>BSAI01000015.1:15834499-15915791 GCA_036245035.1 Adrianichthys oophorus
TACGCACACTCATTTGTAAGATACGCACACTCATTTGTAAGATACGCTCGCTCAGTTATCAAAAACGTGCCGTTCAATTAATGGCAGAGATGTGACGCCATAGCTGAGATGCAGAGGTGGTGGCAGATTTTGATACTGGTCTATTAAGCAGCAGATGTATATTTAACTGAGGCTGTCAACAATAATGTGTTAACACATGCGATTAACAGAAAAAAAATTAACGTGTTAATATTTATTAACTCAAATAATTATAGCTCAGAAGTAACAGTCTTCCGCTTCGCATTGGAGGGGTCAGGCTTCCAAGTGTTTCTTTAATTTCTAAAAATACACACTTCATCAGGAATTTTCCCACTTATACCACGGTCACTTACAAAATAGATAAATATTCAATCGATTTTTAGTTCTTTATACTTGTTATTTTTTCGGTTTCGATCGCTTTCTTACAAAAACCTGACATTTGATTGGTGGTGCAGCCTGTTGTCAAGGTAACACGACAACACATCACTGAGCCGCCCGCCACTGACCTCAACTGCAGCGGCAAGGGAAAGCCCTATATGTCCTGATCATCAAGATTGGTTCAATAAAGCATCAGTTCAGAGAGAAAGTTCACTTCTTACCGCTTGTTTTTATTCAGAAGATGAAGGGTTAAAAAGTTTGTTTTACAGAAGCCTGCGCAGTGACATAGAACATTTGGGCTATGTGACCAGAACTTCTTTTTTAGTTGTGCATCAACACCGAGCAGCCAATCGGAATAGAGTATTCACGCAGACCATTTAAGAGCAGAAACATAATGTTTGTTTCTTAAGGCTGCATATCAGCATCTTTGTTTTCTTGGAGTAATACTGCAGACATTTAAGTCTTTACAGTTCTTTAGTGTTCTACTTGTCTTACTCTTTATGTGTTTTGTGCACTCAAATTACATTTGAGATATATCTGATATACCACTATACAAATTAAAACATTTCAGACAATAAATTTCTGGCTGTTTTTTTGTTCAAAAACCACATGTTGTTGAATAAAATTTACCTAGTAAAACATTGTGATTAAACACAATCAAAAGGGGGGATTCATCTGAATATTTTTATTTTGATCCCATGATGTTCTCCGGGTCTGGATGGGAAAACATCATGTGCCAGTCTAACCTAAAGGACGTTTTTTTTCTCTTCTTAAATGCTTTCATGTTCCCACATTGCACTCTGGTCTTTTTGTTTCCATGCACTGGGTCACTGGCTGCAAATTAGAAATCAGCATGTTTATTTATATTAAAAATGTATTGAAGGAATACATTTTCCAGTCTTTTTGCAATGAAGTTTTTAATATTTCGACTGGTCAAATCAATATAGAGCATTTTAAATAAAGAGTTGTAAACACGAATGTCTTTTATGACATAATAAGTAAAATTATCCGAAATTCATACACTGTTCTTTAATTTTTTACTTTGCATTATGGCAAAAAGCACATTAATTCTAATTAGCTCATAAGAGGAAATGCTAAGGCACTGCTGTCAGTGTCACGCATGACATACTTGAGAACAAACCCAGAGGTTGTGACTTGTTCTTCACGCCTTTCCAAATGAGTTTTTTGTACACAAACAGCAAACGCACTTGTGCTTTGGGAGTCTATGCTTGTTGTAAGAAGCATAAATGCAACCGAACCATCTGAGTGCATAAAGAGAGCGATGCCACACCTCCAGTGTATCCATCTCCAAGAAATGGACAAATGCGTGACCAAGAGATGAAGTCACTTAATTTAGTTGTTGGCAATGGCATCAGGAAACGTTGACCTTTTGTTGGTTCCTTTAGGCCACGAAGTGAGTCACATGACAGCCAGATATTTACAGTGCTTCTCGTCACTGGCCTTGTCAAATCACAGCACACTTCACTGCTGCCTAAAAGGCCCAAGGCTGGACCTCAGCCATGCAGGCTGATGCATAGGTGGGCTTTTTTCCCTCGTCCCTCCATCCAAGCTCACTGCATTCTTGCATAAAACGAAGAGACTAAAGGCATTCTGGGATGCATGTTTGTGTGCCTTTGGAAAAGTTTGCGTATTTTTTCATGGAAGAGAAGCATAGAGGGAATGAGACGCACAGACCCAGATGGTCTGCAGGACTGATGTATTTCAGGCCAATTTATCTTCTGAATGAGCCTCTGGAGGGCATTCATCCTCAGATAGCTTCATGAGTTGTGTAACAAATAAAAGCGTGGTGGGGCTTTTGGACCGACATGTCAGAGGATAAAAATCTTCCAAGCTTAAGATAAGGTGACATTTCGTTCTGTGACTGCTATTAAATGTACAGATCAGATGTGACAGCCATCAAGATTTGGACAAATTGTACTCGTATAGCTTCTCTTTGTTTAGATGTGGTCTGTGCACCTTAATGTCGTCATTAAAAAAAAAAAAATATTGCGCGTGATGTACAGATCGATTATACCGAGATGCATTTATTAAGACATATACTTCAATCACTTTGATTACATCCATAAAAAAAATATTTTTTTTAGTAATTCTAAATAATAAAAAAAATCATGCAATGGTAAAAACTAAATGAAAGTAGGATGAAAGGTTTCTTTTATTTGTTTTTTTCTTATCTGCAGTGCAATACTTTTTGTCAAACTATGACAAATTAAAAGATACAAGATTCCTGTTATTTCGCAAATATCCTTGAACCAAACTCACAAGTTTTGATGAAATGCTTTATTCAGGACGAGGTTTTTATCCACTGCTTCTTTGTGCCCCTGTAAAAAGAAGGTTATCATTTTTTTCTGAATAATTACAATCAAATAAACCTTTTAAATCTATTTTTTAAAGCATGTCATTGATTTTCTTATGTAACGTGTTGAAAGGACAAGTAGCCCTTTTAAAATAATCCATGTATTCAATGCACATTTTCAAAACTGTTTTTGTGCATTTCCTTCATTACTTTTTGTTCTTAAAAAAAATGTAAATTAAAGTAGATTTTTTTTTTCAGTTTAAAAGCCTGCAATCGAAATGGTGACCAATGCAAAAGGAAGTAAGAAAATACGACCATTCCCACAGCATCGTCTCAACAGAGCTAACTGAGATTTAATGGCACTGAAGCTACACCACTGCTTATTTTACTTGGGAATATCTTAGACATTGCATGAGAGCCTGAAGGCTTTTGGATTTCTGTTCAGAGAGTCGCTTTCTGGGGTGAAGAGAAGAGGGCAGCAACACCAGCAGTTCCAAATTGTGTGGGTTTGCGTTTGTGTGCGCACAAAAGGGACACATTTTTAACAGACAAGGAACACTTGTCACTTACTATTCATTTAGGAAATGAAACCTTCACTGTGATCGGTTAAGACAGTAATTGCTTCATGCATTAAACCAATAATTTCTTGTTCTTTTATGGGTTCCAAAAATTGTAATCATGTTTTACAGGCCTACAAAATGCTAGCATCGATTTAATTTGTGAGTAACGAGTAAAAAAAATGCTGTTTGGTAAGAGCTGGTGTCATAGAAATTACTATACAAAATACTTCTACTACTGGTGGATGCAATTACAGTGGAAAAAACAAAGATCATGGGCCTCCATGGGAAAACATCTCACTTGATCATCCTAAGAAAAATAAAGGTAAAATTAAAAATAAGATTAAAAAGTAACCTGCATTTTTATGGAAATCAAATATATTTTTTTTCTTGTTTTAACAGAATATTTCCTTTTTATGTCCAACTGCTCGTTATTTCAAATTTCTAATCAGCCAATCACATGGCAGCAACTCAGTGCATTTAGGCATGTAGACATGGTCAAGACGATCTGCTACAGTTCAAACTGAGCATCAGAATGAGGAAGAAAGATCATTGAAGTGATTTGGAACGTGGCATGGTTGTTGGTGACAGACAGGCTGGTCTGAGTATTTTATAAACTGCTGATCTACTGGGATTTTCACCCACAATCATCTCTAGGGTTTACAAAGAATGGTCCACAAAAAAAAGAAAGAAAATACCCAGTGATCGGCAGTTCTGTGGGTGTAAATGTTTTGTTGATGCCAGATGTCAGAGGAGAATGGTCAGACTGGTTCCAGCTAATAGAAAGGCAACAGTAACTCAAAGAACCACTGGTTACAACCGAGGTCTGCAGAAGAACATCTCTGAACGCAGAACATGTTCAAACTCAAGGCAGATGGGCTACACCAGCAGAAGACCACACCGGTTACCATTCCTGTCAGTTAACAGGAATCTGAGACTACAAGGCTCACCAAAAATTGGACGATAGAAGATTGGAAAAACATTGCCTGGTCTGATGAATCTCCATTTCTGCTGCAACTTTCAGATGGTAGGCTCAGAATCTGGCATCAACATGAAAGCATGGATCCATCCTGCCTTGTATCAATGGTTCAAGCTGCCTGGTGGTGGTGTAATAGTGTGGGGTTTTTTTTTCTTGTCACGCTTTGGGCCTCTTAGTACCAATTGAGCATGGTTACAACACCTCAACCTACCAACGTTTTGTTGCTGACCATGTCCGTCCCTTTATGACCACATTGTATCATCTTCTGATGTCTCCATCCAGAAGGATAACACACCATGTCATTAAGCTGGAATCCTCTCAGACAGAATTCTCAAGCAAGAAAAGAGCTTTTTTTCCCCCTCTTCACCCAACACATTCAAAATGTGTTTTTTTATCCACTAAATGATGTGGGTTTAACAAAACCATTACATGAGACACGAAACATAAAGAAATTGTGTCAAATTGACACAACACAATTTCATCAATTCTACAATAGACATTTCATCTTTTTTGCAGTGTGTACATCATTTTTTTCATATTTCTGTGTAAAGGACAGCCACATAAAGTTGATAAGCATTTTAGTTATTTTGCACATTTTGACAATAAGATGCAATAACAATCCTTTGGTGAAACTGATCATGAAGTGATTTAGTCTCAACAGACTTCAGTCTTAAACATAAATTTAACTTTAGACACTTGTGGGCATCAAACCTGGCGCTTGCAGTCATCTTGTTGACAGAAAGTTAGTCAAACTTGACAAATGCAGCATTGCTTTTTCCCTCTTTGTTTTGCCCAAGAAGCCTGTTTGATGATTGATTTCCGAACAAAAATGTTGAACGCTCTTTTTGTTGCCACACAGCAGAAAACAATTTCTTCGTAGCTTGAAGGGAAGCTCACATCTGAGAGGAAATCTTTCTCTTGGTTGTCTCATACACAATTAGAGAGGCAGGGGGTGGTGGTGCTGGGTGACTTGGTGGTCCAGTGGACTGGAAAACGTTGCAACCCTGTGGCAAAAAGTTGGTGCATGGCCGTGTTTGTGCTGGAGCTAATATGGCCACTGGCTCATTAGAGCCCTGATTTAAGGAACAACGTGTAACACTGCCAAAGTGGCTCAGTGGAAACACTCTTCCGAGAGGAGCTTTAGTGAAGACATCCTTCTGGTTTGTTTCTGAAGGCAAATCCCCAAATTTGGGTGATGGAAAACTGAAATTCTTAAAGCTATACTAGATGGGCCGAGATGAATAGAGATTTGGTATCATGCAGAGCGTTCACAGTCTGATACGACAGGAGCTGCTGACAGGTTGGTCATCAGTGAAAAGAGGGGAACAGACCAAAAGAGGAAGGGAGGACAGAACAGAGAAAACAAGAAAGCATGAAAGGAAGCAGGAAAGAAAGGACCCCCCCCCCCCCCCTTTCCTTTTGGCAATCAAGGGGGTGAGGACATAGAGGGGAGGAGAGGCAGAAGGTTGGAGCTCAGCTGCACGTCAACCTAATCATTATACTACATGAGTATTTAGATTGGCACAGTTTGTTCTGTACGTTTTCCCAGATGTAAACGCAGCTGCTTTGTTTCTAAATTATGTCAATAAGGAAACCAAAATCTTTAAAATTAGCTTTAATATAAAACCATTGTAAGTTAGAGTTCAATAAAAGGAGGCAAAAGTATTATAAAGTATTCTAAACCTAATTGTTTCCGTGCATGACTCTACTGCGCATGCGTTCTCTTGATTGCCCTCATGTGTTAGGCGCGTGCCCGCATGCAAAATGTAAGACAAACAATGAAAAGCAGTGCAGTTACTTTTAGCAGATAAAAAGAAATGTGGCTGGGAGGCGGAAAGAGATAGAGAGAGGTGGAGGGGCGAAATAGCCCCGCTCATTTCCCCTTATTTCCTCCCGCTACTACCCGAGTTACTATGGCAACCCCTCAAAAAGCGGTGTGCGGTGAATTGTGGATTTGAGATGCGCTGTCTGATTGCACTGTGTGGAGGAAATGGCAAGCTGTTTCGTCAGCCTATTCTCTGTAAGAGGAAATTGGTGAACAGCTCCACTGAAACAGCGCTCCACGCGCGCCTCTGCCGCGAGCCGTCGCGCGCGTGCTGCCGCTGGATGGCTTCTCACGTTGGAGCCCCCACCCCGGCAGAGCCGCTCATTCATCCCTGCTGGCACCGGGAAGACTGCGCTCAGCTCTCCAAAGGAATTCGGTCTCGTCTCATGTGATGCCGGTTCCGACCCACAGATTAGGGTTCTGTCCGCCATGAGTTCCGAACTGCGGTGTGGTGTTTCATCTAGTACACCCGAGCCCCCCTCTCAGAGTGGCTATGTGACGCTTGTAAGCTCTGCCAGTCCCCATTAGCATCCCATTATAAACCAGCACGATCACTCGTAACTTAGGATGGCTGCCACAGCATGCTGCGCGCGCGCGTGCGGCCGGGTTTGATTCCCACAATTTTCAGTGATTGGGATGGCCTTGTTTTCCAGAGCGCGTGGAAACCGGTAGCAGAGTCCTCTGTTGCGCTGCTTTTCAGAATAAAAGCGTCTGCAAGTGTTTGGTTTGTTTGACCCAGATTTCCTCACCTGCCTACCAAACTATCGATACATTGAACACCCTGAAGCAGATTTGGGCAACAATTTGATTTGGCGGAAGTGCAGTAAACAGCACCCTCTGCTGGCTACACCAGTGCTCCAGTTGATCACACAATGCTGCAGTTTATTGGTTTACTTATTTTACCTAGTAACATAATGGAAGTCCTGTCAACACTCAGAGAAAAAATAACTACGATTTCATATTCTCCTGTAGAAATTACTGACACGAAAAAAAATAACCATAAATGTTCATATGAGCAGTGACAACAAAACTGTCATTCTTTACACAGTACTATCATGTGATACTGTCTTTAATCAATCTAATAATCTATGTTTAATGTAGTTTACTACTTGCTGTGGAAAGCCCTGTTTTGAGATATTTTTATTTAAATTTGGTGAAATTGTGGCACAGTAATACAACTTGAAAAGTGTATTCATTAAGTTTTTATTTAAATGACAGACTTAAAACCTTTATTTTTGCACCATCAGTGGGTGTTTTTTCAATCTTGAACAACAAAACAAAACAAACAAAGAAAAACCGTCAGGTTCAGAGTACTTAAATTTGACACATAAAAAAACAGTTCTGAAAAATATTGACCACAAAATTCATATTTACACCATAATACATTTGTTGACATACCTTATTCCACACTTCATCACAAAAGTAGGACAGTAGAAAAGACATTTTCCTTGTACCTGTTGGTGAATTTGATCACTTTGAGACACTTCTTGTGACATTTTTCTGATGATGGAGGACATGTATAAAGAAAATCAAGCTCTAAATTACATTTCTGAATATTTGTTTTTTCAAATGGTTGTGAATCAGGAGCAGGCGAAAAAATGCCATTGGAAGAAGAGCTTATTTGTGATGTTGAAAATATATTGGCTGGGCCACAAGCTTCCTGCTCTGCTCTGTTCTGATACTTCCACTTGCAGACATTTTTTTAAAATTTTGGCTAAAAATTGCGTGATCATAATTAAAGGACCACTGGGAACGCTTTTAAATAGATTGAGTAGGACTTTAAGATCACCTCATCCATTGCCTGCGTTTGTCTTCAGATGAGCTACAATCAAGTCATTTGTTTATTTAGATATGAAGCTGTTGTTTGTGGACAATCTCAATGTCCTTTTCCATATTTTCTCACTTTAGCAAGGAAATGCTGTCTGACTCTGCAGAGCATCTCCCATCTTTGTCTATAGTCTGCTGATACACACAGATACACACATACGGCCTCACAGGCCTGCTGGTCCAGGTCTAGAGGAATGTTTAGTGTCTCTTTGGCCTTCTCCCTGGAGATTAGGCCTCACCATGTGTCGTTCCCCCCTAACTTCATTCCATTCAAAGTGCCTCTAAGAGCTGCTGCATTTTTATCTGAGCCTGGCGATTGTGATAGATTGGTCAAATGATGTGCACACAGAAACACACACATGCTGACACACATTTGTGGACACACACTTTTGTGGAGAAAGGGGAGGTGGGGGGTGGGGTGGAGGGGGCACAGGAAGGGCAGACGGGGCCTGGCTCCAGCTATAAAATCCTCCCAGGATGAGGCCACAGTCCTGAGCTGGACCGTATCTTTTTGTGCTAGGACACTGTCAGGACAGGCAGCAGACCAGCATCCAGCATGAACGATATCTACAAGGCAGCGGTAGGTTCTCTCAGTCTATCAAGTCATTAGAGGCTCACCTGAACTCTGGGGAAACTCACACAGTTGTAAAACTTGTATTGGTTCACAAATCTTAACCAATTTGTGCAGCACCGCGTAGTACACATGTAGATCATTCAGCTATGAGAGATTAGAACAGCTTTGGTGCTTTTATCTATTGTTATTTGCTGATTAAATGTGAGTCATCAGTCACTGCTTCAATTCCTGGCAAATCCTTGATGATGCTGATTATTCAGCCTGTGTCAGAAGAACCTCCACACCATACGACTGTGGATCTTTAACTCGTTTGGAGCCACTGAAGAGGTCGTTGACGGGCCACATCTGTGGTCCTCCCTCTGCTGCTTTCATGCAGACTTCGAATGGAATGATCCCTCTTCACGTGGCTAATTTTGGTCAGTGGCTTCTGTGCCTGTTAGTCTTGGTGCCAGAGAGGGGCGTCAGGTTCAGATAACCCCCCCTATGGCTGAATTCCAGCATTATCAGTGAGCTCTAGAGCTATGCAGCTATCTGTCCTTGTTGGAACAGACAATCGCATCCATTCATGTCATCAGTGCCAGATCCAGTGGAGACTCTCGAAGCTCAGCGGAACTTACATTACTTGCATTTATTCATCTTTTTTTTTCCTTCGCCACATACACCTGAGGAGCATGTTTGTACCAGACTGTCTCAGTGTATATGTATGTGTGTGCATTTAACTAATTGCGTACAACAGATGATAATTCTTACATAAGCAGCTGTCTCCTTTTCTCATTCATGGTAGCTTTTCCAGGATTACAATTCCATTGTTGGACCAGATCCACAGCTATGCTAATTTGAAGCACTTATGTTCTTCATCTGTGGTTCCTGCTTTTGCTGCGTACACTCTAGAACTTCTCTCACAGCCTGCCACGAACAACTGAGTTTTAGGACCACCATAAAAGAAGAAAAAAAGATTAATAAAGAAGAATACATTCATAAAAATATGAGGAAAAAAAACAAAAAAAGTTACGAAAATACATTTGTAAAATTATACAAAAAAAGTCACATTTTTTTACAAGGAAAAGCCCATGCTCTTTTGAAAATAAAGTTGGTTGTGTAAGCCTCCATCCACACTGTGTGCCAACTAAATCCATCAATGCAGCTATTCATGGTTATCATAGAAATCCATGAGCTATCACTGGAAATCCACTCCTTGTGGGTCAAGATTCTTCCTCTGAAGAGGTCCAGTTTCCTGCAGATTCTTTACAATGTCATTATAGTTATATAATAGGCCAATATTGACTCACTAAAATACTTGACATTTCCTTATTTGTGAAACCAATGCTGAAGTAACCCCTTACAATGCCCTCTATGGCTCTATTAGTTCTTTTTGTGTGGTTGTTTCTATTCTTCTTAGTAAATAGTCATTTGTCTTGTGAATTTATGAGTTTAATCTCGTGAATTTTCAATTTATAATTTATGAGATATAACTTTGTTAGTGAACTTTATATTACTTTTTTATTCCTAATTCTCACACACATTTTGACTTTTTTCTGATAATTTTACAATTTTACTCTCACATTTGTTTTTTTTATTTATTTTATGGTAGCCCTAATGCTCTGTAGTAGTCACGTATGACACATACAGACTCTGTGTGTGTCATCACGAGTGGCTCAGGATAGTGGAACATATCAATCGTTAGCTTTATCAAAAGACTAAGATATTTTATTCCTGAAGCTAATTTGACATTTTACTTTTACCTTTTCCAGGAAATGCTTTGAAGATTTTTAAAGTTAAACAGGCAAATTCATCTCAAATAGGTTTGCTGAAAGTGTGCAGAAATCTTCAAATCATTTTTAATCTTTTTTTTTAACAGGTTGAACAGCTGACAGATGAACAGAAAAATGGTAACTTGATTATCTTTGTACAGAAATGTGGCACTTTAAAGTTTGTAAGACGTTACATTAAAGAACATTTCTTGTTTGTGTGCGCTGCTATGTTGCAGAATTCAAGGCCGCCTTTGACATCTTTGTCCAAGATGCAGAGGACGGCTGCATCAGCACCAAGGAGCTGGGGAAGGTGATGAGGATGCTTGGGCAGAACCCCACCCCGGAGGAGCTGCAGGAGATGATCGATGAAGTGGATGAAGATGGTACATCAAAGCTCATCTATGCCTCAGTAATAATTAAAGGGGGCGATTGCCTGTCGCTGACCTCCTTGTGCCCATGGATCAGCGTCTTGGTCTTCTGTGTTGTACAGACTTGTGTCAGTCAGACCCTTTGAGCTGAATGTCAAATGTCAGTGAAGGGTCCTAAACACGCCAGCATGTGTCAGGCTGCATTAAAGGAAAATTTGGATCAGTGGATGCACAAGTCATGCTGGCTTTTTCATGGGAAGCTGTGATGGAACATGACGAGAAAAATAACATCTTGCATTTGTTTGAGGCATTCCTTGTGTAATAGACCTCAGAAAAAATATCAAACATTTTTCTTACATCCCAGCATGTACCGGTATTTTATTGCCCTGAAAATATTCATATGTGATTGGATCAGTGGCGCAGCTAGAACATTGGCACAGTGGAAGGCCGTTACAAATGAAATACGTATTTCAAACCATTTTATTTATTCATTTAATGCCTCTTTTCAGCATTAGCAATGCTTAAAGAAGCTTATATTGATGATTTATTAATCTTTGTCAATAATGATAATAATATTGATTCAAAAACTGAAAAAAATTGAAAAGGATGAGCAAGCTTTTTGCTGCCCCCCTTTAGCTCCGCCCCTGGATTGGATAAAAACAATATGTATGCTTTAAGTGCTGTTAATGTGCATGCAACTGATGAAACTGTGCCTTTAAAAAGCCAACATAGAGGTCGAAATTATTTGAGATTGTATTGCAAAGATGTGACGAGGTGAACTGTTTTTGTGCAGGGAGCGGCACGGTAGACTTTGATGAGTTCTTGGTGATGATGGTGAGATGCATGAAGGATGACAGCAAAGGGAAGTCAGAGGAGGAGCTGGCAGAGCTGTTTCGAATGTTCGACAAGTAAGTTTCAGATTTGAGCTGCTATTTCAAAGATTTTTCATGATAAGCAATGAGGTTCCAAAATCATGTTCATTGTACCCCACGTTTCCTGACAAATGAGTCAAAATACCTAACAAGTGTCATCTGAAAATACTGCAGTCTCGTTGTCAAACTGCTCCTCATAGTTGCAGCAAAGTAAGCTCCCAATGTGCAATTATGTGTTCTGACAAAATGCCAAGTAGCTCTGCGGAGTACAGCATGTAGCTGGCTTCCTAATCCTTTTTGACAGCTCAGAGTATTTTTTAACACTCTCTAGCATGTAAGTCAGACACCTCACTTGCACATCAAAGAACGAGGGTTTCTTCATGCTTTTTTTTTTTCATCTTTGCACAGAGATGGCTCCCAAACACATGAAACCCGGGTACAAACACAACAGCTCCTCACCTAAAAACCCTAATTTAGGCCTGTTTTATGTTTAGCATTTACAAACAGAGCTTGTTGAAATGAATATTCTCTCCGTGTGTGTGTATCTCCGTCAGCTGAATCGCGGTGCGCTCTCTGCCAAGTCCAGCAGAGCTAATTAGAATCTAAAACCGACTGCAAACGTGTTGGCAAATTCACATCTTGTGGCTCCATCTGTAACTCACTTCTGTGTTTGTGCAGAAATGCTGATGGTTATATTGACCTGGAGGAGCTGAAAATGATGCTGGAGTCTACAGGAGAAGCGATCACAGAGGACGACATCGAAGAACTCATGAAAGACGGCGACAAGAACAACGACGGGAAAATTGACTATGATGGTAAGATGTTTGAAATGTTTTGGAGAAAGCTGATAAAAGTTATCTTGAAGGAGCCTTTCTGTGATGTTCCATAATTATGTACTATCATTTCAGAATTCTTGGAATTCATGAAAGGAGTGGAGTAATCGTGATCAACAGAGGACTGGGATTGTTACATCTACACGTCTGTAAATCCATGATTATCTGTGGGAAGGGGGGTCTGGACAGGAAGCAGCTTATGAAAACAATGGGGTCGACTTTGCAAGATTTAGTCTAAAACTTTCAGAATTTTTCCGTTTCTTTTTTTTGTATCAGCTCTGGCATTGTTGTAAATACAGTTTGTGGACACCCTTTGAGTGTTCTCTTGTGTAAATCTGTCGATCTAAAGCTCGTTGTTGAAGAACTACAGCTGCTTTGCAAATCTTCCTATTGAGAGGCCAACATTGTTTGCCTGGATGGATTCTATGAAAGTAACAAAGCAGTTGGACACAATGCTTATTAATGTCTGTATACTATTTAAAATCCCTGTCCAATCATCATTTGATCTATTCTAAAAGTGTTCCCAGTGGTCTTTTCCTTATGGTTATACCGTTTTTAGCCAAAATCAAAAACCTGCATCTTTTTTCAGAGCATAGTTTCTGCAGAGCGCCAGCTGTTCATTAAAAAATCACCTCTGAGTTGTGGGCGGGACTGTTGATGCGGAATAAACCCACACCTACTTCCCATCGTTTATCTGTTTACACGCTCTCCAGCTAGCTGACAGCCTCTCACAATCCCAACCTAACATTAACAGTGCAGCACAAATGGTGAGGTAAAGGAAAGGGAAAAACAAAAACAGACACGGATCTAGTCGTCTCCAATGGATGTATCAGAATGGAGCAGGGCAGAGAGCTTAAGGCTTGCCGTTGTAGTTTCTACGTCACACCTATAATCTGTTTTGAGGGGCATTTTAGCGTCTGCTCCTGATTCTCAACAATGAAAAAAAAAAGGAATACTCAAAAATATAGTTTTAATCTTAATTTTCTCAGTGTCTTTCTCAGTGTCTCATAAAAAATGATTGTTCCAATGGGAACTATTTGTTGATGGTAGGTTTGATTTTAGACTCTTTGCTATGACCCAACTGGCAAATGAATTCCACACTTTGTAGTCACTTTACCTATGGATGAATAGTTAGATGTGTCAGAAGTAGTTTGGAGGTTTAGTATCTTCTCCAATCACCTTTTGATGCCTGAAAGACCCAATCCAATAAAAATAATCTTTTTAACATGGTTCTTGTAGCATTTTCTCGTGATGGAGGCTATATAAAAATATAAGTCCTCCAGTTGAAGACAAATAGATCCCTGTACGCCTTCATTTTCCTCGTCTGAGCTGCCATCTGGCTCAGAACTGTAGGGCTGGATGGCTCCAATATTGCTCGCCATTTTTTTGCCACGGTAAAGTCAGCTTGAGGTTGTGAGCATCTGTAAGCTATAGCTGGAGAGAGTGTAAACAAAGGAATGGTGGGATATTAACATAGGGTTACTTCCGTGCCGACAGTCCCGCCCACAACCCAGAGGCGCCTGAAAAGGCGCCATGACAACGAAGGAGAGGAGAAAAAGAAAAAGAAACACAAAAAACACAAATCACACAAGACAGATCTCCTGCTGCTCTGCAGAAACTTTGTCTTAAAAGATGACACTTACTTTGAAGTTTTTGTTATAAATGTCATAATTATAGTTAAAAGACCACTGGGAAAGATTTTACAACAGATCAAAACATAGTTGGAGCGGGACTTTAAAGTGCAAATATTGTTGTCTGTGTAAAATGTGCTCAGGACCTTTTGCTCTGTTCCTGTGCCTCTGAAAGGCTGTATATGTCTACTTGAAAGGTCTGTTTGGAGTCTGTTCTATAATAAAAACGATTTGTCAGTCAGTGCTGTGTTTTTGTGTAGATCAAATTGAATTTTTTTTTCTGTAGAAATAATATAACAATTAAAATGGCATTCTAAAGATGTGTTGTTTTTTTCACTACACTGTTCAATGTGGTGCCCCTCAGGTCTTGATGGCTGCAGGCTGGTCAGACAGTTTCCTTTTTGCTCAGCGGTTCAGATAAAGACTGAAAGGAAGACCTGAAACCGCACAGTTGTTCTCCTAAAGATGAGACTTTAGTGTGGAAGTGAGCTGCACGCTGTAAACATTGTCTGCGTGATGTGTTTTCTGTAGCGGCTTTTGTCTGCAGAATGTGAACAATTCTCTCGGCCGTATCGAGTTACAAAGTCTATTGAGATGGAAGCTATTTATGTCTAATCGTGTTAGTGCCCATGTTAGGGGATCACCCACACCCCCCCAACAATCAGATGCCACTTTCCATATAAAGAAAGCTGTTGACTACAAAGAGATAAATGATCTATTGTTAGAACAGCCCTCGCTTGATCAGAAATGATGGCCCTTTTGAAATCTCCAAAAAAGCATTGCCTGGAACCATTTTTATTTCATTTCCTAAAAGGGAGTTTATTTGAATATACTTTATTGGTCAATGCAAATATATTTATTTTTCATTTTGTGCTTTTGCATACCATAAATCATCGTTTTTAGAAAGCATGCGAGCTATGTAGTTATGACTGTGGCCACTTGATGTCAGCAAGACAACACATTGTTTAAAGCTTTGTCTGCTCAGCTACCATTATGACGGGACATTGTGTTGGACTGTTGAACTCTTTTTGTTGATATGAATCAGAAACATCATACTTAACAATATATTCACAAAACCATAAGTGAAAAAAAGAAACCAGACCATTGGGTCATTTCATCATCTGCAACGATACACTTGATCACAAAGTACTATTAGGTTTGCTTGAAAAGTGTTTTTGATTTTGGTAAAATTTTGATTTGATTGTATTTTGCACCATTTTTATTATGTAAAAGAGATTTTTAGATGTGTATAAACACAGCAAAAGCAGGGACCTTTAAAATAAATCAAAAATTCTCACGTGTTTGGGAGGTTTTCTTTAAATAAGCAAAAAAAATGTTTTAATTAAATGAATAATATAATATATATAATGTTATGAAATGGTCTTACCAAGAAAAATATTTGTTTTAAGAAAAAAAATTGTAGTCAATAAGACTATTTCTTGATAAGATTTTGTTTTATTCAAGGACTGAAAATGAGACAATTTTTTTTGAAACAG
This sequence comes from Adrianichthys oophorus, assembly GCA_036245035.1. Taxonomy (NCBI): domain Eukaryota; kingdom Metazoa; phylum Chordata; class Actinopteri; order Beloniformes; family Adrianichthyidae; genus Adrianichthys; species Adrianichthys oophorus. The sequence continues at coordinate 15,849,923 of BSAI01000015.1, forward strand.
TCTTTTTACTTTCTTAAGTTTCAGTTTCGCAATGAATGTGAATTGAAGTGGGATAGCTTGTGTTCTGTTTGAACAAGAGGCAGCAGTACCTTGACTGATGACAAGATCTAAAGCCCCTCCGACGTCCCTCCATATTTTAAGTGTTTCTGTAGTGATTCTGGCAGCTCTTGAATAGAGTTACCAAAAAAACATGCAGTGAACAATGTACAACTTCCCAAAAACATAATTTTATTTAACTAGGGGGAAAAGACCTTCTTTTCTCACACAGATTAGGCTGTTCTGACAGCTCAGGTCTGAAAAGGATCAAAAGCGGCACCTGCGGCGTGGAACAGATCATCAATGGGAGGCTGGGCAGATGAAGAGCAGAGTGTGAATGAATCCGGGGTGTGGTGCTCTAGCAGCAAGTCGGGTGGAGAAGTGACTCACTTACGTAAGACAGGCTTGATGACTCATGCATGCTGTTATTAAACCACAGTGCGGTTACAAGCCTGTGGATCTCTGGGACTTTTGTGTGCAGCACTCAGTTTCTGCAGCACTGACAGTGGAGCTTAACTGCATGGGTTACTGTAAGCTATCAATATTATATAACCTCCTTCATTCAGTTTTACTTTGCCAGCAAAGGATTGGGTTATTGCGTCCTCTAATAGTAGTTTAAGCCTCATACAGCGTTTAACCAATTTTGAATGAATTATTTAAATCAAAGATCAGAGAATCCTTGTGACAAACCATAACACTGTAGCCAAGCTATGCCACCAGGCTATGTCAACAGTTTGATGTTTTCATAGCCTCTTCCAAGCTCAGAATGATTTATAGATGTGTAAAACCCCCACAAGAGAGTGGAATACCCCACACACGAATTAGAGTTTGGAAGACGTTAACTATTCATGCCATCTTTCAGACGCCCACACAGGCAAGAGCTCATTTGAAGCCAGCAGGCTTTTGGGTTTAGAGGATTCCTGTTTCTCTTGCTGCTCTACATCACACAGCTTTTGGAAGTTGTCCAGCGCTAGATATATAACAGATTAGGCTGGAAGTTTCTCATGCTACTCTCAGAGGCACAGAATTAATGAATAGAAGCCCTCGAATTCTCCAGACTCACTTTAACTACTCAGAGTTGCAGTTGAGAGGGAAGTTTATGTTTGAAGCTCTGCGCTATTAAAAGTTCATTTCTAAAGCCAGAAAAGAGGATTTCTATTATCCGATCCTCTGCTTTCAACATAAAAATTCAGTTTCTGACAGGACTTTCAATTGTTCCAGCAGAGCTAATGGTCACTTGTTTTCGTTGTCATAAATACACAACGCTGAAGTGGAGCACTGTTGACCAAGAGAGAGTGGAAGTGCTGCAGATCAAACTGGAACAGACAGAATGTTGTATTGTGACGCTCCATCCCACTTCTGGTGCGGAGAACACTGAAGTACTGTCTCCGCTCTGGCCCGCCATAATGACCCATGGAACGACAAGATTACGACACGGCAAATGCTAAAATTCCACAGACGCTGTTCACTGATTTGAATGAATGACTGATTGTTTTGTCATAACACAGCGATGACTTGGTTTATCTCTGTTTTAACCACCATAAAGGAAATTTGCTGTTGGAAGAACTTTTCCAGAAGGTGTAACAACGCTTGTATGCTTTAACACTAATTTTAGACTGCTCAGACATGTATCAACTGATTCATTAGCAATTTTGAATTGGTTCAAATGGATTTTCAACAACTAATTACTAATTTATCGAGAACTTTGCAAATGACCCTAAAAAACAAGGCCAGTAGAGCTATAAAATGGATTTAGGTTGGTGAAATATTAACCATGGCTGACATAAAGTTGTGCACTTTGATAAGCTTTCTTTTAGATTAACTTCGCAACAAGTGAGATAAGATTAGCCCTCAAAGACAGAGAGATGTTCTTCTTTTCTGCTCTCTGACATCATTACTTTAAGGCCCAGCACCAGAGGTACGGATACAATCTCTCGACAATTTGATGCTGAAAGCCACATATGCTGAGTGTGAATGGCATTCCATGTATCTCTCCAGTTCCCGACACCGTCTTCCTTCAGGTTACTGTGCCAGAACACATGATAGACGGATGACCTTAACTCTGTGTCGGCTCTATCGGGATGAAGGAATGTTCCCTTTCATTCACGCTGGCACAGATTACAACCACAAACAAACATCACTTTGTTCTTGCGCTTGGTGAACGCGGGGCTGCTGTACTTCGCCGGATGGTGAAATTGGACACTAAATGGGAGACTTCTGGTGATAACAGATGGCTGCCTCGACTTGCCAGGAGGATTTCCATGCGGCTCCGTTTTACAGATGACCCAAAAATCTTGTTGCCAAAACTCACACTTCTCCTTGTGACTCATTGAACATGTCTGTCATTTCAGCTGAGAGAGACTTATTCTGAACAGATAGCATTTATTTGGTGAAGGCTTCCTGTCATGTATCTTGTTTTGATGATAAAACTCCAAAACAAAGTGATAAAAGTGACCTGCTTCACCATTAACTGAGTCCTTGGTCTCAACACAAGTTAAGTTCAAAGCCATAGTTTCTCAAGCTATGTTCACACCATCCTTGGCAACACACATTCAAGCAACCACTTCAATGAAAAATCGATGTAAACGTGTAAATGTGTGTTTCAGTCTTCTGCAGTCAAAACTCTCACGTCCAGGTGTCACTATCAAGTTTCTACATCCACTTTCGGGCTCTACAAAAATGTGTATACACTGATTGCGTATTGAAAGTTAAACCAGGTCAAACTTTGACCAATCAGGGACTTGGCTTTGGTAGAAACATATGGATGGTGTCCCTTTCAATTCATGGAAGGGTCAACTGTTTGAGAAGTGATCATAAAGGAGAAATGAACTTTTCGCCAAAATTATATGACATCAATTTGGAATAGAGTTGTGAAAGAAAAAGCGTGAAGCAAGATTCGCTAGATTCGCACTGCTTTGACAATTTGGACCAAGCTTCTTCAAACTGTAGGTACACGTGCCAGTATCGGGTAGCGACAGTCCAATGCGAACACCAAATGCTAAACATGCATTTATACTAAATGCACTTTTAGCGTGTTCTTGAGTGCATGTTGCATGCCCAGTGTGAGCGTAGCACTAACATGTGAGAAGGTAGAAGGCAATGACTTGGAATTGCAAATCATGAGTCTTGAGAATCAACTGGAAAAATAGGACTAATAGCTGTTTGATTATTCACTGCTAAATGCAATAGAAAAATCATATTTTTAAAATAAATAACATTTCTAAAAGTACTAGATCTATTTACTTCCTGATGAATGAAGGAGCTAGACAGAATAATGGAGGAAGCGTTGCTCATGGCACAGCATTCATGATGTCATCCTCCTTCCTTTGTGTCATGGCGTCAGATACGGCATTCAGCCAAATACTGAGATTAGGATTATTTTCTGAGGATTTTAACACCTGGTGTGCACAAACAGACCACCATGAGCCGTAATCCCCACAGTACAGGCGTGTCATTCACACAAGAGTAGCAAAGGAAAAAAAAACAACAACTGGGGCTATATCTTCTTCTGTTGAAGTGTAGTGGTGCAAGCTAAGGACTTGCTATGAAGAGGAAAAGGAGCTTTTCCTGTCGTGCATCAGAAGCAACTGTGAACTCGCTGCCATTCATGCAGTATGCTAAGTATGTTGTCATGACCACAGCAGGTGTTGACCAGCTCTGGTGTGGCTCAGCTTGGCTCCGACGCCGCTCTCACCAGTACACAATAGGGGTGCACTCTCCCTCCCTCCCGAGCTAAAATCCAGCTCCAGCCTCGAGCACATCTGCTTCTCCACCACTGACTGCTGAGTAAGCACCACATTAGCCTCTGCTTCCCTTCAAGAGGGATCACAACAGGACAGACATGCCACCCACACAAGTGTCAGACAAAAAAAAAGGTTGCCTAATATGGGAGGAAACTTGGGTCACATACAACAGTCTCCATTGTTTACGTGTGATTGGTCTGTTTTTTTCCTTAGTGGTGGCTTTATGACATTATTTGTGCAACACCTCTGTGTGAGCTCTTTAGAAATTTGCTAACATATGCAGAATCCGTTTTTGGTGGAAGATCGTGTGAATTTTCTTTTAACTTAACTTTTCTGGTACGAATGTGGCCTTTTTCTTACTTCCCTGTTCACAGATGTAGTATTAAAGCGTTAGCATAAAAATGAACAAAAACGTAGAAACTAAGTGTTATAAATTTTGAACATACTAACCATCTGTGCCAGTCTCAGTTTGTTTCTTTGTCTCGAGGCGCTCTGTGTCCTTTCAGAAACCAAATCTCAGGTTTTCCCTGCAGGTATGTGACGCGTCATGTTCAGTCTTGTTGGAAAAATGTCATTTCCAACAGCTTCACAACAGCAAGGTGTTAGCAGGCAAGTCTCTTCATGAAGAAAGTTTAGCTTTCAGATTTCTTTAAAAGATCTCATCCTTTTATCTTGAAGCCCACACTGTCCAAAAAAAGCAGTTGTTTTGTCGCTTAAAACTTGTTTTTTAAAATATCATTTTCTCATTTTTCTGTGTAACAAGACCGAAACAATGCCAGCAATCTAAGACTGGCATGGGTTGGCAAAAGTCAAACTTTTAATTAGCTTTTTAGCAACAAATCTATAATTTCCAACTTTATCTCTTTATTTTTCAAAGTTCAGGAAAGGGCATCTCAGTCGCATACTTAAAGGACAGTAAAACATTTTTAAGGCATATTAAACGCAAACTTTTTTATTAAACGTTTGAACAATTGGTCATTTGAAAGAAAATGTCTACATTTTTTTTGAAGTTTTTATCATCAGAACACAGTTTTCTTAAATAAATTTAAATGTAAATTCACGGGGAAACAAATTCCTGGAATTTCAAAATAAGATCTGAACTTGTCTGAAAATCCTTAAGGCAAATGTGTTCGTCTACCCTGCAGCTTTAACTTTGTCAGTCTCATTACAAATTTAAACTGTCAGTGGTTTAAAACACAAAATTATTTTGAACATTTTTTTCTGAATTCTGTGGACTAAGGCAAACTTATCTATGAGGAAACACAAGTGAGTGTTCCTCCAAAAAGATGCGAGGAGCTAAAGTGGTCAAACAGGAAATGGCAAGTCCTTTTCTCATTCCCTGATGTTGAAGGTTTTCACACGGTTGACAGTTAGTTATGAACTTCAACACGCATAAAGCAACTCAGGCGGTTGTGAAACAGCTCAAGCTTTGTCATTCAAGCTGAGTGAGGAGATCTTGTCGGAAGTGCTGCCTCCGTGGTAAACGCTGTGTCATCTTCCTCTTCCTTTTTGTGTTGTTTGAGTGACTGCTTGCGGGCGTGTCTCCGCTCTGCTATTGACAGATTTGTTTTTTTGTCGCTTGTCTATATGTCAAAACACCCCGGGGGACAGGAAGTCAGGCATCAGAGTGGACAGAAAGCAGGAGTGTAAGCCGCACCTCCAGCTCTGGGCCCTGGACTGCATATTGCAGTTGCGTGCATCTCGCCGAGCGTTCTTTTGCTTTGACTAAATCCCACAACAGCTTTTGTGTTGAGTGTGCCATTCAACCCCCCTCCCACAAAGAAAGAGACTGATTGTCAAATAAAAATAAACAATATATTTTGTTGTGTATAAACTTGTACAGAATGCCTTATAAGCTTTACATAAAGGTTCAGATCAACTCCATATCCTTCATGATTTTCAGAAAACGTTCCCCCATAAACCACATTGTATATACAAACATCTTTACAAACACAGAACAGCCGTTGGTAGCGCTTAAAGAGGCATGGATGACGTACAGATGCCTGGTATAAAAATCCCTGAAATGTCTCTCTTTGAGGTAAGAACAGGCTATTCAAATTCACTTCCTTTCATTCCCTCGCACGCATCAAACTCATTCATTTGTTCAGAGGCAAGACCGGCAGCAGAGAACAGCTGATCACAAGTCATGTCTCCAGTAATAATGTGCCAGTGGAGTAGCTGCAGGCTGAAGAGAGTTAAAAGTAGAAAAAAAAATTAAACAATAAGGTGAATATCCATATTTTTCTGCCAGAATGACACAAATAGGATCCTTTCTACTGAACATGGAAGCTCTAGTCAGGAATGGTTAAAGCCTGACGTACAAGAAGTAATGACGCAAATGTTACAAAACAGCTTAGAAAATACTGAATCTACATGAAAATGCATAAACCAAAAGGATATAAGGTCAAAGCAGGGTTACAATGGAAATTATCACAGTTTAAACATTTGACATTATTTCCTCACCCAGATTTGTGAAGACTAAGGCTGAGAGATGTAAAAATTGATTCATCTTTACCTAAAAATCAATATGGGTTCATCAAATCCACCATTTGATTTTCCTTTATAGCATTTGTATTTTTCTGAAGCTTTCAGTTAGTTTTAAGTGTTAATTTTAGTTTTAAGTAAATGTTTTTTTTCAATAAAAATTGCACCTTTTTCTGTTTGCATCAGTTAAGTAGGTCTAAAGTATTGTTCTTAAAATAAAAAAAAGGGGGGGGGGGGGGGTAAGTAAAAATGTCATGACAAATTGACAATGATGTGAACCATAACCAAATGGACTGGGTCTTTTGGCTTTGTGTTAGTGGATGCACTCAAAAAGAAGCTGACTGTTGCGATTTCCTTAAGTCATGTTCAGGAAAGTTGTCATGGATCCAGATTTAATCTAATCAGTATTCTATTTCCCTTGATTTGAGTAAAGACAAAAAAAATCCTAGTTTCATTTTTATAATTGATCTGTAAAAAAGTGAAAAAAATGTGGTAAAAATAAAAATCTGGATAAAAAAATGGTCAGTGAAAGCCAATGATATTACAACTGTTCCATAAAATCCGGTAATGAGAAGATAATCTCTCTTTTATTCGGAATTAAGGCATTTTAGTTTGTTCTCTGGGTGCTGTTGTCAAAAAAAAAAAAAAAAAGTCAATCTAATTCCTTTTTGGTTCGAATCGCCTGCTCGCCTCAGCAAGTTGGCCAGACTGACAGGCTCAGAACAGCCTCTCTTGCTGCCTTCATGCTGACTCCAGCTGGAAAACATTGTGATTGGTCGGCGTGGTGAAAAAAAGCTGCTCTTCGCTGGTGGAGCGGTTGTCACAGGGAGTGTGGCGCCCCAACGTCCTCTCAAAGTCCAACAGTTGACCCATGAAGTTGAAGTTAGGCGAAATGTTGGACTTCTTCCTCTTGACGAAGTCGTAGGCATCGTTCAGGGAGAGGTGGAGTCTCTGCATCAGGTAGGCCACCGTGACCGTGACGGAGCGGCTGATGCCGGCCAGGCAGTGGACGAGGATGCCACAGCGCTTTGAACGAGCCTCATCTGAAAGACGGTAAGGGTTACAGCTCAAGTCAGCTGAGCACCACTTTTAATGGAACAAGTTTATCTTTCAACATCCGCCCTAAGCCCTGCACAATAAATTGCAAATGTATCACTAATCGCAACATCAGCCTGTGCAATTTGTTAATGCAATTAATGTTACCCTAAACGTTTACACACATGCTAAAACAATCTTATGGCAGCCATATGTATATCACAAATCAAGATAGGCCTTTACGCATTTGACCAATCTCCATTGCAATATTGATAACTAATATTGCACATCGCAAGTTATATCATGTGGCCCTAACCTGCCCCTTTATCCCTTATTTAGTGGGATTGTGACTCTCCAATAACACACAAAAACATGTAACCTCATATATAGAGGTATATCCCTGGTTACATAACAGCTATTAAATTGTACACCATAATAAAAGAAGCAGCTCTGTGGAGTTGAGAGGCCCATATTTCCTGGTTCTTCTTTTGCTTTGAGAGATTAGTTCCTAATACAGAGCGCAGCAACCACTAAACAAACATACTGTGGTTCAGCTGGTAAAGACAACATCAAAAAGCAAACCAAAACATCATGTCAGAGCATTGACTAACAAAACCATGGTATAACTGTGTTCTGATAATTATCTGTAGGCTGCTCCTCTGAGTTAGTTACATTTCTTGAGGTTGCTTTCTGATTTTAATAAATTGTCAATTAACGCTTTGAATGTGTGTAAAAAAAATCCAGCTCACCGATAAATGATATTGCCTCTGGGAAGAACTGGGACAGGTTCTGACTCCAGTGGTCCGAAATGGGGATCTGCTTGTACCGGAAGTGGCCGTCGTGCTCAAACATGTTGGGGAGATTGGGTGTGACGTTCAGGATGTAGGTGATGTTGTACTGGCCCAGCACATCCAGGTTGGCGGAGTCTTTGGCGCAGCCCAGGTAGAGGTAGGGGAGGATCTGGACTGGGAAGTCGGGTTGGTTGCTGGGGAAGGGGCTCTCCTCGGGCTCCGTGGACTCCCCGTCTGAGCAGTCAGAGCTTATGCGAAGGTTCCCAAAGCCCAGAGCTGACACAGGCGGAGAGGAGCTGGGGCAGGAGCTGTCCAGGAGGGTCTCGCAGTGCTCCGGGTACTCCGTGTGGAACTTTACAAACCCACCTGGAGGAGAGACAAAACATCCTTTAGTGTTAGAGGACCTTCTGTCCTTTTGATGCCCCCTTGATGACCTCCTAAAGGCGTCAGTGAAACACTGTTCCTGTGAGAGCAGCCATTTTGGAAGTTTCATTGAGAATCTCGGTGACACTAAACTTCAGAACAGCCTTCAAACGCGACAAGTGTGCGCATGAGCCACAACAGAACGGAGCCCACGCGCAGTCAGGCGTTCAGTGGTAAAGTTTAAACCCCCAAATGTGGACTTCAGAAGCATTTAACCACCAGAAAAGTCCACGTTTAACAGTTGAGGTAAAATCGATGTTTAATTCGGGGCTTTTAGTGATGCTGTGTACATTTAAGTGGCAAAAAAAACCCAAACAAACAAGGGACGAATAAATGCGTGACTGTGTTACCTTCCAGATAAAACGCCTTACAACCGTCTTCCCACAGTTTTTGAAGGAGGACGAACAAAACCGACGCCGGCGCTCCGCCGGCCGGCCACTCCGCCGAGCACTCGTCGTAGAGGACGACCGTGTCGGTCTTGCACCGACCGATGAACTTCTCCTTGTCCTCGTGTTTGGGGATGACGGTCTGTATCGGTATGTTGCCCTTCTTGAACCTCCGCAGCATCAGCCCCGTCATAGCCAGGTTTATGGCGCTCTCGATGTGGGATGACTCGTACAGCTCGTGTGAGCGGCAGTCCAGCAGCAGCAGCGACGTGCCCCCGGACTCTAACTCCACTTGCAGCCACTCCACGCTTTTACTCGGTGTCCTATTACACATATTGCACTCAATATCATGCTACAAGAAAGCGGAAAGTTTCACTCCGTTTAGTTTTACTCCGAAGGAAAAAGGGGGGAAAGACGTTGCCCTGTCAGTTTCTTCAGGAGCGACGAGGTTCCCCCACTTTCCTCCTCTCTCTGTCCATCAGTCGTCGGGTCCAACAGAGCCCAGGAGGGACGGGGGAGGCTTCCTGGACGTCGGTTAGCTAAGCTGCCAGTTATTTCCTCATCTGGTCGAAGTGCTCCACATGGAGCCGCACTCTCGCCTCGCCATTCCAGTGGAGGAGCTTTTCTTTCTTTTCCTTTCTTTCGCTCAGTTGACAGAACTCAAGAGGGAGGAGTTAGCTTCGTTAAAGCCACAGCCCAAACACGAAAGTTTCACACGTTTGAATCAAATGACTCAAAATAAACAACTCAAATTAATACAAAATCGACCTATAAAAATACGTTTTTACTGTTTTACTTTCATTTCCGACTTTTTTAAGGGTGCGTTTCTATTAAGCGTATGGCTAGCTTTAGCTTTTCCTCCTTCTGAAATTCTGTTTCAAAATCGACTCCATATATATATATTGGAATGGGACTTTTATTTTTTAATTCCCACATTTTGCTGACATTTCTTTAGCTTGTGCTATGAAAATATGTCTCGCTTTTCCCTTACACTCAGTTTGAAAATCTACTTTATTACATTTGTGTTAAGAAGTCATGACAACATTTTTGCCAAAAGCATATTTATCCACTTTAACTCCAGCTGTGAGCCGCTCTTGGCACGTGTGTTAAAGGCCTCACACAAGCTAACATGGAGCAAGCTGAACAAGACTGGAGACTTTGGGGCTTCTAGAAGTACAGAGTATGACCCAAAAAAGGGGTTGTTGATACAGGTTTACAATGTTTTATAACGTAAATTAGCCAATCACAATTAAAAAATTGGACGCACAGTTCTTTTAACTTATTTTTATATAGAACTCAGATTCCCAACTAAGGTTGTCTCAAAGCGTGACAATAAAATATATATAAATAAAAGCACAATCCGTCAATAAAATTTATTCTAAATACTCTACGTTTGACATCGTTGGTCGAGATTACACCAACAAAGAATAAGGCACGTAAAACATTAAAATAAGAGAACATTTTTGTCTAATAAGTAACACACTTTTTTAATGTATTTTTGGCAACGCAAAGTATTTGCTGAACAAAATATACATAGGTTACATGTAAATGGAAGAATTCAGCCAGTGGAGCTATATAAGACTATATTTATAAACTATCAGGTGCAGAATCATTAAATGGAAAAGGAAGAGTCCATTCATAAGGACTATGAGCGTGCCTTATGGTCCAATAAAAACAATACTGTCATTTTTAAATTATAAATCTTCTTAGGTACAGGTAAAATGTGTGGTACAGAAAAACTCAGAAGTAGAACTTTTACAAGAAACAATCTAAGTAAATTTTACTCGGTAAATAGATAAATTATCTGCAGTCACTTCTGATGTGTTTGCTGGTGCAAAACAATGACTAATCAGGAGAATCAGTACCGGGTGGGGAGGAAGAGAAAATGAAAGGTGAGCAATGGGAAGTCAGACATTATCTGTGCACACACGGGAGGGATGCAGAGGTGCAGAGTTTACACTGCAAGGCCTTCGCCCTTGCATGTCTCAGATATTAGCTGCACTCCACCACATTTTTAGCACCTGTCCTCAAAAGGAAAAGAAGAATCCACAACAACATCTGATGCCCACATGACTGCTGCTCAAGCTGAACTCTCCTTCAGGAGGATGTTGGACCAGTGCCACTCTCTGTTATAAGATAATAAGATCAAATAAATAAATAAACATCCATGAGTTATCCAACCCCACTTTATTGTGGTTATTCCTCAATATCCCTCGGACATTTTGGCAACACACATATGAAAGATGTGTTTGTAATCTTTTCACTAGAAAGAAAAAGTAAAACATCCTTGCTTTGCAAAATCTCTGCATTGAAAAACTGTCATCCAAAGGTGGTGGATACTCAAGCGCCCTCGTGTCATTTTCAGATGTACAGCGGAGTAATATCACTTCTGAGATGGACCTACTTCATTCATCCTTCTTCAAATGTGTAAAAAACTGTGGTTGTGGTGCACAAAACATGCCATCAAAAGAAAGTATTACACACTAGAAAAATGGTTGTCTCATTTCAGAAACCTTATACTGACTGATATCAGATTTAGCACATTTGCTCAAAGACATTTATGTTTTGTTTATTTCACAAGATCAAAGCGATTCTACACATCAACTGGGTCGGAAATCCAATATCCAGAGACCCTCTAGTGGTTCATGCAAGAGCTGCTGCTCTAGTTATGAGTCATCAGCAAAGGAAGGAGGGATCAGATGTCACAGCCTCTCAGCTGCAGGAGAACCACAATGCTTCCATGCGGTGAAAGGAAGTACAATTCAAAAATGTATCACCAACTAACCAACTACAAGTCTGCCTGGAAGGTTTCTTTTTATATATTTTTGATTCATCTTTTTGCACATCAAATATTTACTGAAAGAAGGGCGAGTGAGCTGTGTTCAGAACCATTTCATGTATTTTACATTTCATCTTAGTAGCCAATGTCAAAGATTCCTAAGTTATAACTAGTTATTCAAAACAGGAATTCCCTTTAAATATACTCATGTTTCCAAGCAGACTCTGAAACACTTTGGTGTTATTCTTTAAGTTTTGTCTGGATAAAAAAGCATAAAGTTATGAGTAACTCCATCATCGGCTAGTCGATTCTCACTATTATTAACACCAGTCTGTCTACGGGTGTGGTACCTGCAAGCTTCAAACATGCTATTGTTAAACGCCTGATCAAAAGACCAAACCTCTTCAAATCTGATTTAGCCAACTTTGGGCCCATCTCTAGGTTGCTCGTTCTCTCAGAAATTTTGAAAGAGTGGGTTTACCTACAGTTGAAGCCCTTCCTCGACAGGAACCATGTACTGGAAACATTCCAGTCCGGTTTTAAAACCATACACAGCACAGCATCTGCGTTGGTTAAGGTTTTTGACAATATCTTCCGGGCTTGGATCTATGATGTTCTTCTTTTGCTGGACCTGTCCGCTGCATTTGACACTGTGGAGCACAATTTCTTACTGTCTAGTTTGGAAGGTTAATTGGGGTTTGGAGTACGACACTGGACTGGCTTTCATCTTATTTGGCTTACATGACCGTGTGAGTGAGCATGTCCAAATCCTATTCTTTAACTCCTTCACTGTTGATTGGGGTTCCACAGGGCTCTAGTTTACGACCACTTTTATTCTCTTGGTACCTTATTCCTCTGGGCTCCATCCTGAGAAAACACAGTTTCCTTTCACTGCTACACTGACAGTCAGATTTATTTACCATTTAGAAAGGTTACTCCATTACACCACTACTGTCTTGTTTACAAGACAACAAAGACTGGTTGTCCCTAAGCTTTTTAAGGTTTAATGACAAAAAAGCAGAAGTGATAGTGTTTGGTTCAAGCAGCTCCTGTCATCCTTTTTTATTTTTCATTCCTTTTAGCTGTTGTTTTATTGTTTTTTGAGATTTTAATGTACTTAACAAAACTAATTATAAAAATGAGAACAATTTTAGCATTTTCAGTTGAAATGTTTAATGTTGATATCAATACTACTTTTAATGGAGCAAGCAAAAACAAAGCTTTTTTTTTTTAAATTAGGGTCATGGTAGGACAGTTTAGCTTTGAACCATTTGTACAATTCTCTTGTACAATTTGAACCACTGTACAAAGAGAAGGATTCTTTGGTCAAACAAGTTCAAAGTGAGGATGTTTAACCACAATACAGACGGTGCACGAATCGCTGTGGCAACCCCTAAAGCAGGGGTGTCCAAAGATTTTGCAAAGAGGGCCAGATTTGATGAGGTGAAACAGTGTGGGGGGCCTGCATTCTTTGAACCCTAATAATAGAATTAAATGCAAAAGAACTATTTAATGAACTTTTTTTTAGCAATGGGTTATTTTTTTTTCACATAGAACACATAAATAAACAAATTTTTGTTGCCAAAAATACTTTGAATTTTGTATTTGAAATTAAATGAAAACAAAATGTCTGTCTGGAAAAAAAGAACTTTTCTTAAAGTTTAATCATCTGAGTTCACATGAAATGTTACATACTATTCACTATTAAACGCTCACTGTAAACTTGTAAATGTAAATCATGTTTCTTATTCAGAAGTGGACTGATAGAAATTTGAATGCGGAACCGCATTCGGCCCACTGGCACAGAAGAGAATGCAAAAGTGTTTCAAATAAACAACCACAGGATTTTGAATGTCACTCATTCATTCTGTACCTTTTCAACTGGGTTTGATGCAGTACTGACGAAGCCTCTTGGATCGGTGATGAAACCTTTCAAGAATGACCTTTTTAGTCTAGATGCCATGACTCCTTCATCGACACACTGATTTACAAACAAACATGTTATCAGTGACAGCTAAGAGATCCTGAGTGATTCTAATGACTTCTTAACTAAAGTATCCAGACATTTCTAGAACTGTTTAACATAATGAATACAACAATATCTACATAGTTCACTTAAATAAAATATATTTTTTTAAAAACAAGTTTAAACCTTTTGGGGGGAAAACCCAAGTGGATGAACAATCAAGTATTTATGTTTCAACTCAGTGAAATGGAGTGAACAGTTTTAGTGCCACTATAAATCAGACTGTACGTGAGTTTTAGAGCTGTTCTTTTAGCTATCTGTGCAATCGATGAACTCAGACGCTGCAATCTGTGAAGTGGAAGTCTGTCATTTCTCAAGTAGTTTGTGTAGGTGGCTGACAACACTGTGATGGAAAACAAACTTCTTGACCTTGCTGTTTTTTGTTTTCTCTCAACACGGAAGCATGATTCCATGCATCAGAGTAGGTTTCACAATCTAAATCAATTTCACTCCTGGTTTACAGTCTGTTGTGGAGCAAAAACTGTTTTTTGGTTGTCTTCTCGCAGCTCCAGCTTGTCCTCTTTTACAACCTTGTAAAAGTTATTATATAATTCGCTTTCACGTTTTAAAATTTTAGTTTGTTAATAATTACCACTTACATTTGACCCTGTGTCAAAGTGTCATTAGACTCAAACCTTAATGTGGAGCTTTGACCTAAGTAGATACTGTAACACAGAGCACTAATGTGAAGAAAAGACACGTTTGGCTTCCATATGAAGAGTTTAACATGTATACAGTTTTATCAAAAAGTGAGTTTAGATTTAATTAAAGCAAATATAACTTCCAAACTTGCAACTTTTAAATTATTTTGACTCCTGCTGTCAGATTTTGTAAAGAAAGCATGATGACGATGAATGAATAACAAACACTTCATTCCAGTAATCCTCCATAATTAATCAGATTCTTCCAGCCAACAACTATGGTCATTTTTCAAAAGAATTTTAAAAAAAGGATTAAGTCTGACCCCTAAAGTAAAACTAAGAAGACATGAGCTTAGCCCTAACCCAATTCAAGAATAGAAGTTGCCTATCTAACCACTGTGGCTGTATTATTACCAACAGTTGCAGCCTAGTGGATTTTTATGATGAAAGTGATCATTTATACACCAACACATGTTTATCTTTGTAGTAAATAAACCTTAAGCATACATTTATGGTATGTTTGGAAGCCAAAGTCACTTGGCAATTGAGTGCTCTTCTTCACAGAAATTATATTTTTACTTGTCCATTTAAATTCATTGATTTTAAAAGAGTGGAATTGCTAAAACAAATACAGTAAACTCCTGAAACATTATAGGGGCTAAAAGAAGCCAACAGATTATGTTTTTTTAAATTTAATATCAGAAAAAAACAAATGCTGGGACAAAAACTTGTTACAAATTCACATCCACACTGGTTGAGGAATAAATTAATCTTTGTAAAAGTAATTACAAAGTTCTAAACAAAAAAAAAAAAGGTAAAATCAAATGTTTAGTTCTTAATGTTTTGATTATGAATTAATATTCCACATACAGAAATGTTTTGCTTTTTGCTACTAACTAGGGACTTGCCGTGCATAGGATCGAACTAGGCCTACAGTTTTAGCAAAATTCATGTCTAAAATTAGCTGCTCTGCACTTGCTGCCTATGTTTGGATTTTGGAAATGGTTTATTTCAAGCAGGCAAGAATAACACATATGTAACACAAACATAAGATAACCAGGCATCAAACGATGGACTGCTTGAAAGAAGTGAACTTATATAATCCCATCCCGACTCGACCACACCATTTCTTTGCATTAGCTATCGACCGGTTCGTAATTTATGACCAGATGTTGGAAAAACAAAAAAGATGAAATTGCCTTTTTAATTTACTCTTAAGGAACATAAGGTGACATTAATTCAAGTTTAAAATTAGACACATTATACATGCAGGAAAACAATGTGTGAATTTACTGCACCTATTCTGTGAAAGTGATTTAAATTGGTCCAGTTTGTTATATTCATCCCCACTATTTTAGATTTACACCTAATTAGAATTAATTTTCCAGAGTACACAGAGTGCTATATCAATTGCTTTATTATATTTTACAGGAAATCCTTTTCTATTGTTAAATTTAATCAATTTCAAGTATTCTTTTTTTTTGTTTAGTGCAGATTTTGTCAAATAGAGTGTGCAAGCATGGAATGCTTCATGTCAACAATCTAGTTGTAGGGCCCAGCCAACAGAGACAAAGGGAGATGGGAGCTCCATTCATCTGGAACAGGGGTTTCCTTTATTTTTTGGGGGTGTTCCTCTTGTATGGCTCACTTTATTTAGGAAGTAAATAAAACCCTTTTCTGTGTGTATCTAACCAGTAGCTCCTTTGTGATTGTTTTTTCTATCACACCTGAAAACTGCAGCCAATAAACCAGCAATCCCCTGGTGTTTCTGTTGTATTTGCATGTTTCTTGTTATGCTTATTAAGGCAGATCATGACATCATTACAGAGCAGAGAAACCCTGTGATTTTGACTTTCCATACATTGAGACTTGCGTTGTTTTCACATCTCTAAATCTGTTTTTGACCCCACAGCAGAAATAACAAGTGCACGAACAACCAAACCTGTCAGTATTTCAACAATTCTGTATTTATTATCAGTACTTCTAACAGTGGATGAAAAACAAATACTCAAAGCATCAAAATTCTGTGCATCAATTCCCAGAAACCCAAGGTGGTCAGCTTCTTTTGTACCTTCACTGACGCTCCACTAGATGGCAGCCTTGCACTCATAACCATCCTCCATAGCGCAGCTTATTGGGCAGGTATATGCTTGTAAGAAAGTCAGGAGCAATATCTGCCAGAGACTGTATTTCAGCTTTGACTTTACTCTGCTGCATCAGCTCCATCTACAGAAAAATACAAAATATTTCAGAAAACTAAAAAAAAAGTTTGTTTAAAATGAACTTTTAAAGAATGCATTTAAATCATGAAAGAAAGCTCTAAGAGGAATGCTATGAGATGCATTTCTATTTAAATAGAAATTAACTTTCCTCTCAGTTACATTCAGTTAACTTTTTTCCTTCCTTCTTTAGTTGAACAAAATCCCATGCCTACACATGCACAGGAATCCCATTGAAAATCTATTATAAGCAGATTTGATCATCTAAGTATTTGCAGCTCTGCTTTACACTCTTTAAGACAACCTTTACATTTCCATCCTCGCCTTTTGCTTTTACTCACTTCTTTCTGCCATTCTGGTTGACTGGCTAAGTAGGGGCGCTTCAGAAGGCTGCTGAGTTTGCTTTCGTCTCTCCTGGTGAGGGGAAGTAACGAACCTTTGGGAACCCTCAATCTAAAAAAGACAAACAATTTCAGTTTCATTATTTATGACCAAAGTTCACTTCCTGAAAACTGACAGCAGCCGTTTGTCACCGAAAGTTACGTTCCCATATCAGAGCCTTTCAGGGTGTGTGTGTTTTTGGAAAAGAACACAAAAAGGAGATAGAAATGAGGATAGAAATGAATGTTTCTGAAAAGAATCCCCTTAAAGTTTATGCTCGCAATAAAATTCCTGGAAAGGAAAAAAAAAGAAAAGCCAAATGCAACAAAAACATCCCTAAGAATATAATTCCAATTAAAGGCAGGGGGAGGAAGTAGTAATTGTGGAGTCCAAACCTCTGTAAGTCAGACGGGAGGAGGCCTAGCCACATAACGCTAGGAACAGTCAGACTGTGGGCCTCGAACGACATGGCCTGTAGACAAACACACACAAAATGCTCACAGGAATAAAGACACACAATTTAACTTTATAAGGGCTGTGCCCTCGAACTAAAATGAATCAACAATTACAGCAGACTGAATTTTCCCTCCATGTTTTCTACATTTTCAGCATTCTAATATTCATTTTCTGTCATTAAGATTGTTTTTTTTTTTTACCATCATGAAGAGAAATTTTCATTACAAGAATAACTGACATTTAAAGACTCACCACTGATCCATATTTGTAGATGCACATGATCTCAAAGCCTGACAAAAGTCAAAGGGAGAGGCATTCTGCAATCACTGACATACCAAAGCAAATACCCTCAAAGACAAGCAACAGAGCTAAGAGTAAAGCATTACATATGAGTCCTGTCATGAAACCATTGACTGTTATGGATGCAACAATACTCGATTGTATATCATGAAAAAATTAGGATTAGCAAGAACATGTTAAAAAAAAAGGTAGCAGACCAAGAATGTTATTCTGACAAATGCAATGAATTAATAACAGCTGTTTATTTTTCAACTGAAGTCTAAGGGTTTTGGCCTTTTGGGACCAGCGGGTACTTCCTGTTCAGAACATGAGGGGGGAACACGCAGTGTAGTTCGCATGTACAGTCAATGACATCATGTTTAGCAAACAGCCCAATGATGTCCCAAGCAGGTGCTGCTGCACGCTGCTTTAGCAGAACATGCAACCCAGCTGTGTGTAAAGAGATGAAAGGAAACTGATAGACGCGCTGAATTATGCTAAATATGTGGGTGACTTAAGTTGATTAGCATTCCAGTGATTCATACCATAAGGGTCCGCATCCACCAGGGCGAAGATGGGAATCTGCAACGTGTCCCACAGCTTTTTCACCATCATCCGGCTGTTGACATCCGGAACACCTTTACCCTGAC
This sequence comes from Adrianichthys oophorus, assembly GCA_036245035.1. Lineage (NCBI taxonomy): Eukaryota > Metazoa > Chordata > Actinopteri > Beloniformes > Adrianichthyidae > Adrianichthys > Adrianichthys oophorus. The sequence continues at coordinate 15,868,252 of BSAI01000015.1, forward strand.
TCACAAAAACACAGACAATCCTGGAATTGCTTGTTCCTACTTACATGAGAAAACATGTAATAAAATAAAAAAACAAAACAAACTGTGATCATGATGCAAGGCGAGAGTTTTGTGCAGAAGTCGTCGTTTAACAGCCTCTGGAAGGTTGCATCCTTCTCAACTATCATGACAAATTTTGCTGATGACACAATGTCTGGATTTGGTCAAGGAAAAGTCTCTAAAACTACATCAACAAAAGACACTCGCAGCATAAAAGCTATAAGAAAAGTCTGCACAAACTTCACAAAGGATACTTTTGATACCGCAGATGTTTGACGAAACTGAAACGGCCTGAAAACACAACAGAGAAATGTGACCATAAAGAAGAAAAAATACTCAAGACATTACTCAGATTATGACTGCAATACGAAGTAATTTAGTGGCACCAAAGATAGCTAAAAGTGCTATTTTTCTGATTAGGAAGATCATGTATTCAGCATGTTTAATGAAACAACCAACAACAAGACTGAGAAATAGATGAGAAATCGACCTCTGTTTGGTGTGTCTCCCTTACAGAAACTTTTTCTAACTTATTACCATCTATGTCTCCACTGTGTTCTTCCTGAACTTCCAAGTACAAACAGCCTGTTTTTAACAAAACGCTTCAACAAAAAGCGGCGGTTGGCCGAGCTTTGATGCGGCTCGCATTATGTTGCTGTCACGGTCAGAGTTGCAAACCTGTGCGGCGGATGAAAACAGATCTCCACAGCTGCATCCTCTGCACACCTGATACAGATTTGGTGTGTGTCTATCCATAAAGAGGGATTTCCTCTTCTTTCCTGCTTTATGGAGAGTTCTCTGTTCTCCACATTGAGGGTCAACTCACAGATGGAGTCATAATCCATAAATAAAGTCAGAGCGGCCCACGGCAAATTTGTTCACGATATCTAGACACATACTTTACATGAATAAAAATCTGTTCCCCACAGATCATAGATCAGTTTAATAATCACATTTATGAGGTCATGCTGTAACCTATAAGCTTAAATCTATAAATCCATAGGTAATGGTTGCAAGACCACTTGTCTCGCTCTTGCAGGTGTTTTTGTGGAACTTACAGCAGAGCTGGAGCGGCAGTCGATCCTGGTGCCGTCTTCTTCCAAGTAGCAAATATCCCCGGCAATTAAGCCTTTGGACGTGGCCAACTATCAATAAACATAAACAAAAGAATTAAGGCTGCTGTAAGTTCTATGTAGTTATCAGAGATTTTTTTTTTTTTTACATTGCATCAAAACCTGAGTGAATTTGATTTGTTATGTGATCTTCTTCCAAAGAAATGTTGTGGCTTTGTCATTAAGCAATCCTAAAACTGTTTTCAAAATAAAAGTGTGAACGTACCACATGCAAGGCCCTGCGGGAAACCTTCAGCATGCAGGAGATGTCGTCTACTATAATGTCCACACTTCTCTGAGATCCGAACAGCTGAGTATTGTTGTAATATACATCTCTGGGAGAAAACCACAAAGTGAAACTTTTAAAAATGAAAACAACTCTACTCATTTGTGCAAAACTGGAAGAAAACTAGAAGAAAAAAAATGCACAAGAGTCTTTTTATCTTTGAAATGTAAACAAATGTCAAAACAACCTCTTCGTAGCATAAGAATGGCTCTGCACAAGCCTGTAAATGACCGAGAGAATCTTGAGAATCTGTGCTTTAAACAAAGACAGAAAAAAATTACCAATACTATTCTTGACACACTGCATACGTCTTAAGAAAGAAACTTTAAAAGCCTGTTGAAGCATCAGAGTTTCCTCAAAGGTAAGCTGCAATCATCACAAATAGAAAAATAGAGTTTGTGGAGAAAGAACAAAAAAAACATCTTCCTCTTACCAAATTTTGTGACAGATGAAGGAGAGTTGCTTCTTATGGTGATGACAGAATGACCTGAGCTCATTTTAAGCCCTACCCTACTGTCAAAACTAAACAACACAAGAAGAAAAAATTATTATTTTTTTTTTTGCATATTTTCAATTTATCAGAAAAATTTTATCACAAAGCCCCTTAACTTTAAAAGGGTTTGGATGCATAAACTTAAAGCTGGAGTAGAGCAACAAAGAGCTTTTCTCCTTTGGTTATAAAGACTCTTAATCCAAGTCTTTTAAAAAAAAAACTTTTTTTTTTGTTTTTTTCCTTTTAGCGTCAAATCAGGTCTAACATCTTCTAAGTTCTTGAAAACATTATTTTTCCTCCAACAGCTTGAGTTTTCATGAACCAAAGCCAAAAGTTTATTTTATTATTTTTTATACTAACTGATTCCTCCCACAGCTTGTTTAAACTACGCCTTGCACAAACAGAGCTAAAGCTAAACTGTGTAATTCATTTTTGAGAAAATTAAACATAAATCAAATCAACTTGTGTGGGTTGACATCCCACCAAAAACCGTGTGGGTATACATTTACTTATTTATTTGGGAGGCGCCTCTAGTTGTGTTTATGTTTGAAAGGGGAAGAAGCTTAAAGATCTTTCAATGTTAAAAACAACTCACTCGACATTGGACCAACTTGACCTGTTGGGCAGGATCAGGACAGGGGCCTCATTTTTGGACAGACTATCCACTATTCCCAAAATGACGCTTTCAATCCGAGTCAGAATATCTCCACTACAGAAGAAAATAATACTGTTAAGGATGACACAAAACAAGACAAAATTATACAAATAATTTCTAAAAAAGTGTCAACTATTCTATAAGGGGGGTTATTTTTTGTTGTTTATGCATATACAGTATACAATAAAAATCTTCCCATGACACTTTTTAACCATGGACACAAAAAAAGAAAGGGGGAAAAAAAGCAGCTAATATGGAATTACTCATTATAAAAGTAACAAACAATGCATTAATGACATGCTATAGGCAGAAATTAGCAAATTAGCAAGGAGTATGAATGTTTGTTTACCATATTGTAAACAAATATACAAAAAATGAAAATGGTTCCACTTAACAATAAAGTACATTAAACTAGTACATGAAAAACTTGAACTTCTAATTTTAGTAAAAGCTTTAAGGCTAATAATTATTAGCATTACATGTGCAATAAGCTAGCTTACATTTTGTGTGCTTATTTATGTATTAGAACTTCATAAACCACATTAGTTATAATAGTAACGTAACTCTTACAAATGCAATAAACTACGGGATGCGCTTTACAGCTGACAAATGCCCCACAAAGCAAGAGTTTGTAATGTTCACTTACAGAGCAACGATCGGGATGGCGTCTAACCTGCGTTAGCACCAACAAATTATAAGCTGATGACAGCTATCAGCTGGAAAAACGACAAACTTACGGACTGATTTCTTCTTCAACCCACTCTCTTTCTTTCACGCCATCAATACTGTTCAAAAGTTGAGTGCGAAGATTGTCGATTTGAGAGAAAACTCGAGTGCTGCAGGACTCCATCGTGCAGCTTATATATTTTCCCAGCATGCTCCTTGTGCTTCCCGCCTTTCAAATTGATAAAACTTCAATTTGGCTGATACCATTCTGTTAAAACAAACAATCAAACACACAAAAAATTACATATCAGTGCATACTGATTTCTAAAAGTGCATTGTTTAAAATTGTGCAAGTTTTGAAGAAAAAAAAACACATATTTAAAAACCACTCTAAGCAAATAGAAAAGAGATGCAAATGAAAATTCTATATCAGATAATTGTATCAGAATTATTATCAATGTGAAAATTTGTGAAATAGTGTCAACATTAGAAATCTTTCCTTCCAAAACAATTTAGTGTCCGAGTTATCAGTGGCATCTATTTTTGATACTTTAACAAGATGAATGGAAGGTGCTAACAAATATTGATGTTATATGTTCCTAATTCCCATTTGTGATAAAAACAAATTCTTTACTATTCCTTATGTATACATTTTAATTATTTTGAAATAATGCCGTAATTTTTTAAAAAATATAAAAACCAAACTGCTTAAGTTATTACGTAGTAGATGTTTTTGCTTCTCTGCTACAATGTCACACAGTACTGTCACATAGGCTACAGTCCTGACCCTTCAATTTTTACTTCACGTTGAAAAAAATTATAGTGTTCGGAAGCATTAAAGTCCCACCCCAATCATCTTCTGATCTAATTCCCAGTGATATTTTAATTATTATTATGCTGCTTTTTGCCAAGATGAAAAAAAATCAGTGTTATTTTCTAGGACTTAGTTTCTGCAGAGCGGCAGGAGTTCCTCAGAAATTTGCCTCTGAGTTGTGTGGGCACAGAAGTAAGAATGAAAAGTTTCAATCTTAATTTTCTTAATATTTGTCCTCCATCATAAGAAAAATGCTACAAGAAAAATTTAAAAATGTCATGCAGAGTTTTCACTGCATCTTTTTTAGACAAGATTGACGTGCCGTCATGTTGACTGTCTTTAGAAATAAGACAGCTAGAAATCATCACTCACAAACATCAAAATACCCTTCACATCTTCAATTGTGACTCATCTGTTTGAACTTGCTTTCAATCCATAAATGTAACAGCAGTGCCTCATTTTAGCCTACCTCGTGTTTTTCTGTTCCGGTCAGGTTTTATGTATTACATTGTTCTTTTAAATGATGTACAGTGTCCCTGAGTAACCAAAAAGAAAATTTATGATGATGGTTCTTACTATCCAGACTTGGTTATAAGTCATGTGCCTTTTAACAGATGAAGTGAGTAAATTCGGAGTTGTTTGTATTGCAGGAAAAATCCCCATTTAGTGTCCGCTGTGGGCATCAGGGATGAGACTTTCTGTCTAAACTTGCTGCTACTTGTTCAATAGTGTATGTTTCTTCTCTGCTTGTGTGAATGTTGTTCGTGTAAAGACGCACTCTGATAAAGATTGTGTTTTTGGTGTTTTCTACCATGTTCTTGTAGCATTTTTCTCATAATACAGAAGACATAGTAAGAAAATTAAGAATCAAATTGAATTTCTGAGTATTTTTTTTATTCAAATCATTGTGAATCAGGCGCAGACGAAAAAATTCAACTTGAAAATATTGTAGTTGTGACAGAAGCTACAATTGTCTGGCCACAATCTCCCTCTTCCCCCCATCCATTCTGATGCATCTTTTGGCAGAGAAATAGTGCCTTTCTCGGGTAGTGGTAATGTTAGATTGGAGGAGTAAGGAGCGTGTGCACAGATGACTGATGGGAAATGGGGGCGGGATTACTCCGCACCAGCGATCTAGCCCACAACTCAGAGGTAAGATTCTAATGAACTCCTGCCGCTCTGCAGAGACTATGTCCTAGGAAACGGTACTGTTTTTTGGGGGATAAAAATTGCCTTATTATAATTAAAAGAACACTGGGAGCACTTTTAAAATTGATCAAAAGATGATCAGAGTGGGATGTTAAAGATGCTTGCTTGGTTGGAGTTTAAGTTCACAAAAAAATGTAGTGTTTGTGTTAACCCTGTGAAATAATGTGATGTATTTGTTGAAAGATGTGGACATGTTTCCTAACAATAACTCTCAGAAACATGTGTTTCTGGGTTCAGTGAGAAATAGCTCAGTCCCTTAATGACAATAACACTTGAGTTTACTGTTTCACTTCTAGCAGCTGTTTTCAGGCCCAAACATTAACATGACATTAAGTTAACGTGGCGGAGAATTTGCTCACGTCTTTGAAACGCCTTTCTGCTTTTACATAAGTAAAAATGTTTCCTTCACAATCAGCAAAATGTGTGGAGATTGTATAATGATTAGGTCATCCATACTCCCCACCTTTTTAGAGTTGCTAGAAGGCACGCTGTGTGTGTTTGCAGAGGTGCTGTGGTCTGCCTTTTATAGTGTGAACGCCTGGTCAGTGTGTGTGGGAGCCAAGATCTAAAGAAAGGAGGTCCATGCCCCTGACCTGACCCTGAATATTTTCTAATGTGCTGGTTTACTAAAGTATCCCTCTCCCCTGAGTGGCTTTGACAGGCCGCTTCCGTAGTAATGGCTCTTAATTTCTTCGTAATTGCTATCTTTTAGCAATGACAAGTGACCCTTCACTTAAGCTAAAGCAATCTTAATATGTAGAAAACCACAGGTTGCGGGGGTCCTTTTGCTTCTGTTCCAGAAAACCCGAGACCCCTGCTGTTCCTTTGGCCTGGGAGAGATTTGTGTCGAGTGTGAGGCCCTAAACTGATGAGACAGAACGCATTGAGTCATGTGCTTGTCTTGGGATGAGTGTTTGTGCTGGGCAGGAGGGTGGGTGGGGGGGGCTGAGGGGGGGTGTAGAGGGCTACAGGGTCAGAGGAAAGACGGAGTTGGGGGTGGGAGCGCGACTGCTGCAGGTGAGGGGGATTAGCTGCAGCTAGAGGCCCAAAGAAACTAAATACAGATCTGTCAACCTAATCCTCACAAATACAAAACAGAGCTGCCCTCCCCTTGCCGTCCACATAGTTCAGCACATCCACCTCCTGCTCCTCTGCCCCTAACCTTCAAACATGCACATTTTCCACCCCAGGCTCATTTCATCTCTGTTTCTGATCAGCTTTTGGCCAGGGCCAATCTTGCTTCGCAGCCCCTTCTTTAGCCAAGCATCCGCTGCAGAGAATCTAAAGGATTACTTGTTGTTCTCCACGGCTGACAGACCAGGGCAGACTTACGGAGTGATGAGTGCAAGAGTCAAATGGGCAAGGCCCTCTCTCTGCACAAGCTGGAATCTTAATGGCACCTCTGTCTGGAGCTGCATTAAAGCGGCCGGCCCTTTATCAGGCCCACACACCTCAGTAATGGATGCTGATGGTTTTTTGGGCTGACCGAGGAGGCCTTTTCAGTGTCAAGCCCCAACTTTTCACTAATGACACAAGTGACAGAGTGCATGAGTGATAACATCCTGCAATAGATCACCGCCAATGAGCAGGGCATTACGGAAAGCTTAACTAATACGGTATCTCTGACTCTCGTCAACAGCAGCCGTAACTGATGGGTCTGGCTGGGCCGCTGAAGGCTATAAATTGGATCCAAGTTACTCCGGTGTTCCCAAGTGGCATATCCAGTTGCAGACAAACACAAGGCTGACAGGACATACCTCACAGAGGCGAAAGTAGGCATTGAGTGATGGCAAAGAGACCTGCAAGGTGCAGCGTTTCAAATGAGGTAGATATTTCCTTAAAAAAAAGCAATTTTTGAGATGCAATAAAACAGATTTGTTGCAGAAGTTTCAAGCCCACTCAAATCCTGAACGACACTCCGACGTTTTATTGAAATTCCTTCAAATCTAAATATGTTCCTGAAAGTGTACCCTTTCAAAGCTGTTTCTTATAGCCACCCTCTCTTTTCTCCTGCCGCTCTCACAGCTGTGTCTCATATGTTCTTGAGGCCCCTGGAAGTGTGAGACACCAGAAGGGGAACATTTGCAAAAGCTCAGCTCCACCTGGTTGGACTGTTTTAACAGGCCATCAGTTTGTGCATCGCCCACAACGGGGTTAAAGCAAAAAAAAAAAAATCCAGGCAAGGACAGACACATATAGGTGAGGGACATTAAAGATAAAATGCGCCTGCGCCTCTTTGCATCCTTGGACTCCGACCTCACACTGCTTCAGCTGAGAGTTGGTTTACCAAGAACAAAAAAAAAAAGTTTTGCTGTCTCATCTGCTTGATCAGATACCCCTCCGGCTAACCTCATCCGCCTCCCTGCATCCACAGGTCTTCAAAGGCGCTCCTGCTCTCTGAAGCAACACATGAAATAAATATTAATCTGAACTCTGACCACATGTTTGAGCTGCTAACAGAGCTAAGCAAGCAGGTTGTTAGCTCTAGAGTAGATAAAAAGACTGATCTTCAGATGACTGCTAGAGCAAAATGAATGTTATTGTGCCGCTGTGGTCTACTCTGAGGGTGGTGACAAGCTCTAACCTGTTGGACTGTGATGAAGAAGTATGTATTTGTATAGAAGGCATAATGAGGAGGGTGAGTGTGCAGCACTAGGCGAAATGCTTTGTGTTGAACTTAAAACACTTACAACTATTATTCTTTTAAAAGTAAATCCAAAGCTCCAGGACAGGCGTATCCTCTACTTTAGATTTTTCAGTTATGGTGTGTTTCACTTTTTTCCTCCAAACATTTCATTTGGTCTGGTATCCTGAAGGAAAAGGTGAGTGTTTTCACTTGACAGCTTTATCTCATGCACTCTTTTTTTCCTGCCTTTCTGCTTTATTTCTCCCTGTCAAAGGCCTCTCAGTGCAGCTCACCCATCCTGGCCTCAGCTTGTGCCCACTGTTTACCGGGGCTGTCACCGGGGCCTTGGACGCCTAAACAAAGGGGGGTCTGTTTCTTTTGTCCCGTCAAAGATTGTCAGCGCCCCCATGGGCAAAAAAACAGAGCTGAAAACCTGGGGAGGGGGTTGTTGGAAAAGTGCAAAGCAGAGGGAATTTGACTACACCGTCCTAACAGCAAAGAGAGCGAAAGTGAGAAAGAGAGGAGGAGGTGCAGTCGTGTTCTTTTTAGATTTATATATAAAAAAAAAAGTGGGATTGGGAATGGCAGAATGTGTGTTCCGGTGCTTGAAGCCACGTGGTTGTTTTTGGAAATAAGGGGGCCTTTGAAGGCACGAACAGCTACTTTAAACAGACAGGAAAGTGAGCAGAATTAACTGTGGAAGACCTCAAGACACAACTCTTTTTATGCTTGTGGTTCTGTTGAGTCTATGATCATTAAAGTCCCACTGCGATCATCTTTTGATCTACACTATGTTCCCAATTATTATGCAAATTATGTTTTCCATGATTTTTCGAAATACTTGATGCAAATGACAGTCAGCATAATTTTCAAGTCACTAGTCAGAGTATAAATTAAATGTTGCCAAACATTCATTCATTCATTTTCCAATCCGCTTTATCCCTTTCGGGGTCACGGGGTTGCCGGAGCCTAACCCGGCTACTCATGGGCGAAGGCAGGGTACACCCCTGGACTGGTCGCCAGTCTGTCGCAGGGGCCACAATCACACACCCATGCACACTCACACCTAGGGACAATTTAGAGTGACCAATTAACCTGTGAAGCATGTTTTTGGATGGTGGGAGGAAGCCGGAGTACCCGGAGAAAACCCACGCATGCACGGGGAGAACATGCAAACTCCACACAGAAAGGTCCCCCAGCCAGGACTTGAACCGGGAACCTTCTTGCTGTGAGGCAGGAGCGCTAACCACTGCGCCACCGTGCTGTTGCCAAACAAATCTCCTAAATATAACTGATTTGTTTTTCAAAAATAAAAACCGAAAACTGCACTGTTACACATTAAAACACACAACAGAGTTCCACAAAAATTCTAAAGAATTGAAAATGGTCATTTGTTGAATTTTCTGCATTAGGAGCTCATATTTACTGAGATCAAAAGCTATTCCAATCAAAAACATCTTAATAGGTCAAGTTACATTAGATCATAGAACTCCTTTTTCTGCAGACGGATTCTGGACTACGAGTCCGACCTACCTACCTAGCTGCCTGCCTGCCCGCCGCAAAAATGAGTCTTCATGTATGTCTGGGTCCTCTGTAGCTGTTTCTGCTTGTGAGTGTTGTTTGGGGGTGGCTGAATGGAAGCTTTATGTATAACTGTAAGCCTCTGGAGGATCCTACAACTTGATGATGGTGGGACTCCAGAGACACCAGCAGCTTCAAATATCTGCTTGCTGGTTTGTAATGGTATTATAGCAGCTGCTCTGCTGAGCCAATGTATTTGTCTGGCTGAAACCTTCCTCATTGTGTCTTTATCTGTGTGAGCTCTGAATCAGCAACAAATCTCTTAATAATACATTTAAGTTTTTGTGAAATATCCAAGGTTTTCAATCCTTGTCCAACTTTTTCATGCTTTTCAGCAGCAGAGAAATCCTTTTTCTTTCCCGTTTTGTTTGAAAATGTTTATCTGCCTAATAATGTGGAAAGTCTTTCTTTAGTTGTTTTTGCTTTAATTGAATTCACCTGGTAAACTAACAATCACAGGTGTTTGAGATTGATTTCAGTGATCAGAAGAGCCCTGAGACACAATATCCTCCATGAGTTTAATTGAAAAACAAATAATTTGATCTTTTTGACACTTAAATACAATTTGCATAATAATTTGGAGTGCACTGTTTTTTAAAAGAGTTCCTAGTGGTCTTTCAATAATGATTATGCTGTTTTTAGCCACAACCATAACAATTGTCATTTTCTAGGACATAGTTCTGTAGAGCGGCAGCAGTTCCTCAGAAATTCACCTCTGAGCTGCAGGCTGAACCATCGCTACAACCTCCCCTTCCTTCCTGCTGCTGAGAGCTCTCTGTTTACACTCTCCCCTGCAAGCTTGCACACATATAAGCTTTCTTTCAAACTGCATTTTTTTTTCGTATGTTCCTGATTTACAACAACTAGGTACTCAAAAAATGCAATTTTAAGTATAATTTTCTTCAAGTATGTTCATCATCAATGAAAATCCACAAAAACATGTAAAAAAAATCACCAAAGACACATTTTTCATTGAGGTTGGTCTTCAAACAATGAAATGGCCTGAATGAATGCAAGCTAAGGCTAATGAGATGCTCTCCTTGTTTAACTCCTTCTGGGTGACTTTTTGGGGCCATCTAAAAATTCTTGACAAAAAAGATCAGGGGTGTTCCATTAAAACGCTGTGTTTAAGAGGTGATGGTGCCAGGGGCGCAGATGGAGAAATAAGGCAGCTGCCAAACATCTGCACCTCTCCTTTGCAGTCTGCACTTTCGCCTTTGTCACAAACTTCCGGCTCTCCAGCAAAAAAGCTGGAATGCCAGCAGAAATTCAGTTGGGCATACCAGCTGCTGGGCTGCATAGCACCATGTGATTTTAAAGGACAAGTGAGTTTAGTTCCCAGGTGTTGGTGCACCTGCAGGTCAGTCACCTTTACAGCAGCCATGCCAACCCATGTTGAGTCATGTGAAGCAAATGAGTCTATGATACAAAGCACGCTGTTAATGTACAGATTCAGGCTTTAGAGTCTTTTATTTTCATGTGACTTAAGCAAAACACTTCATTGTGTGAGCACCTTTGAGGAGTATCATTATGACATGTCCAATTTAGCTTTGTGTTCCTCATAGTCGAAGCCAAATGTGTTTAATTTCAGGTATATACAACAAAATCGGGCTTTCTCTGTACCCCTCCTCCTGCTCCTCCCAGTGCTTCATTTACCGCCTCCTCGCAACTTCCCCAGTCAAACGCGTGTGCTCTCAGTCTCATCTCTGCAGTTGCAGGCTGCAGCACAGATGGTGGCTTTTGACCGCAGGTTTTGTATGAGGACTTTAGTCCACGCGAACGCAAACGTCCCGCTTTGAATTACGCATTCAATCAGGGCGCTCTCTCCGTGGGTGGATGCGTCATTTGGACGAATGTCCCTCAACATGAAGGGTTTTGAATTCTGAATCACTGACTGGCTTTTTTTTTTTTTTTTTTTTTTTGCTTCAAGTTAGATTTGAGAGTTTTGGTGGACAGATCCGGGCGCAATTACGCACGGACGCACAATGGCACCGGGTCTTGACAGACGCGCGCCGGCTCTGCTCTTAATTTGGACCTTCTGCGTCCTTGCGGACACAGTTTTTACAAACTTTACGCTGGACAATGAATTTCACTCCAGCTTCATCCACCGCCGGCTGAAGAGCCAGGAGCGCCGGGAGATGCAGCGGGAGATCCTGTCCATCCTTGGGTTGCCGCACCGGCCGCGACCCAACATCCACGGGAAGCACAACGCTGCCCCGATGTTCATGCTGGACTTGTATAATGCCATGTCCACGGGTGGAGACGAGGACAGATATTCATATCCCTATAGGCCCTTCTTTACCACCCAGGGCCCACCTTTAGCCAGCCTGCAAGACAACAACTTCTTGAACGACGCAGACATGGTCATGAGTTTCGTGAATTTAGGTAAGAGCCTTTTGACCAATGGGATAAACGGTTTAAGCCTAAATAACTGTTAACTCAACCCAATATATTATTTATCTCAACATGTAAATGAATGCTCAGCCCTTATGAACCATAAAAGAAGTTGACCCAATTTGAGAAAAGTCTTTTTTCTGTTAACCCTCAGTGAAGTTACAGCAAACTGTTTTCAGCTCTGGAGTATTTCTTCTGTATTATGAGTCAAAGTTATCTGCATAATTACTGAAATGGCACAGCTTATAGGTAAAAAGCAATATATATATATATGTTCTCATTTTCTGCTCTTCCACCTGCGCCCATTCATGAGCACAATAACTGTGTTGACACGCAAGTGGGTGCAGTTACCCAGCTAATACCAGGAGTGTCTCATTCCAAAAAGCCCTTTGTTAAACAGCCGTGCGGCCCAAGTAATGTTCAGGTGCTCTAGCTGCAGATGAAGGTCTGAAGAGCAGCTAATACATCACTTGTGTTATCTAAAGAATGAGTAAGTCAACAGGAGAGTGGGTTCAAAGTGCACTGGGTCCTCCCTTTATTCTAATCTGGAGAAATCCCCCCCTGAACAAATAGACCACAGAATAATACTAGTCAATAATAATTTGAATTTAGAAACAGTTGGATTTTTTTTTTTTGGTTGGATGTACCTCTCTGGCCTTTACAACTGCTTACATTTTGAAGTGTAATCAATCTGCAGTGACTGGACTGAGTGTAGAAAATAGGAGACATAGTCAAATAGATCAGTGTGCTGCCATACTTAAGTGTTCCCAACTCATAATGTATGCAACATTAGTTAAGTGTCCTTTGTAGATGAGCAGATGCAACATATTGATTTGGTGCAAGTCAAACAAAACAACAAATTGATTTTTGCGTAATAATTAAATTACACTTTTATGATCCAACTTTCTTTGTTTTTTAAAAACACACTCCAATGACAATCATGTTTTTTGTGTTTTTAACATGTTCTTGTGGCAAATTGCTCAAGAGGGAGGACAAATATGAACAAAATTCATCTTAAATTTTTATTTCTGAGTATTTCTTTATTCAAACCACTGTAAATCAGGAGCAGACAAAAAGGAGCAGACGGCTCAGCTGGCATCTGGTTCTAAACTGTACGGCTGGATGGCGCCAATATTGCTCGCCTTTTTTGTTGCACTGCTAATGTCTGGTTAGGAGTGTGAGGGGCTGTAAGCTAGCAGGAGAGTATGTAAACAGATGGATAATGGGAAGTGAGGGTGGGGTTACTCCATAACAACAGTCCCGCTCACAACTCAGAGGTAAATTTCTAATGAAATCTTGCCACTCTGCAGAAACTATGTCCCAAAAAAATGAAAGTTTTTTAAAATTATTTATTTTGGCTATAAATGGTTTAATCATAATTAAAAGACCACTGAGACCACTTCCAAAGCAGATGAACGGAGTGAGACTTTCAGAAGTGATTTCTCCCTGAAATTTGGAAGTTGGTGTTCATATCCTTTAAGGATCGTTGTTGGAGTCTTTTGGCAAAAAAGAAGGAGGTGACACCGGCTTCTCTGCTGCACTGGGTAATTACTGTGGGAGCTGCTGCATTGTGACTAGTTTCAACAGCCTGCCATACAGATGGATTCAACCACAGAAACTCACAAAGCTAAAGCCCAAGGCTGCACTCCCTCTGATGAAGATGAGGGGTTCTTCTGAGTGACAATAGATACGGTTAGGGCCCTGAGCTGGGTACATCTGGATAACATTTAGAGCTTTCTACCACAAACCTTACAGGAAGTTTCTCCAGTCTTCATGTCACGCAGTTAATAAAATGATTCGGCCTTCTGCTCAGGTTCGGCCTTCACATAAATGTCACGTATTTGGATACAAAGTGGGCAGTTGTCATTCCTTCCTGCCACGTGTAAAAAATGTCAGCAGGCTTCATTGTTGGGTTAGTTCCTGAGTTTCATGTGATACCATCAAATATTTGTCAAAGCAGTTTGATTCAAAACAGCAGTACGCTGTTTCAGGATCTTTCACATGAGAGGGAGTGAGGGACACAGAGAGGATGGAGATGAGTAGCACTTTCAAGATGTGTTTTCTGAAAAGTCTCCTTTCTTAAGTGAGATATTTGGAAACAAAAAACATAAAAACAAGACAGTGTCCTAAAAAAACTGGCCTTCAGAAATCTCCTTGTCTCTATAATGACCAATCCACAAATAGTAAAACATTGTACCCAGTTTCCTTCTTTGAGAGAGACTTGGCCTACATTTTCAGGGTCCTCAAATGACTTAAAATACACATCACAAAAGATGTAAGAAAAATGTGTTTTGTAGAATATATTTGTAGTTTGTAGATGCAGAGTAAGCCCGCCCCACTTCCTATTGTACATTTGTTTACGTGCTCTCCCGCTAGCTTAAAACCCCTCACAAACCCAACCTAAAATTACCGGAGCAACAAAAATGGTGAGCAATATTGGAGATAGCCAGCTTTACAGTTTTTGAGCCAGATGCCAGCTCAGACAAGGAAAATAAAGAGGTACATGGATGTTTTTGTCCATAGCTGGATGCATCAGAATGGAGTGGAGAAAGGAGCTTGTGGTTAGTAGCTACAGTCACACCTACAAGCTATTTCCCACTGCCTTTTTTCATCTGCTCCCAATTCACAGCAATTAGAATAAAGACATACTTGGAAATGCAATTCTAAGATTATTTTCTTTAAATATTTTCCCATTATTTATATATATCACGCGAAAGATGCTACAAGAACATCTTAAAAACCCCAAAACACGATTTTTATCAGAGTGGGCCTTTAAAATAGTGCAGCATTTGTAGGAAACATGACTTTATGGGATGAGCAGCAGAGCTGGATATGTTTGTTTCTCCCATGAGAAATGTTCTAAACCTTCTCTTGAAATCCCAAACAACTTATTCTTCCATTGACTCTTGTTTGGTGTTTAGCAGATTGCATGATTACCGTGATTGTGTCCGTCACTCTGGCACGAACAGCTTATCCCACAAGTGTTTAGTCAAATTGAGGTCAGGAAGGGAGGCAGGCCATGGCATCCTCTCCACTCCCATATTTTGGACGTACAGTCTCTGATAAACCTGCTCTGTTGGGGGAGCAGAGTTTCAGAATTCGGTCCCTAACTGTGAAAATATGAGATTGCTGAATCTCATCTCTACATCTCTCTGCATTGAGATTGCCTTCAATGAAGACATGCCTCATTTTTTCTGTGAAGGAGGATAACCATCCTTCAAATGTTCAGGTTTCTGGCCACGTGTTGCCGACACCAAATAGGGGCGAGAGCAAAGGGCAGTCATGGCAGGGTTCTTGCAAGCCTACAAGAGTAGAAATTTATTGGGTACAGTTCTTTTTCAAGATTGTCTGAGCTTAGAGACGTGTAGTCTCTGTAACTGTAAATTAGTAGAAGACAACTTTTGGTACCAAAGTGCAGAAAAGGAGACGAAACAGACAAATTGGGGTGTTGTCTTCAAAGTTTCTCTTTGTTTCTGTTAACATGGAACCTGATCTTCAGTTTAGAGATTATACTAAGGTTTTTTCCTAACAGTCGGGTCGTAGAGTTGTTTGGAGTTCTTAGACTCCAAGCACAAGCCCTACCTGGATTAGTCAAGGGTGACATTTAGAATCTTGCAGGCGGGGGCCATGCTTACCAGTGGCTGCACCTGAGGGTACCAGAGGTTCAAACAACAGTCATAAACAACAGAAACGACCAATTTCACGTGCCAACTCAAAAAAACACTCAGTTCCGCTAGTTATGCTATAAATGCATTTCCACTATAAACGGGGCAAAATTTAAATAAACAAATTCACCAACAATGTATGATTTATTACCAAAAATGTTGATAAATAATTTACAAATCACAAAATTTCTCAATTCTAATGCTATGTCAAAGAGCCACTCTGATGAAAATTGTGTTATTGGTGTTTTTTACATGTTCTTGTAGCATTTTTCACCTGATGGAGGACATGTATAAAGAAAATTAAAATTGATTTATATTTCTTTACTTAAATGGTGAATCAGGAGCAGATGGAAAAATGCAGTTTGAAAAAGGGCATTTTTGTGACGTAGAAAATAAGCTGAGTGGGTCACAGGCTCCCTGTTCTGCTACATTCTGATGCATTCACTGATCAAATAGATCCATGTACGTCTTTGTTTTCCTCGTCCAACCTGGATCTGGCTCCAAACTGTGTGGCTGGATAGCTCCGATATTGCTCGCCATTTCTGTTGCACCGATAATGTTAAGTTGGGGGTTGCGAGGCGCCGTAAACTAGCAAGAGACAGTGTAAACGGAAAGGTGACAGAAAGTGCTTGCTCTGTGCTAACAGTCCCACCAACAACCCAGATGCAAACTCCCATTGAACTACTGCTGCTCTGCAGAAACCATGTCCTAGAAAACCACACAGGAAGTTTAATTAAAAGACCACTGGGAACACTTTTACAACAGATCAGAAGATGATTGGAGTAGGGCTTTAACAAACTATTCACCATTCTCCTCCTTGCCATCTGTCGTCTAACTTTCCAAATCCAGCTGGGTGGGTCCAGATTTTTTGAGACAGACCCCAGGCGAGGAACATCCTCTCTGTGAGTGACATCAGTTTTTAAAGTCCAGCTGTGTAAATGGCTTACGGCATACATTTAAAGGGCAACCAAGTGCATGCAGCCCAGGTCACTCAAGCACTGGGCGTGTATTCCAAATGTCATGATAATATGCCAGCAACCTAATGCAACAACCAATCCTGGTGATGGCCACCCAACCTAACACCCTCAGTCTGTCCTAAATGAGTGTTTACTGTTGTACTGCTAGTGTCTGGTAGTGGTTACCAGCAGCCACTGTCACTTTAAGCATTTTCTTCCAAATCAATTGTAGGTTGCCACGTTAGCCCTCTATTATGGCCTGTGCAGCACAGTTTATATTAAACTGCAACAGGTTACTGTCATCCTCAGCCTACCAGTCGGGGGATATTAATACAGTTCTAAAATTTAAAAGAAAACAGCTGTGTTTTGGATGTCTGCAGTTTGAGTCCCGAATGACTGATAAAGCCACAACATGCAATATTATCACCTGCGCTTGTGTACTTATGTGCATGTGTGTCTATAAAGAGGCTGGGAACCAAGTCTTTTACTGTAAGATGTTATCAAAAGATGAGTTAGCTACAGCGTCCTTGTTTTCCCTGTTCTCATGCAACACAGGCAATTTAGTTTTGCAGTTGAAGAAACAGCTTGACTCCAGATCCGTGGAGTTTTATTCTGTCATTGATCTGAGATAAGGGTAAGGCTTGGGTCATATGTTTTTTTAAAATAGTATTACGATGATGTAGACCAGTTTTGGCTAACCCTGATCTACAGGAGCCACAATCCTGTGTGTTTTCCCGTTCTTCCTGCTGATTATCTGGATCTGGTACAGTCAATCAGAATGTGGATTCACCTGAGTTAGCTCATCAGCAGCTAGCGGTACAGGGCAAGCTGGAAAACAGATGTTTTTACACTGGGAAAGAGAGTCGTTGCATCCCTACAGCACACCAGTATGCTTATGCTGAAAGTGTCAAACAATTGTGCAAAATTTAAGAGCAATTTACTATTTTTTTGTTTTATTGCATTTCACATGGATTAGTATGACCCAACTTAGAGGTTTTTCTTCATTGTGATTTACTCATTAGCAAAAATTAAAAAGGATTTTTCAGATTTTTTGTTTTTTTTGTTGCTGTTTTGTAATACACAAATCATATTTCAAACCGAAACAAAACTGAGACCCAAAAATTGAGGTTTGAATGGATTTAAGGGTTGAGTGAATAGTTGCATCATACATACTTTGGATAGTATCCTTTTAATTTCATGTTCCAAAACTCAGCTAACTTGAGGCACAGACCAAATTATAAACCCTGAGCTGCTTGACAATGAGGGTCTTGGTTTCTTGGTAGGGTTCTGAGAGAGTGTGAAAGCAAATGCATTTTTTCAGGTTGAAAGAAAAAGACAATCGAGGAGAGTAAGTGATCTAAATGCTGCACATTTTAAGTGAAAGAAAACCCTACAAAGCTCTGACGTGAATAAAACTGAATCACAAAAGATTGTTTTATCTGTTGTCTAATCAGACAGTTCGCTCTATTTCAGTCCAGAAAACAGAGTGATGTTGTAGCATCGAAGCATCCCAAGTTAATTTTTTTGGCATAAATGAAGTTGGAATTGCAACAAAAATGGGAAAAAAGGTTATCTGTAATTCGTATGAAGTGTGGTAAAGACGCAAATTAATAAATACCGTTAAAATTCAAAGAATGTTTTTTTTTCTCCTTTAGTTCTGGTCGTGCCTTGTTTTGGGAAATAGTTCCTCAAATAGAAAACCAGTGTTACCTTTTCGATGTGACATATATGTATATATATATACGTATATATATATATATACGTATATATATTGGCAATATATTCATATCACTTCTGCCAGGTTATTTTAGTGTGAAAGTGATATTTTTATAGACTTCACGGCTCCGCTTTCTCTTTTCCCCCAATAAATACTTTTTCTTCTCACTAATCTGTGAAGTAAATTTAAAAAGAGATCCAGCTCACAAGTTTTTTGCAACTGATCCTTTTCCTGCTGTTTTCTCCTGCTTTTACAGCATTTGTGAGTTATTACACGTGAGTTGTTTTATCTTGTTTATCTGCCATGTGCTGTGTTCTGTCTGTCATATTTTCTTGTCAGTGCATAGTTGCATTGTTTTGCACTGATGCATGCTTACAGACTGAATTGAATTTTTTTTAATGTCTGTCTCTCCCTGTCCAACCTGGTCACAAAACCAGGAAGTGATCATGGCTGTCTATGTGCAGGATTTCTGCGTATACAATTACAAGTGAGAGCACAGATTAGCCCTAAACTGAGTTTATTGAACGCAAGTTGTGTTTTATTTTCATTTCTAGTGAAAAGTGGGACAGGATGACACAAGTATGAGCCACTCTGTGAAACGGTATTGCTCAGATAAACAGTAGTGTGGTATGTTCTGCAAGTTGAAAGGAATTTTCTATAAACATAACCCCCCCAACGACATCCTTTACACTAGTGCTATGTACACACCAGGTACGGTCAAGAATGTGCATTTAGCCCATGGAGTTCACTTTGGACTAACAAGGAGGGGCTTCTTTTTTTTATTTCTACTGTTTATTAGCGCATGTCCCCCACCTACAGTTAGGAGTGGCTTTGTACGAAATATCAAAGCGATGCAAATCTCGCAAAATGGTCACAAAATGGAAATAGTTCTGTTCATTGCTAGCGTCTTTGCAATGGTAGATATGGATTACCATCGTGTCAGTAGAGTGGCCGTTTACATAGACTTTCATTTGAAGAGGCCACTTAGACGTATGTCGCCAGGGGCACTACCAAATCCAAGTCTTTTATTGGTCAAAATCCGACCTAGTTTGGCTGGCAACTCGTGTTCAATCATTTTGTACTTAGAGCTGAGAACAATCGTAAAAACTTTGCGGACCGACACTTGAAGGTGATAAGCCAGAAACGCGTGTATTTGTGCGTTTACATAAACTTTTATCGGAAGTGGCCGCCGAGGGCACTACTCAATCCAAGTCCTTGTTTGGTCAAAGTTTGACCTAGTTTAGCTGGCAACGTGTGTTCAATTGTTTTGTTTGCCGAAAACGATGGTAAAAACATGTGTAGCTACACTTAAACGTGAGAAGCTCAAAATGTGTGTTTATACGTGTTTACATAGGCTTTGTTCGTAAGTGGCCGTTTTAACGCACGTTGCTGAGGGCAGTGTGTACGTAGCATGAGGCTGGACTCACAGAAATTCTATAAAGAAAACATTTAAGTGAATAAATACTGAGCCACTGGAAAACATGTGCTTCCAGGGAACATTTAACAGTTCAGTGTTGTGCTGCTGTTTATCAGGCCCAGATGGCTTACATCTACTTGGCAGTAAGAACCTCTGTTTTCCTCCTGTCACTTATGCTGTATTTTTAGACAATTCAAAGTTAAGATTTTAAAAACTGTTTTACAAAGCTTTGTCACGTCAGGTTTGTACACGTGACCTGGTCATCCCAGACTGGAATGAGAGCAGTCAGAATTAGGGCATGGATGTGGTATTAAACATGTCATTTTCATCTGTATCAGACTGGTGACCTAACCGAACGCCTCCTGGCCCTCTTTGTGGGCTTCTATAGGAGCTGGAACACACTCTTTCCACTTTGTTGTACGGCCTAGTAACAAGATTACAGAGGACACAGAGCGGAAGAAACGACAAACTAGCAAATTAGTTTGGATGTATGAGAGGCCTTGACTTTCAAACAGAATTGTGTCATCAACTCTTGCTTTCTCACGACTGCACAAAGCTCTACTTTCAGAGCTCGAAGTCTCGTGTCTTAAGATGGTACGGTGTGTGTATTTTTTAAAATCATATTCGTCTCTCACGTTCATTCTCTCCCCACCCTGCCTTTCATTGCTGCTTGCATTCCTTTCCACAGTAGGGTGCTTGTGGTGCTGAGGTTAATACAGATGTTTCCCTCTGTATGCAGGCCAAAGCAGCTGTGCAGAGAAACTTTTTCTTCTCAGAATCCAGCAAGTCTCCTTAGCTCAACCTTCTCCAACCCGTTTGGATCATCTGATGCCGAATTTTCCTGCCGGCCCTCCCCGAGAAGCGTTATTGATTATGTGGACCAGGCTGCTAGTTTTAATTACTCAGTCATCATCTGGTCCCAGCAGTGTTGGACGGTATTTTGTCTCCAACCTCCTGCTCAGGCCTTCACCTCCCCAGAGGTTTAACCCTCTTGCGCTCTCAGACATGAAACATTTCAACACTTTCTCAAGTTCTTTTGCTTGTTTTTTTACTCTCTTTTCTCATACATCCACACACAGGCACTCGATGAGTTAAAATGTTTTGCACGGCGGTAAATCTGCCCGTCATTTACCCCTATTTTAAACACTTCTTTGTGAGAATTGTTTGAGTCTAGCTTTGTTTAAGCAGGCTTCTCATACAAGGACAGAGTCCAAAGAAAAACAAGTCAGGCATACTGTTGATGGTTGTTTTTTCTTGTGCATGCAGCCTGTCCTTGACATGGTTTCCGTGCCGTTCTTCCTCCTTTTCTAAAACCGCTTCTGTGTATACTTCTTGTGCCCTGAAAACACGTGTAAGTACATGCTTACTAAGAAGACTAAAGAGAAATGCATGAACACTCCTATTTTGGCCAAAGGGAATGTCTCTGGAGGTAATTAGTGTTATTGGGGGGCATGTTTTATTGCTTTCTGCTGGATGGGGAGTGAGCAGAATCATAGGAATGTAACAGTTGGTACAGAGAGCTCGACCTTCCCATCAGGTAACTTTTCATAATGCACTCAACAATTTGATGAATTACATGGACGGTTGCTGTGCAAATAAATTCCAGAAAAGCCAACAAAAAAAGAAAAAAACATGAGGAACTCTTTTTTTTATGATTTTCAAAGTACACAGCAGGAGAGATCCAAGAAAACTATGCTTTTTTCCATTTGTAATTCACCTGTTGAACCCAGGAATCCAGAATGACATCTGGATGTTCACAGTAGAGGCTGAGAGCATTTGGCCAGGCTGAGGCACTCGCTGGGAGAGATGATGAAAAAACACAGCGGGTAATACTTGATATGGCCGGTGGTCAAAAAGCACAGATGTACAAAACAGCAGGTGTTACAGCTCAGCTTCATTGATGGACTGACCTCCTTCTTTGCCAAGAATGTAAGAGTTGTCTTCGTTTTTTTTTCTGATAAGTTTCCTCATTATTGCTTGGATTCGGCCTCAAAGCGAGTTTGCCTTTCAAAAACTACACAAACTGATTCAAAAAGTGAACCAGTAACTCTTGAACTCAAGGAGAAAAAGGAGTAACAGAACGGATATTGCAGTCACCCATCCGTTTACTGGTTTTAATATTTGGGTTACTTCGGACTCGCCTTATCAAGCATCCAGCTGCATGTGAGCCTCCCTTGCTCTGTTATGATGACAGGTACCAAGCAGCAAAGCTGAGAGGGCAGATGTGGGCCGGAGCACAGCCGGAGATCCTGAGACCAATAGCACCGCTGCTGCGAAAACAAATACTTTTTTTTCCTTGGTATTGGGGCACTGACAGGGCAGAGAGGGGGAAAAAAGTGAGTTGAGGGGGTTGTAGATAAAAAAAAAGGCGACAAAGGAAAAGAACAAACATGGATTTCATTAAAGTCCCACTCCAACTATATTTTTTAAAGTGTAAAATCATTCCCAGTAGTTTTCAGTTTTTAGCCAAAATCCAAAATCCTATGTTGTTTTAAGACATATTTTCTGCAGAGCGGCAGGAGCTCATTAGAAATTTGCCTCTGAGTTGTGGGCGGGACTGTTAAACCCTTTGTCTACACTTTCTCCCACGAGCTTATAGCACCTCACAAACCCAGGCTAACAGTAGTGTAGCAATATTAGAACTATCCAGCCGTGCAGTTTTGAGGCAGATGGCAGCTTAGATGAGTGAAATGTAGGCGTTAATGGATCTATTTGTCTGCAAGTGGATGCTTCAGAACTCTGAGAGAGTTAGACTTTGGCCCGCCCATGGTAGCTGCTGCGTCACAAACCCGAGCTTTTTCAAACCGGGGATTTTCATCAGCTCCTGATCCATCACAATTTGATTTTTTAGCTTAAATTATTTCATGTCCTCCATCGTGAAGAAAATGTTACAAGAACATGTTAAAAACACAACATTGAAGTGGGTCTTTAAAGCAGTGCAATTCTGTCTCATTTCTGTCTATGTGGAAGCTTTGTGTCACAGCAGTTCTGCATGTGCTTGTGCATCATAAAACACTATTTTAAAGCCACCTAACCAACCCAGCCACCAGCTGCACTGTGCCATGTGTGTTCGCTTGCCAAGCGGAAGATTGTGTTAGCGGAAGCCCGTAACTCTGACCACATTCCTCACCAGGCTTTAAGCTTCAAATCAAACCTTGTAAAAATCCAACAACGTCTGCACACAAGTTACATTATGATAAGTGATGAAAGATTGAACGAACTGTGGTAGGTTTCTGCTGTCGGTTTGGAGTGCAGCCGGCATCTCCCCCTGCCACAGCTGTTTTGTTTTAAAAAAAGGAACAGGCTGCTAATAAACAAACAACAAATTAACAACAAGCTGTTGAAATTAAGGTGCCAGAGCACCCGTCATTTGTGCACAAGGTGCCACACACTGGGATGCAGCGGAAAATCTGAAATAGTTTGTGCCAATGAGAGCGTAGCATGTGACATTTTCTTGAGGTCTATAATAAGAGGTGGTTTGGCTGGATGAACAGGGTGTGGCCCCATGTGGCCTCTAAATTAAAGAACACAAAAGCAAGGGGATGAGGGCAAGAGTGGATGAGTGGGGTAAAACTGAATGGCTGCGGTTTCATGTCTGCGACTTGTTCCGTCCTGCACTTAAGAGGAAATGCAGATGGTCAGAGTGACATTAGCGCATAGCAACTCCTCACAACTTGGCATAGAGTGCTCTTCACTCCTTGACTCCTGTTGCACAGAACTTTGCATTAGAACAATGACTGATTAAGATTGAATTTATTGTTATTGTGGCAGCTCCTTAAACGATCCAGCAACATTTTTAATGTGGTTTGTCTAATCTCAAATCATGTTCATGATTTAAACATTTTAAGCAATTCTAACTTTGTTTCAAAGGCTTTTTTTCATTTAACATTTTAAGTGAAGGTGCATCTTATAAAGAACATCTTAGGATGAAAACGAGCCCTATTTTAATGTTTTGATGTCCTGTTGCTAATGCATACACCACTGCAGATTTTGCAGTCTGAGACTCAAGACCAAATGCTCATTTAGGCATCCAGATCCATCAGTTTACTGTAAAAAAAATCAATTTGTTCTCTACTGTTCAGCTGTAATAACCTTAAAGTCTAGCTGTAGGTAATATTGCTTTCCTTTTTTGTTCCATCAAGCCAGTGACGATGTTTTTTAAAATTAGTTTTTCCTTTAGTGGGCATCGACTCTCCTCTACAATCACTCCCTTTCAGTCATTTGAGAAATCATTGGAAATTTTTGGCACTTCCGCTTTAGCTTTAACCACTGCGTTCAGAACTCTTACATTCATGATTGGCTATGCAAGTTTTTAATGCTAAACTTTGACCAATCAGGACTCAGATGCGGAAGTGACATGTGCGTAGTGTCCTTTTCAAAACATGGAAGTACCATGATCACGAAGGAGAAATAAATAATTGCGGTTTGTGCCCGACTGGAATTAAATGACACTTTTACACTCTTTAATGCATCAGAATAGAGCTGTGAAAGAACAAGCCTGGAGCAACATTCACCAGATCTGCAGCGCATCAACATTTCACTCAAAACAAATGAAGAAGAATCCCCTCTCTGTCACTCTGTGCTTGTCCAGCGTGTGAACACTACCAGCTGGATGCGTGTTCACCATGTGAAACCGCATATATCCCATTCTTAAACATGCAACACATATCCAGTGTGCAGTTTGCTCAGATGCTCAGTTTAGCATCATGTTCACGCGTAGCTACGCAAGATTTTACGACTAATCTTTGGCCCTACGCACAAAATGTTAGAAGTTAAATGAGGTAAAATTTTGACCAATCAGGGAGTCAGATTTGGTAGTGACGTATGGATGGCCTGGAGCAAGATTTGCACCACTTCAGCTTTTCGCACCAAGCCTCTTCCAACTGTAGGTGGCGGACATGTTTTAGCATCGGGTAGTGGCAGCCCAGTGTGAACATCATGGGCCCAAACATGTGTCCAAGAATGCGTGTTCAGTACATTCAAGATGGGACGTCACTTACCTGGTGTGAACGTAGCATTAAGCTTATGGTACCTTGTGAAAATAAAACCTTAAGAAGTATGTATGTAAGCCTTTTTTAATGGTTGAATTAAGAGAGAAAAAAAAGGTTAGTGAAGCCGCTGTGAATGAATTCCAGTCATGCAAGGTTGAAAAAGCTTTTGGTCTGACCACAAGTCCTTAATGTAAAGATTTTCATCCTGTGGTTGTTTTGTTTACTTGAGCGCAGGCTTTGAGGTGAGTAGGCCGACACACACGCTCACATGTGCGTACACTGTGCGGAAAGCTAATGGCTGTAGTGTTTGAATAAGTTACAGCATGAAACTCCGCTGACCCTTTCCTCGGGAACCACTTCTGTCAGAACCTACAGTAGAAATACGTCCCACAGGAATGATGTCATGTGTGCTTTCTAGCAGCCAGGATGTTTCCTAACGTGATAATCGCCCTAATGTGGAAAGCCACTGTTACCCAAGAGGTCAAACTGTCTTTACTTTTTTAAAGGATAAACATCTTGAACCGTCCAACCCTTCCTTGCGCTGTGTTTTCTTTACTGGTCTCTATTTAGCATTTGGAAACTATGATGTCTTTCAGGAATGGAGTATGAAACAAAAGTCATTTAAAAAAACAGAACGTGACAGTTAGATTGCGGATATTTGTGTCCAAACACATGAGGGCTACGCTATTCTTCATCGACTTTTTTCTACACAGGAAAATGTTCAGCCACTAATTTCTGGTTGTGGGTACCAGGTGTGCTGTGAAAGTTAATGAGGTCTAAAGGGGATAGAGAGGGAGGTGTGGAGAGCAGTGGTTAACTCGAGGGATAAGCGGGTGGGGGGGGCAAAGCCCTTGCCGTCAGCAGGGAGAAGTGACAGCGGTGCACGAGGTGAGATCTCCCCATACTGAGTAGCGGAAGCGTGCGAGGCAGAACCGAGGGGTGTGAGGGTGCCGAACAGACACTTCGGCTAATGTGAGCCGAAAGATCTGTCCACTGCTGCGCTTAAGCCTGAGGTGTCGAAGAAGTGTCTTAGGTCCACAGGCTAGCAGGATAAAAGGAGAGGGGGGCAAAA
Organism: Adrianichthys oophorus; assembly: GCA_036245035.1. NCBI lineage: Eukaryota > Metazoa > Chordata > Actinopteri > Beloniformes > Adrianichthyidae > Adrianichthys > Adrianichthys oophorus. The sequence goes on from BSAI01000015.1 coordinate 15,893,945, forward strand.
GAGGAGGGGAAAAAAGGGAACAGTCAAGCTGAAAGAACAGGGCTTTTGAAAATATTATTGGAAGTACTCACATGGTTGCCTTGATCTGTTGAACCGTGCTTAAGCACATTTTTCAATCTCTTCCGACCCCCCACTGGTCTGTGCACACATTGATCTTTGTTTATGTGCATCTAATGCTGAGCTAATTGGTGTGAGCATAAATCAAAACATAGGATGTTGCATAATTCACATACAATATGAGTCTATTGTACCGTATAAAATGTATTTAGCAGTCACATGAGCTGAATATTACACTAAACAGTGTCTAAAATGAGTGTTGCTTACAGTGAAGGTACCCTAAAAACTCAATGAAAATACTGTACAGTTCATTTCAGAACACTTACTTTAGACTTAGTTAACATTCAGCCAGATTACAACAGGTTATCTGATTGAAGTGTTGCATGGTCACACATACACTCTCCAAAACAACTCACAAACACTAACATGTTAACCAAACACTTGATACGGGATGTTTTATTTAAGTTGCATTGAGTTGCAATCCCTTGGTCAACTTGCCAACCTTAAAGTCTTACATCGATCATCTTTTGATTGATTGTAAAAGCATTTCCAGTGGTCTTTTAATTATGATTATGAGCCAAAATCCAAAATGGACAATTCAGTAAAAGTTCCTTTAAAACATTAAACAGGGTAAATACAAACTGGAGCAGCAGAGAACCAATATCACATTAGTGAAGTTTGTGAGGATTGGTGTCTTCACTTTTGGTTTTTGTTTGGCTCATTAGGTGCACTTTTTAGTCACATTGTTTAGATGTAGCCTTCAGAATTTTAGTTTATGCTTCTGTTGCCTTTTTCTTGTGATAAAATCTCTGCAGAGAAAATCTCTGTCTTAATTTCCTGCCTACTATTCTCCATGATTTTACATCTGGTTCCTCTTCACCATATACAAGAACAGGCAGAGTTAGAAGAGATGTGTGGGAGAAATTAGTGTTTTTATAGTCATTTTTCAAAACAAAAGAAATCAAAGCATGTTTTTACTGTTAAAAGGAAATTGTGTTTTCCATTTGTTGAATTTTATTACTAAGTCAGTGCAGAGTTCAGGGTTTTGTCAGATAAACTTTTCATACAAACTTATTTTTTTATTATGTAATAATGCTTTGAATTCAGTTTACATTCTTCACCAGCACCACATGAAAAATGTTACCAAGAGATGAATTGCCTGACAGTTGCTGACAGTGTCCTCTGACTTGTGACAGGGGAAGATGGAATCTACACATAAGCTCACAATTTGACAACAAGTATTTTTATTAGAAAAAGAGATCAGGCCACAAAGATGGTATTCTTCTGGTTTCGGAGCTTGGAAGACCCCTGTCTAAAAGGCCATGGTTACACATGCTGGCGTTCTTTTTTAGATCATTCTCATGAATGCGTAGTCTGCTTCTTTCAACCTTGGTTGGGTCCATTTTAGACTAAACAGTGACACTGTTTCCTTGAGTTTGTTCCATGCGAAAGAGCACACAGACGCAATACCTCATCTAAACAGTGGGGGCTTACGAAGGTGAACAAACTTCAAACAAGTTGTAGCCTGAGATTAAATGTGTTGAAGGAAAATCTTCTGAATGGTTGAACTTTTTTCTGTATTTCCCAGTTTGTTCTTGAAGTACACCACGCTGAGCTTGATAAACCCAAGTGGGATGTCACCGCTCACAAAAAGGTCAACGGGAGGGCAGAAAGGGCCGGCTTTAACATGCAGTTAGACCTAAAATAAAGACGGCATGAGATGTGTATCACTCCCACCCAGTGACAGCAAACGCCTTAGTCACAACTGCCTTACAGGTGGCTATGAGTTGGCTGCAGGTGAAAAATGGGCAGAAATGTTTAGATTGTAGATCGCTCGGTTCGCCTGTAGAGTGAAAATGGTCATGCACATTTTTGCATAAGAGGCCCGTTAGTGCTGTTGAAGTGATAAGTAGTCCCTCCTTGCTTGTAGACCAGCTGTTGGAAATTAGGAAATTAGATAATCAGAGTGTAGTTCATGCAGGCATCCTACGGGCACTAACGTATCACATGCATACCATGTGCATGCGGCATTTGCACACGGTTAATAAGGAGCCAGTACTCTTACTTTGCTAACCACTAGAGGGCGGCGTAAGGGCACCGTACAACAGCATCATCCATAAGTCAGAAGAACATATAACTTATGTTATTATTACAATATATTGACCACCTGCACAACAATTGTACAATCCATGTTTCTCAATGTCCCTTGAGATGATCGCATGAGCCTCTAAGGAACTGCAAGGCACATATGCCCTCCTCTAAAGATGTAGCCACTCCTGTCTGCGACCCTCCACCGGCCTGAACAACCCAAAAACCTGCAGCATCCTCACAGGTCAACCCCCACTAACGGATGTAAAATGCCTAAGATGTGTTTAAGTTCACCCACAAACAGCAGTAAAAAGAAACACATTAAGTGCATTAAGTGAATATTAAGTAGTAGTTAGGGGTGCATGTAAGACCCGGTGGATGGAAACACTTTCGTTCGAACATCTCTGATGTCCCCTGGTGTGTGGCTCAGCCGATCCAGTTACTGTGGTCCGTCAGCAGCATTTGTAGGAGACGTGAATCCGACGTTATAAGAAATGTTAATCACAGCTTACCCTGGAAGTGTGCGTTTGTATCTTTGCATGCTGCTTCACTAATTATGGACTACAGCATGCATAATAATTGTGTTTCTGTGCAGTGACTCACCAGACAGGTTACTTGACAGTCCATACTGTAATATCCGTGTGTGCTGTGGCCTGTGTGCATCATTCTGGAGAGCTGCAACCACTTTGAATGTTGACTCCTCAGAGTGACGGCTCATACGACATCACAGGGTGTGTTTGCCATTCTTGTGGTGTGTGTGACACAGGTGTTGGTGTTGGGGGTGGTGGTAGTGGTGGCTATTCACTTCCTCTCGCAGGAAATCATAAATGCTCCCACTCGCCTTTAACAGTGCCTCTCACTCATCTAATGACTGCCATACTGCCATAATAGCCTGTATGACAGTGGAGCACAAGGACAAAGGCAGAATTACAGCAGCTTAAGCTACGCCATAGGCCATCCTTTTGTTCTTGTATTATAAAAACAAAAATATATGCATTAAAGGGTCGAAATGAGACAAACAGTCACTGTGTGGCTTAATGGCAGCGTCCAGCTGTTCACTGTAGACAAGATAAAAAGGCTTTTACTGTAAATGGGCAGGCGGCTGCTCCTGAGGCTTAAGAACAAGTCTCACTTTCTTCCGAAAGAAGCGCACCTGCAGTGGAGGAAGTTCAAGTGTGGAGAGTCAGAATGCCTCAAATAATAACTTCAGGTGTAAATTTTCAGCGTGCTAATACAAAATACTCCGTTTGTGAGCAGATACTAACCCAAAAAGTCCAGTTTAAGCTTCTTTTTTTTCTAGGATGCCTTGTAAAGTAAGCAAAGGTCATCTCTTATCTTGTCTACACCACAATGGTGCAACACATCAAAGTTAATTGACAAACCACAAAATATAGCAATGCACATTTTCTGGCCAATCAGTTGTATACACATATACACGTATATAGATATAAATATAAGTTTCTGTGATGGGTCTTTGTCTAAGGCTTTTTTAGCAGCTCTGTTGCAGTGATCCATTTTAATCTCACAAGGGAACACATGCAATTTATCTGTCTAACCTAATGTCGGCTCACAAGTAAAGAGGGAATCAAAATGTTGAGCAGCACCTGCCTTTCCTGCCAAAAGCCAAATTCAGGACTAATCCTGATCGCAGACTGTTAAATCATTGAAGCAGGTATAAGACACGTGCTGCCAGTCTGAAATTATTTGTGGACAATTTTATTTTGAAATTCCAATGACTTGGCAAAAAGGTATTGTGTCACATACAGCAAAATGTAGAACCTTGGAAAAGGTTTGGCATGAAATGTCGAGGCAATGCCAACCTTTCTCCAGACTTCTTTCTTCACAGCTCCATTCCGATAATGAAAGACGGTATCATAAAATTCCCGCCAGGAAAAACCTGCAATTAGTAATTTCTCCTCCATGATGACTTTTCAAACGTTTAGTGCTTCCATATTTTGAAAAGGACCATACCAGTCACCAAATCCAGGTCCCTGATTGGTCAAAATTAATGTTCATTGCACATTCAATGGCTCTGCATTTTATATGCCTGAAAACTAACTTAAAACTTGCAAAATGACACATGGATGCGAGTTTTTGATGTGGAAGCGGGAAACATACATTTACAAGTGTTTACGTAGACTTTTCATTTGGAAGTGGTCGTTTGAACGTGCATTTTCAAGCCCGTTGTGAATGAACAGTAGCATGAGATGCCTTTATCTCTCCAATCTGTCATATCCTAGAGTAACCTTTATACTTTTATTAAAACAACAGTTTTTTTTAGCAGACTGATCTGGACACAGCTAAAATAAGGGCCTCATACTTTTTATATTGTTTAGAAGGATGACCTGTCATTTTACCATCTGTTGTTGTTTTGATCAAATATCTACAACCTTGAAAGCAAATGCTTTCTCAAAATATTTAGCTGAATCCCCAGTTGGATTCGGATCACTGGGTAAAACCTGGAGTTGTGGGTTTGATGACTTTCGATCACGTGACCAAGAGGTTGAGAGTCAGTTCTTGGAAAAAAGGGGCTTGGAAGTACAAAAAGGACCGGAAAGCAAGGATGTTACAAAAGAAAAAAAAAAGAAATGCATGGGGTACACAAAAAAATAAATAAATACAACCCCAGCTCATAAGAAACCGATGAAGGACATTCTGAATGACTCTCTGGAGCAAAGAAAGGAAAAGAGAGGAAAGAGAGAGACTCATAAAACTGTCAAGAGTCTGCCTACATCTCTCTATCCTCTCTGTGCTTGTGCCAGATGCATAGCTTCTTGTGCTCGTTCACATGAATGTTCATTGAATCGTTTATCAGCATTTGAATTGCATGTCTGTAGATGTGTCTAATCTGGAACTGCTCCACAGATTGACAGGCTGCAATATGTCAGTTTATTGCTAACAACTGAGACTGATGGAATATGGGGGGGAAGAAAACACCAAAGAACCTCTGGACAGAAAATGCATGTACTTTCTGCCTACTTGCAAACACATTTTACCCATGAGTTTGCAGCTTTAGAACCACAAAAGAAAAACTCCTATGTTTTGTATGAACTACATTTGCATTCAATCTAGTCTTTTTAAAGAGAACTTTCTGTGCTTCTTTTTCTTCAGTGGAACACGATAAGGAGTTCCTACCAGTTCGGAGGCATCACCGCGAGTTCAGATTTGATCTGTCACGTATCCCAGAGGGTGAGGCCGTCACTGCTGCTGAGTTTCGCATATATAAAGACTTCATCCATGAACGTTTTGATAACGAAACCTTTCGTATCAGCGTCTACCAAGTGCTGGAGGAGCACTCTGACAGGTAAGCTAATCTGGACAGTCAAAACCTCATTGGTTCAAGTTGTGCCAACAGGAGTTGTCTATTGTATGGCAAACATAACACTAGAGTAAAAAACTACACAATGTGATGGCTTTCCAATTCTCCCTCTGTGGCTTTCGTGAGTTTAATAAATTAGATTCGCAATTAAATTTCCCAATGAAAGCGGACTAAATTATGGCATGAAAGGTAGCTACCCTGACATTGAACTCTATCTAATCTCATTGCACCAGTCCCCAGCTGTTCTTTTTGCTTGAGAAAGAATTGTCAAATATCAAGTCTCCTGCACGAATATTGTCACCTGGCCGAGGTGCTTAACTAAAAATGACCTTGACATGGTTCAATTACATTTTAACACAATGAGTAAGAAGACCAACGGTATTTGAGTGTGCTGAGACAAATTTTGGTGCTGACATTCCTGTGAGCTGTAAAAGTAACTTAAGTGCAACCCCATTAAAATGTGACTCAAAACAAACACAACAAGAGCTTTGACTTGCAAAGTTTAGGGCCAAAACCCCTTGATATGGGATCAGGAAAATATGTGGTTTCTTTAATCTGCGACTTTCCAGGAAAGGGAAATGAGTACCCACATTGTGTTCTAAATAGAAGACATTAAAACCCTCTGATAATCTTTTCATCTATTATACAATTGTTCCCAGTGGTGTTTTCATTATGATTATGCCGTTTTTAGCTAAATAAAAATAAACTTCAAAGCAGAGCGGCAATAGTTTATGAGAAATTTACCCGAGTTGTGTGCAGTACTATTGTTGCAAAGTAAGCCCACCCCCACTTCCCATCACCCATTTGTTTACACGCTCTTCTGCTAGCTTACAGTCCCTCGCTCCCCCTAACCCGACATTACCAGTGCAATAAAAATAGCGAAAAATATTTTCGCTATCATTTTTTGAGACAGATAGCATATCTGGATATACATTTTTATTTATATGTCCTCCATCATCAGAAAAATTCCACAGTTTTTTTTAATGAACTATTCTATCTCTCAAATCTTGTTTTCATTAATCTGAGGTAGTATTGTATGCAAAATATTTTCAACCTCAAACTGAATTTTTCAGAGGCTTTTGTCACTAATTTCTGTTCATTTAAACTGATATTAGCTGCCAATTTAAAAGACATGACGTCACTTTGGGAAGATTTTGTTTAAAATAAATTCTATGCTATTTTATTAAACTTTTTAAATAACGCATTTTTCCTGTAAAGATTAAATTAGCATTAGCATTTTACCATGTGTGTCACAGTGAAGCAAAAAGTTTATTTCTTAAAATAAAAAAAACAGTAGGAGATTGCACAGAAAACACTTAGGGCCAATCAATTAAAGTTAAGAAAACAATCAATTACCAGTTTAGATCTTAGTTCTGAGCAAAAAAAATGACCCATTAATTGTACTTGATTAAACTGAGAATACGTTTTGTCAGTGAGGGTAATCTGGGCCATGAGCTGCCCTCCTCAGCCCCTCCTGAAGGTTTCTGTTGTTTGGAGGGAACAACACAGTCATTTATTCTTCTGCCAGGGAGAGGCCTGGGTACATGAATGAAGCAGAGCTCTGTGACACATTATCTGTTCAGTCAGAAAATGGGTCGGGCGAACAAACGGCCACATAAAGAACAAGGGATTTTACTCCTCAGTGGTGACAGAGCAGAGATGTAGAGTTTACCATCAGACAATAGCTCCGACTTGGTCACACACTATTTCTCTCACTGCTTTTTTTTTTTTTTCCTGTTTCACAGCTGTGTTTTATTTTTCTCTCTACCCCTCTCGCTTATTGGCTTTCTGGCTCGCCCACAGAATTCCATGCAGTGACAGACTGTGAGCAGCGGACGAAAGAAGTCCTCATTTATAAAGCCATTACCTTCAATTAGGAAAATGAAGTGCTCCCCAGGGCCTCACCATCTGGAGCCCTCCTCACCTTCCTCCTTTACTCATGTCTCTCTCCATCTTCCTTTTCATTTCTTTGTAAAACTGCTTCAATTCTGTCAGTCCTCACTACTTCAATTTTTGCTTCATTTCTTTCAAGTTTTTGATCGTATTTGTCTTTTCAATTTGTTTAGCTGTATCATCTTTGACTTTGCTTCTTTCCAGGGAGTCAGACCTTTTTCTGCTGGACTCAAGAGTGATTTGGGCAGCAGAGGAAGGCTGGTTGGTGTTTGATGTGACGGCCACCAGCAACCACTGGGTCCTGAATCCTGGCAGAAACCTGGGTCTGCAGCTGGTCCTGGAGAGCACAAACGGTGAGACGTCATCATGTAGGTGTAACCCCATAAGGCACAGATGTGTATATTATAGGTATGCCAGGATTTTTCCATGAAAAGGCAGTAAAAAAAAGAACTCTGCCACTAAAACTGGTATAGTTTCCTTATCTGATTTACTTTTTTATGTCATTTTCTTTGTTTTATTATGATTTTTTTCCAGGTTTTTTTAAATTTGTATTATTTTTTTTTTGTTTAGACTTTCTTGTTGTTTTGTTTCAGGATTTCAGTTTGTTGCTATTTTTAAAATACATATACATTTACAGTGGGGCAAAAAGTGTTTAGTTAGCCATCAATTGTGCAAGTTCTCTCACTTAAAAAGATGAGAGTTGTGGGAGATGTCACAATATATTGGGAGATGGGAGTTGTGAAGCTCAAATAGAGAGGGGAGAGGACAGCTGATGATCTTCTATGACTCTTTGGAGAACTTTTTGCTGGTTAACCACACTCCAATGCAGTAGACCAGAATGGATTCTATGCTGCACCGGTAATAAGACAACTGGAGTCTCTGACAGATGTTGTTCTTCAGTTCAGAGTCTCTGCTGGGCCTTTTTCAGCACTTCAGAGTTGTTTCTGCTCCAAGTGAGGCTTTCCTCAATCTGGACACCTAGGAATCGGAAGCCTGCAACCCTCTGTACACTTTCCCTGTTGATGTAAAGCACAGACATGAACATTTGCTTCTGTGTTTTTTTTTATTTAATTGTGTCTTAGTCTTAAAAATCTGGCTATTTATTTTTGCATGTTTTTTCTTAACCCGCTGTATCCCTTTTGGGGTCAGAGAGTGGCTGGAGCTTGTACACCATGGACAGGTCTCACATTAACTCCCACACATGCACACCCAGGGAGTAACCAATTAATCTATATAGCATGGATTTAGAGTGTGGAAAGGAAGCTGGAGTGCCTGGAAAAAACCCATGCATGCACGGAGAGAACATACACAGAAAGGTCCCAGCAGGGATTTGAACCAGGGCCTTAACACTGTGAGGCGAGGGTACTAACGATTGTGTCACCATGCAGCTCCCGTTGTTCACTACTTTGTTAAAAGAACAAACAAAAAAAAACAATATTTTCACACTTTGTGTTTGAAAGAAACAATTCAACTATTCGGTAACATTAATCCACTGATACATAGAAGATATATAACTTTGATGTCATTTTTCTGACTAAACAAGATGTTTTTGTAAACAAGGAAATTAATTTTACACTAAACTATATGTCAGATGACCTTCCATTACTAAATACATAATGGAATGTGCTTAGATAAAATATTGTAAAGACCTTCAGCTCTTTTCACTAAAAGACTCATTCAGCTTATGCGGTTAACATTTATCACAGTCTATCAAACATGAGGGTCAACCTCATAAAATCAGCTGATTGTTCCCAGAGTCTATGCAGAAAAGATATCCTCTTCTTTCATCACCGTCTGTGGCCCGCATGCCCTCAGCATCACACACAGGCATGTGGGAAAAATACACCGTTATCCTGTGTCATCACCAGGTTCAAATGTTTGTCACTGAAAAACCTTATCTCAAACAGCAGGCAGCGTTCAGAATATTATCATTCTCCGTTACACGTTAGGTGTGGAAAAGAGACACTGCCGTCCTTTCAACTGCTGCACAGGCCATATTCATAGGTGTATGATTGCGTGCTGGATCTGGTATAAAGTTTTATGGGGGAGCGTGTGCAGACAAGCGCACGGGACATCCTGTCGCCAGCAACGAGCTGAAGCTTTGATAAACCACGAAAGGATGATCAGACACGTACTGTTTCATAGAAGAGGAAAGATATATGAACGTGTTCACTCACAAACACACGAAGTCAAAAGGCTTTGAGGTTGCTGCTTTGTTCTTTGCATTTTTGAGAAAGGATGAGAGATTAAAGAGGGAAAGTACGATCAAAAAAATGCTAAGCAGCTCTGTGTATAGTTGATGTGCACGCTCTGTATGTTGTGTTATATTTTCGAATAAACCTTTTCCTCGTATGCCGACATTGTCTTACCTTCCTCTCTATCACCCCCCTTATAGCAGAGAGCGTCAGTCCTCCTTTGGCGGGGCTGATTGGTCGTAATGGGCCTCAGAATAAACAGCCCTTCATGGTGGCCTTCTTCAAAGCCACTGAGGTGCACCTGCGAAGCATCCGCTCAGCTTCCGGAGGGACCAAACAGCGCAACCGATCCAAAAACGCAAAGAGCCAAGAGGCACTCAGAGTGGCCAATGTTGCAGGTAAACAGAAGGAGACTCACTTTGCCTGCGCCGTTGGGATTTGTTGGTAGTTAGAGAAATGTTCACGCATTTTCAGAGCAGAACAGCCTCCATTCTCACTGCAAACAAATGCAGTAAAGCTACGTTCACACTGGGCTCGGGCATTGGACGCGGGTAAACGTGGCTTCTTGAATGCTACTGTTTACTAGCACGTGTTCACCACCTACAGTGGGAAGAGTCATGTTGAAGCAGAGCGAATCTTGTGAATCTTACTCCAGGATTTTTTTTCGCAGCTGTATTCTGATAAACTTGGTGTCATATAATTCCAGCCAGGCACAAATCGCAATTATTAATTTCTCCTATTTTTTGTGTCTCTAATTTTTTAAAAGGGGGGCCATCCAAACGTCACTACCAAATCTGAGTCCCTGATTGGTCAAAGTTTGTCCAGGTTTAACTTTCAATGAATTAATACTCAGAGCCCAGGAACGGTCCTTGAAACTTGTGTAGTAATCTGTTAATATGAAAGTGTTGAACCCGGAAGCCCGAGACATTTACATGGACTTTTCGTTGGAAGAGATAGGTCGAACGTGCGTCGTCGAGGGCGGTGCGAATGTAGCTTTACACAGGGACAACAAATCGTTGGTTGTAACTCTTTCTCTGCAAAACATATTGAACATCTTTTGTTTGGAGGTGTGAGAGGGCTGTGTTTATGTGAAATGTTAGAGTGCTCCAGCTTCAAATACCCCTCTGCTGTCTTTGTTTATTTACACAAGGATCACAGAGCAGCCGGGGCCAAGTTCCCTGCATGGAGGTAAGGCAGCACAGGCTTTTATGGCAGAACACATCTGCAGAGCAATGTGGGGCAACTGGGGCCACCACTCACGGGCCAAATGGGCCTGTTTGGAGATTTGAATACCGGTGTTCTTTAACTGGATGATGAGAACCAGTCGTTCCTGATCATGTTAAATGTGAACAGCTTTCAAGAGCCAATGTACCACAGAGCCCCAGCGGTCGCCTGAGGAGCAGAGAAACCACTGGATAGAAAACAGACCAGGCTTTTTTCACACATTCAAAGGGGGAAAAGAAAATAACATCGTTTTGAGTAAAATTTCCGACGAATTCACGAGAAGCTAGCTAATTTACATGGACATGATTTTAGTCATTTGCTCTGTTTCGGTCAGATTTCTACCAGTTCCCTAAATGTCCCTAACTGTAACTACTCTGTGTATGTTACAAAATGCAAAAAGGAGTTTGTTCTGTTAAAGAATACATTTTTCTGTGTGTTCCCCAGAAAACAGCAGCGCTGATCAGAAGCAGGCGTGTAAGAAGCACGAGCTCTACGTCAGTTTCCGCGACCTGGGCTGGCAGGTACACTCACATCACTCACCAAAGTTTCTTTGCTTAAAAAAACCCAGTTGACATTGTTGTTGGCTTTTCCCAACACATTTGCATTGGAATTAAATGTCCTGAATGGAGATGTCACAAATGAGGAATGCACCGACTTTTCAATATGAAGACTGAATAGGTTTTTTTGTTTAGTGAACATAAGAATTCCCCAAGTGTCACAAACACAACCTAAGTATTTGGTTCCTGGTGAGAACCAAGTTTTCAAGCAAGTTTATTTAATTGAAATGCCAGAGTAGTTGTTCACAAAGGAGCTTACTCTCCCTCCCAAGGATCAAATTCTCCTTGTGTGACAAGAATCGACAGATGTTCCTCCTTTGTGGTTATTTAGGGTTGACAAACAAAGATGTGGTGGAAGACTGTGGTTTGCTAAAATATTAGAAAGACATCTTTTTGTGCTGGCTGTTCTCAAGGAAAGGTTCAAGTCAAAAACCTTAAGGCTAAGTGAAGGGCCGTGGGTAAGCCTGTACGCGGCTATCAAGTAGCACAAAGGAAATATCAAAGTCATGGATCTGTTGGTGAACCCGTAGAGCCAAAATGTTCATGCAACTTTTTTTCTACGGGTATGTTGCGAGCAACAGGTTGTAGTGAACAATGTAAGGGTAAGGTAGTTGAGTTAGGGGAAGTAGGTACGTGAAAGGCTGTCGGAAGTCCTTCATGTATAATCTGCACACCCCTGTTCGTGGGGCGTTTGCTCGCGGTCAGTAAGTGCAAGTTATTAACGACTAGAGTGTGATGTAGGAACACCGTACGACCTAACCCAGACCCTAACCCTGTGAATGCAAACTGACAATTGAGTAAACTAACGAGCAGATATAAACAAGAAAGCGCAAATAAAGTCAAAAGTTTAAAAAAATTACAAAGAGATTGGTAAATCTTTATAAAAAATATCAAATAATATCTGTATAAAAAAATCAGAAGACTGTTTAGTTTATTAAATAAGTTATTGGGCGTGTTTTGGACAATTGCAACTTCTTACAAAGCTTTATAGCTGTGTGAGCTTTCATATTATTTGTCCCTCTACTTTTGAAAGCAAACTAAACCAAATAAATATTTTTTTGGAAATCTACATCCAATTTTAACCAAATCTGCCAGACTGCCCTTGCATGTGTGTTGCTACAGTTTTGGTTATCAAAAAAAAAAAAAAATCAACTCTAGCTTTCTCCAAAGTAAACCGTAAATGCAATTCTTCCGACTTGGATTTTATTGAAAGCTTCATGCTGTAAAAGGTTTTCCAGCCTCTTTGGCCGCACAGTGCGATATGTGAGGAATGATACTGCTTTGTTGTGCAAAAAAACACTGACCTCTGCTTCACCGCCAGGACTGGATCATTGCTCCTGAAGGATATGCAGCATTTTACTGTGAGGGAGAGTGTGCCTTCCCATTGAACTCCTACATGAACGCCACAAACCACGCCATTGTGCAAACCCTCGTGAGTAACCGTGAAACCAGAGAAGAAATTGCTGTCACATTAGGAGATTAATTATCTCATCAAACGTCAGGACAGTGAAGCCACTGTCCTGACGTTTTTGTTGTTTTTAACCCAAAACATCTCTTCTTCTTGCTCGTCTTCTTCTCAGGTTCATTTAATCCACCCAGACACGGTGCCCAACCCTTGTTGTGCCCCCACACAGCTCCATGCCATCTCTGTGCTCTACTTTGACGACAGCTCCAATGTCATCCTCAAGAAATACCGCAACATGGTGGTCAAAGCTTGTGGCTGCCACTAAACCTCCCAGTATCTCCTCACTGACACAGACAGTTCACTCTCAGTTGACAGAGGGACAGAGCGAGGCTGCTGTCATTTGAAATGCTGCAAAAAGATCACAGAGACATTTATGTGGTAATTATGTTGTGGGGCCAGACTTTAACTGACTTTTAAAGGGACATTCACACCCACATCAGACAATAATGATTCATCTTCCCTGCAGTTTGTTCTGCAGTTCTCATTTTTTACAAAAAAAAAAAAACAGTAAGACTAAATTACGATGGAAGCATATTGTATTCAAAAAAAGTAAAAAAAAAAAAAGAAAAACAGGTGAGACCTTTGTTGTAATTTTTCATGTATTAAAAAGAAAATAAAAAGGTGTTTTTGTTTCTAATTTTTTCAGTGTTTTGAGAAGAACAAAAGCATGGAACTGCAAACAGGCCAGGCACTGACCTCATCTGCTTATGAAAACTATAAAATGACCTGCAAATAAAAGTTAAAAAGACCACAATGAGTCGGTATCATAGACACACCCCTTCTTCTTTCTACTTTCTTTATCCACAAACATTACAAAGAAAATTTGGGGGAAGTATAAAATAATTGTCTAGTTTGAACTGTTTATTTTGTTTGTGGGGATGCAGGAAATAAGTTACAGCTGAAGTTTTTTTCAAAAATAGAATTCAACTGATCTGGGCTTTAAGGTTTGTCTTGATGTTAAAGCATGTGCAGCTAGAGGCAGGCAGGGACCGTCAATAAAGTACACAAAAACGCCCCAGACTAACAATAGCAATTCTCAGTAACTCATCCATAAATTATCTCAAAAACATCGCAAGTACTCATTATTGTTAAAACAAACTCAACAAAAACTCATATAATTACTCTTTTTCTTAAAGTGAACCAGCGTGTTCGAATAGTGCAAATTGTAAACGCGTCTTTGTCTTCTTGCTTTTAAAAAAAGTTAGAGCAAAAACAAAAAAATATAGAATAAGAAAACTGAAAAAAGAGCTTGGAAATGTTTATATATATACATATATATATATATATATATATATATATATATATATAAAAATGTTATAAAAATGCATTGAAAAACAAAAAAAATCTTTTGAAAAGTTGCAAAAAATACCTAAAAAAACAGAAAATTATATACATTTTTTTTTCTTTTTAAATATCTCAAAAAACTGACTACATGCCACAAAGTTGACCACACCCACAGAGTGAGCATCCTGGTCATCCACAGACTTCACTGCTTTGTGTCCAATGTTGTCGTTGAGATTGACTCACAAACAATAATGAACAGCTAAGTTCATACTGGTCAATTTTATTACTTCACTAACGTTAAACAGATCGGAAGTGTCTATGACACCGGCACATTATGGCTTTTCAACTTTTAATTGCATCTTATAGTTTTCATTAGTAGATTAGGTTAGTGACCAGCCTGTTTGCAGTTTTAAAAAAATTAAAACAAAAACACCTGTTTTTTCTTTTTAATACATGAAAAAAATGTGAACAAAGACCACCAATTATTTTACTGAACGCAATACACTTCCATAAACTACAGACCAAAAACTATTAAAAAATTGTGTTAAAGAGTACATTCTTCACACTCACAACACACACATTCTTGTGCTTTCTACTGTGTGCATTTCCAGCAGTGACTGTACTGTATAGTCAATCAATTGAAACAGTAATTTTATAATTTTTTATGATAATACTTTTAGTATGTTATGTATATAAAAGCAGAAAGGTGAGGAGGGTTCTGTAGTTTCTGTACGATAGTGTGTAAATATTTTTTTTAAACAAAGCAAGTGTATTTATTTCCTGGTTTGTCATCCGGATTTGTGTTTTTCTCAATACAGTGAGGAACGAAAGTTTGGGCACCCTAGATAATATGTTATATTATTGTACATACAGAACCCAAGGAAATACTTAAAAATCTTCTAAATGCATCAGTTTACAGATGAGCCATTCGTTTAATGTTAATAAATGAGGATTTATTTCCATCATTTACCCTTTCAAAATAACAGAAAACAAAATAACAGTGTGTGCAAAAGTTTGTACACCCTGCAGAGTTAGTACCTTGTACTGTCTCCCTTGGTAAGTATCACAGCTTGTAAACTCTTTTTGTATCCAGCTAAGAGTCTCTCAATTCTTGTTTACAGTTTCTTCATCCATTCTTCTTTCCAAAAGTCTTCCAGTTCTTTGAGATTTCTGGGATGTCTGTTACTCACTGCTCTTTTCTGGTTTATCCATAGATTTTCAATGATGTTGAGGTCAGGTGTTGGGAAGGTCACTGCAAAACCTTCAGTTTCTGCCTCCTAATGTAAGACAGTGTGGATTTGGAGGTGTGTTTAGGATCATTATCATTTGTAGAAGTCATCCTCTCTTAAACTTCTACTTTTTCACAGATGGCATCAAGTTAGTGTCTAATTATTGCTGAAATTATGTTCAATCCGTTCTTCCTTCTACTGGTGAAATGGTTCCGGTCCTGCTGTCTGCAATACAAGCCCACAGCATGATTGATCCACCCCCATGCTTAACAGTTGGACAGAGGTTCTTTTCATTAAACTCTGGACTCTTTCTTCTCCAAATGTACCTTTGATCATTGCGGCCATTAAGTTCCATTTTAACCTCATCGGTTCACAGAATTTGTTTCCAAACTACATCAGGATCGTTTATATGTTCATTTGTGAACTTCAAACGATGAATTTTGTGGTGAGGACGTAGAAGAGGTTTTCTTCTGATGACTCTTCCATGAAGACCATATTTGAACAAGGATCTCCTGACAGTAGAACAGTGAACCACAACTCCAGAGTCTGCAGGTCTTTCTGGAGGGAGGGTGCAGTCAAACGTGGGGTTTGATTTGCTTTTCTTTCAATCCTGCGAGCTGCTCTGTCTGAGATTGTTCTTGGTCTTCCAGATCTTGCTTTAACTTCTACTGTTCCTGTTGACTGCCATTTCTTAATGACATTCCAAACAGAGGATATTGGCATCTGAAAAGACTTTGCTATCTTCTTATAGCCTTCTCCTGCTTTGTGAGCATCAAATATTTTCAGTTTCATTGTTCTGGACAACTGCTTGGAAGAACCCATGATGCTGATTGTTGGGAAAAGGTCAGATGACTCAGATTATTTCAAATCTTTGAGATTTAATTCATCTGGTCTTGTAAATGATGATTGTGAACAATCCATGACACTGTCAGGTCTCAGCTTTTCCAAGTGCATAATATAAATTCTGTAGGGTGCCAAAACTTTTGCACACGCCATTATTTTGTTTTCTTTTATTTTGAAAGGGTAAATGATTAAAATAAAGCCTAATTATTTTGATATATTAAAAGAATTTCTTATGTGTAAACTGATGCCTTTAGAAGATTTTTCAGTCTTTCTTTGAGTTCTTTATGCCTATGAACATAACATTTTACCTGGGGTGCCCAAACTTTCGATCACCACTGTATATGATGCTGCTTGAATTCTTTCTCAAATGGACACAAACAATGGAAGTCAAATGAAAAGAGGCTGGCAAGAACTCATTCTCAGCATCTTCAGGTTTGTTCTTCTCTGCTGTAATGTAATCTGACATATTTAAAAAATGAAAAATAAGGATTTATTTATTGGGAGCAAGCAGCATTGTTCCACAGCTGGCTCCAATGGTTATTCTATGTTTAACTGTTGAACTGATGAAATAAACTTGGGAGGAAAAAAAACACAAAAACAGCAAAACCACTTTGAGATTTCTTTGTGTAATTTGGAGGAAAGCAGAGTTATTACGGCCGGACAACAACATATAATGGTGTTACAATCTCGGATATTTCATTCCATAAATATTTGCTTGGATCATGGTCATATCGTTTTACATGCTTAACAGAGGTTTGCCATCAGTGTTCCCATGATGAAAAGCAAACTGAAACTTGTCAAGCAAACAGTGTGTCTGTGTGGTCACTTCTTTATCTGTGGTGTTGGACACTTTTGCACATGCATCTATTGTGATCATTACGCTTGCACAGTGTTTTGGTCTTGCTCCGCCAAAACCATCCTCGCTAATATGAACTATTTTATGTCTCAAACACCATCCTCTTATATATGAATATTATTTTATGGAGCAATTCCATCATTGGAACTTGATGGGACTTCCAACTTATTTAAAAATTTACTCCATCCTCCTTTCTTGTTTCAAAAATATTTCTGTTATTTTTTCATTAAAAACCATCGTTTGAGTTCAAACCAGAGGTCCTTCTCGATGCTCAGAACAGTTGGAATCATCTATAATACATTTTGGACAAATATTTAAAAAAATTCTCTGTGATTTAAATACTTCCTTTCAGATCATTTTAGGCCTTCACTGTAGGCATTGCAGGCCATGATGATATGCCACTGAATACATATATATATATATATACACATAACAGTATAAAAGGATAAAATAAAGACAAAAAGTGTGTGACGAAGACATAAAACATAGCTATCGGTGGGCCTATTTACAAATAGGAAAAATGATTTCCTGCATAAGGAAATATGAGGCACAGCCTCATAGAGATGTCGAAGATAGAGCATGGTCATATGCAAAAAAATGCCAGATAAATATGAGCCAGGAAAAAGACACTGATTGTGTCTGCATACTTTGTGGTTCAGCAGTGCCCTTTTAATCCGTCAGATGTGGCATGTACATTTTTTAAAGTCTTTTGCATCATAATTCAACATCATTTTACTGTCAGCTTTTATCAGTAAAAGCTTTACACCAAAACACAGAAACAGACTGAGATTTAAGGTTAAGAATTTAAAAAAAAATTATTTTAACCACAACAGATGGAGGCAGAAAACATTTTGTTTGTTATAAATATTGTTTGCAGATTGGTATGCATTCAGAAAAGGTTTGTTTTAAGAAATGAATCCAAAACTAAACAAGACAAAAATATTTATCTTTACAGAGATATATCAAACTTAGGATGAGTAGTCATGAATTGTTTGGAAAATGTAGGCTTAAATCCACATATAAATAAATCAATTGTAATTACTCCTAATAATAAATAAATCTATTTGTTCTTATGCATAAATCCAGATGCAGACAAGTTCAGATAGTTGATTCTTATGTTTTGAATTTCTGGAAATAAAATCCCTAAATGATCATAAGCAATATAAGAAGTAAAATAAATAAATAATCTCCTAATGTGTATATTTAATTTCAGCCATGAAAAAAAAAAAAAAAAAACTTCACCTATGTTTTTAAATTCAAATTACGGTAATTTTGAACGAAAGTGGTTTGATTACATCAATGGGCAGAGTTTACAGCAACTTTAATTTAATATCACTCTCTTAAACAAAACCTGCAACAAAATATGCTTCAACAATTAAAGAGAATTTTTCAAGTATTATATTAATGCTTATTTGCAAATATAATTTTGATAGCTTTTATTTCATCATTTTAAAGTTTATATTTAAGCAATAACAGATTTACTATACAAATGTCTAACATTCAAAGGAATCGTAGACAACAATAATCCAGGTTTTTTAGGGGAAAACAGGCAGCTATTAAAAATAATTTATCTGTGAAATAAGTTCTCAAATTCTGAAAAAAAAAATACTTTTTTGCAGCTATTTTTAGAAAATAAAGTATTCAAGCTTACTTTAAACCTTTTTTTAAATACATGGCAGTTATCAAGAGGAAAGAGAAAGAGGAAGAGAAACATGCATCCAGAGTATGTCAAAGTCGTATTTGAAATAAAGCATTATCCAATAATGAATCAACTGAGATGTAAAAAGAAACTCTATTAAAAGTACAGTTGTGATGCAGTTGTAATGTCTGACTTTTGTATGTTAAAACAAACCCTCAAAGAGCAGGTCTGTCCAGTCACTGATGTGGTTCGCTGTCTTTTAAAATAAAAGGATCATAAACCTCATTCCAAAAAACTGTCTAAAAGGACAAGATTTTTTAAATATATGTTGTTACTCGTCGGCGTATCCCCTCAGGGGTCGCCACAGTGAATCAGCTTTCACTGATTCACACTACTGGTTTAGCAGAGTTTTTATGTCAGATGGCCTTCCTGACACAACCCTGTATTTCTAAGGAACAGGAAGACTCATAGGCTGCAGTGTGAAGGGTTTGGTCTGAGGATCTGGACTGGATATTTTTTCCCTCGTTGGGCCCCTGAGAAGCGACCCCAGGTTTCTGCCGTACCAGTCTTACACCTACGCAACTGAGACATCAAATAGATGTTCTTCAGAGAGAAGGAAGGAAACTTTCCTCGTCTTTTTATTTAAAATAGTAAAGGCTATACATCGTTAAAATAAAAAAAAGGTATTCTTTGATTTATGGTGACCTACTAAAAGAGGATTAAGACCACGGAGAAAAGGGGAAAAAATGTGCAATGGGAAATTATGACTTTTTCCTCAGAATTCTAACTTTAATCTCAGTTCTGACGTTCATCTAAAAATTCTGACTTTAATATCAGATTTCTAACTTTAATCTCAGAGTTCTTACCTTTTTCTCAGAATTCTGATTGTACTCTTAGAATTCTGACTGTAATCTCAGAATCTTGACTTTAATCTCACTTTTTACTTTAATCTCAGAGTTTTGACTTTATCTGCAAAACCCTCTGTTTTATTCCTGAAGCAAAAGTGTCGAATGTTGCCCTCTGCTGGAGGAAACATCACATTACAATCTTTAAAAATAATATATTTATTTATATATATGTTTGTTATTTATTTAAATGTTTGTATATTTTCAAGTTCTACTTCTTTGACTCATTGGGACTGCGTATCATTTTCAGTCTCGCTTTTCACTGTAGCTGTTGAGAGCACCTGAAGGATCGAGCCCACAGTTCTTTGTTTGCTGGGAGGAGGAGGAGCCTTGGGGTCAAAATGAAACTTCCACCCACGCAGCCTGTTGCATTCCTCTGTAAACGAATGTTTCACTTCGACCTTTTCTTCGCGTTTTTAGTTCTCATTGGTTACCTGCAGATTAATTACAGGTTGGGTGTAACCTGAAAACAGACTTTCTCTTTTATTCTAGTACTGTCACCATCCAAAACCTGTGGTTTCTCACTATCATTTAATAAAACGCGATGTTTCAATGTAAATAGTTTAATATGTCATACACATTTCTATATTTTTTGTAGGTTAAAGTGCTCATTTAAACGCCTTCAGTCAGATAACTGAGAAACGATTCACGTTCTTAGTTTCCAAAGCAGAGTACGGAAACTGAAAGTATCAAGTGCGTTAAAAGAAAAAAAAAGCTTTCGCTTTCGCTCTAAGAGCGCGTATTTGTCCGCGCATTCTGCATTCAAGTTTGCAGTGAGTGATCAGCCAGGTTTCGTTGGATTGCGGTAGGAGTATCGTGATCGGGGCCGTCTTTTTGGTTTTGATTTTTTTTATTTTTTTATTTTTGGGGGGCTGTCTGTGCACATGTGACATGTGAGAGTGGTTCCCGTGGAGCATGTGCTGAAGATGGATGAAGGGACAAAGCTTCACCTGAAAGAGTGGCTGATCGCGCAGATAGAGAGCGGCAGATATGAGGGGCTGTGCTGGGAGGACGAGGACAAAACCATGTTCAGGATCCCGTGGAAACACGCAGCCAAGAAGGACTACAAGCAGACGGAGGATGCGGCTCTGTTCAAGGTCGTTTTAAGTTGAACTTTCGGAACATTCGTGACGTGGAACTCCATTTTTTTTAAACCTCCAAAAACGTATAGCCTAAATTGAAAAGCAAAAAAAAAAAAGGGGTTATAAATGGATTTGAATGAATTGAACGTTTACAAATCCAGTTACAGTATATATGTGCAATCATTTTCATTTTTCATTCTTAAAAATATGTAATTTTGATTATTAAAAAACATGTTTTCAGGTAAAACGTTTCGTTCCTGTATAAATTGCTTGAATTAATTTTTTTAAAATTGCACACATGGCTGGAGTCATGCGTTTTTTGGTTTTGCTTCATAGACACACATGACGCTCCTTTGAATTTGACTCTTTTCTGTCATAAACGCTGGTTTTCAAAGAATCCATCACAGAAATACAAGCAAATCTGACAGAGAAACCCGCTGCGCAGATTCTTCCTCGTGTCTTCCTTAAATTCACTCACGTTAAGACACTTTTGTGGTTATAAAATGCACAGATTGACACAAAAAAGCTTGATAACAACACCAAAAAGGGACCCCACACACACACACACGTACACACACAATTTTCCTCATAGATGATTTATATTATTTTCATCTTTAGACAACGGCTAAAGTAATAGTTTTGGGATTTTAACCTCTAAAATTCTCTGAATTGATTATTCTTTATGTGATCATTTGGATATGGGCTTTGCCTACTCGAACCTTCAATGTGTCAGTAAAATCATTATTAGATTGCAAATGTTTTTGTCCTTTTTTTCTTAAACAAATTCTGCATTTATCCCCCATTATTTACACTATAATTTAAATGGTGAAAGTCATAAAATTGATCAAATGTTTGATTTTTATCACAGGGCTAAAGATTATTTCAGATTTAAAGATTTTTGTTTTCAAACCAGGAAGAGGAAAGATGTAATAAATTTCAAAACGGAATGAGTTCCTGCAGACTTTCATAATAAAAATTAAGAATTAAAAGCAGTGTTATAAGCACTATATACCTTTATTTTTTAAATGTCTATTATTGTGTGCGTTTGAGAGTGTGCTAGTTTTACCACTTGCTATTTTACTTTGTATTATAGTTACAGTATATATTATGAAAATGAACACAGTAAACTTTTTTTTATTTGTGGTTTAAAATAAAATAAAATAAAATAGAATAGAATAGAATAGAATAGAATAGAATAGAATAGAATAGAA
>BSAI01000015.1:15915801-15950519 GCA_036245035.1 Adrianichthys oophorus
AATAGAATAGAATAGAATAGAATAGAATAGAATAGAATAGAATAGAATAGAACACCCACCCATCTATCCATACATTTTCTTAATTAGTTTTATCCCTCACAGGGTCACGGTGTGACAAAGAGGCAGAAGTGGTTGAATCTGTGTGCAACTGGTTTTAATGGCGAGAGCGTACAGACAGGGGCAAGGCAGGACAAAGAAAAAAAACAAAAACATGGAGAGCCAGGAGATGAACCGCTTAGACTGAATGCAATAGCCAAACAAGACTTCGCACCGGTATCTACCTAAATACTGTTTGTAGTGATTGCATGATGATGAACAGCTGGTGAGACCTGAAAACAGAGGGCAGAGGCTGATGGGAAATGGAGTACAGATAAGGCTCAGGGGAAAGTCAATACTGAGGAGATGGCTCCCTCTGGAGATGGCTCATTTGATGGTTACTTGTGCATTTGGGTTGCCATTGGTTTCAAGGGTGGTTTTCCACTGCTCCAATGAGTTTCCTCTTAGAGTCCTGTTGATGTTGTAAAGCTTCAAGCATTCAGTGATCCAGGTGTGTGGCATTGAGTCATAGGCTTTCTTGTAATCAATCCAGGCTGTGCACAGGTTGGTGGGTTATGACCTGCAGTCTTGAGCTACTGTTCTGTCAACCAGGAGTTGGTGTCTGGCTCCTCTGGAATCTCTACCAATGCCCTTCTGTGCGTTACTCATGTATTGATCCAGTTGCCGATGTAGTTTAGATGCCTGACATGAGCTTCCATGTTGTGGAGAGACAGGTTATCGGCCGGTAGTTGGATGGGACTGCACCCTTTGAGGGATCCTTCTAGATCAGGATTGTTCGCCCTTCCGTTAATCATTCAGGGTGAATCTCATCTCTTAGCAGCCGGTTCATTTTGTGCTGCCTGGCGCTCATGGAATGTAGTGAGTTTCTTAAGCTAGAATGCGTGTATCATGTCAGGGCCCGGTGCTGTCCAGTTTTTCATACCTGAGGCTCTTTCGTCTGATGGTTACTGGAGGTTGCTGTGCTCTTTCCTCTTTCCATGTTGGGCATTGTTTTCTCCCATGGTTGCACCATTATAGCCAAGCATCTCAAGAACCACTGCTGCTGAAACGTAAACCAGTTCATTGGTTTCTGTAAATTTTGAGACAGTAATTACTAACTGAAATTTCATAAATAAACAGAATAACTGTTTTACTTTGAAATAATTATTTTTCTTGAGAAATGTTGAAATGCTAATAGAGTCCAGATTTGTCTGGTAGACTTTGGATTTTACCAGCCACACTGGCTGATAACCAAAAAAGTTAATTTAGAGCCATGTATATATATATATATATATATATTAATTCGTCTTGTTCATATTCAGGCCTGGGCCGTGTACAAAGGCAAATACAAGGAGGGCAGGGACAAAGCGGATCCCACCATGTGGAAGACCCGCCTGCGCTGTGCTCTGAACAAGAGCACAGACTTCCAGGAGGTCCCTGAACGCAGCCAGCTGGACATATCAGAGCCCTATAAGGTCTATCACATCCAGCACCATAATTTTCAAGTCAGTCAAGCAGGTAGTTATTGAGAAAATTATACTTTCTGAATGACTGTTTTGCTCAGTGCTGAGATTTTGTGTTTCTGACTCCTATTTATTACCTGTCCTCTTCATGTTTTCTGCTAACTTGATGTCTCTGGGTTTTATTTGCGATGACTATTTTCCCGTATCTGTTTTCAGAGTTTCCCGTGACAAAACATCAGGTTATCCATACGGTAAAGCAATTTCCCAGAAGCCCCAGTTGTCTAGGCAAACAGGTATGATGTGACATGATTACCTAGACTGAAGCTAATGTCCAAAGTGGGGTCATTTGGGCAATTACAGTATATTTATGACAGCTGTCAGGACATCTCTACACCTTCACCAACCTTTGATTTTAATTTTAGCATTGTGTTTAATGCACATAAAATAAGCTGATAAAATTATGTTTCATCCTGATTCTGCTCCTTATTACCAGATGATAAACAAGTCTTTCTATTGACTTCCACGATTAAAACATGTACTGTATAGTAGTAAAATTATTATTTAAAATCCCAGCATGAATATGAAAAAAAAGGATCACTTGACATCTTTAGAAATATAACAATCAGGCATGTTATCCAGGGATCAGCCAGATTTAACTGTTTTAAAAAACCCCTTTTGATGAAAAGGTTTTTTAAAACATGTTTTTGTGACATTTTTTTCTCATGATGGAGGAAACACATTGAAAAAAATTAAGCTCAAATTTGTATTTCTTAGTATTTCTTTATTTAAAATGTTGTGAAACAGAAGCAGATGGGAAAAAATGTATTTTGTAAAAGCTTGTAGTTGTGATATAGAAGCTATAATGGGTGGGCCACAAGCTATCCTGCTCCGCTCCATTCTGATGCATCCACTTGTGGACAATTAGATCCATTTACATCTTTGTTTTTCTCGACTGAGCTGGAATCTGGCTCACAACTGCCTGGCTGCATAGCTCCGATATTGCTGCCAATTTTTGTGGCACTAGTAATGTTAGCTTGAGGATTGTGAGAGGCTGTAAGCTAGCGGGCGAGTGCGTAAATAGATGGGTGACGGGAAGGGCTCTTGGTCCCGCCCACAATCCAGAGGCAAAGTTCTGATAAAATAAAGCCGATCTGCAGGAACTATGTCCAAGAAAACGACACAGATTTTTTTTTTTGGCTAAAAATGGCATAATCACAATTGAAAGACTACTGAGAGCGCTTTTAAAGTAGATTAAAAGATAATTGATTGGAAAAAAACAGATTTTTGGTCAAACAAAATGAAACAGTTGTAGAAGGAAACATAATGGCGCATTAAGAACCAAAATTTTTTATAAAAAATATTTCTCACAGGAAATCCTACAAATGCAGACATTTGTCACCTTGGTGGCAAACGAGGAAAACATAAAGCTTCAATGAAATGATCAAACCTCAACATTTTTAACTAGATTCATAAACAACTGTCACTGTTTCAGAGTATTAAATCTTAAAAAAAAAAACAGTAGCCCTTTGACTTGTACTGTACTCACTAAAAAAATTCTCAGTAATTGAAAAAAAAACACATTACTTTCCATATTATAGTTAATATTAAAGAGGTGTGGCTTTAGTACTATTTGAAGACTTGGAAATATCAAAATCAACAAAAAACGCATTGATTTCATACATCAATGTCTTGCAGCTGAAAATTACACACATTAAAGTGTACTCCTTTTAAGAAGCAATCAGGGACCGCAGGAGACCAGACCTGGTAGCAGAAACATCAACATTTTATAAATAGAGCTGACTGTGAAGAAAACATGAACTAAGATCCCAACAAAAGATTGGAAACACAAATTACCTGACAGTGAAAAACTGAAAACCAGACCGTTAAATAGACTGAGGAAAAGTAACTTTAACAAGGTGTGACTGCGACAGCGGGACAAACACCAAAGAACCAAGAAAAATAATCGAAAAACTCAACTAAAAGTCGCCATTTTTCCAATCCCACTGACTGCTATTCAAATGACATTTTTTTATCTGATTATTCTAGGATAAAACCATGCAATCTGTAATATTAACATTATTTTTCAAAGTTCTGTTGTGGTTCTGAAAAAACTCCAGATTTGATTAAGTTTGTTCTTTATATGTCACTAGTTTGCAAAGAGTGATGGACAGTTTTTCCAAAGCATCAAACTCTTATCATTGTTTAAAATACATAGTGTACTGAAGTACACTTTTAACATTAGTAATAAAACTAACTGTGGCACTTGTTCATTTAAGAGATTTTTAGACAGAAAAGTGTTTCTTTGTTTTCTTTCTTATGTTGAAGCAAACTGTGTAAAAAGGAATCATTTGTGTCTGCTGCAGACTCTTTTAAAAACTCTGCCAAACTTTGGTTTTCTGTTTTTTTTTTCTAGCTTCTGTGTCAAAAGGAAGTGTTTCAGACAAACAGAGCAGAAAAACCCTCGGCTGGTAAGAGCTCGCACAAGTCAAAAGTTGGAATCACGGCTAAAGAAGTCTGACAGAAAAGCTTTTTCTGCAACTCCACACCAAACAGTTTAAGGGCTGCAACCACGTTTGTGCACTTGAGAGATGAATTGTTACTTCCTGGTTTTAACTCACAAAAAGTACAGAAATTATTTAAAGAAAGATGCTTTTTTATTTCTGGTATTGAACTATTGAACTCTGCTATTTTAAGGTGGTATATTAAAAGTGCTGTTCAATTTTCTGCTGGAACATTCATTTTTATTTCTTATGAAAGTCTGAAAAATAGATCAAGCTGAAATGCTTTTTTTAAAAACTTTGTTTTAAAAAATGTTTTCAGTGATTAAAGAAAATAGGTTTTCCAATGAAAAATTAGCTGATAAAGCAGTGTAAAACACCTCTTTTCTTTTGTGATTTCTTGTTTCCCTTCTGACAAAGCCCTTCATTTTCATAACCACAACGAGCAGCTTATTTGTGCATGTTCTTTGGCAGAATTACCTAAGTTCTCACATTTCTTCAGCTGAATGACCCGCCTACTTCAGTTGGAAACATCCCACAAAGAGAGGACTACAATCTGAACCTATAAAGTGATGTTTTTTTATTTTATGTTGTAGGTTTTTTTATGTAGTGACATATGAGCAGCTTTAGGGGCCTCCAGTAAGGTTTTAGTTTCACTCTAGTTGTCATGGAGATTCTGAGGTTGAAGTGCAACTCAATGTGATACGTAGAAGTTAAACAATGTTCCCTTAACAATTTTTACATAATTTATCTGGCAAAAGGAATGATTTATCATTCTACAAATAAAATAAAATAAAAACCTTCAACTTTTTAGTACTTTGCCTTCACAACATTTAGACCCATTCCAAAGAAAATGTTGTTTTGGTGTTTTAACCCGTTCTTGTGGCATAGACAAATGGATCCATGTAAGTCTTCATTTTCATCGTCCGACCTGGAATCTGGATCAAAACTGTGTGCCTGCATAGCTCCAATATCACTCGCCATTTTTGTTATACCACTAATGTTAGCTTGTTAGGGCCTGTAGGCTAGTGGGAGAGTGTAAAGTGATGGGTGATGGCAAGGGGGCGTGCTGGCTCCATTATAATATCCATTATTATATCCATGGCATCATTATAATTAAAAGATCACAATAAATCAAAAGATGATTGGAACGGGACTTTAATGGGACAAAATATAAAAAATTTGATTTGAGATCAAAAGACGTTTGTTTGACATGATTTTCGGCTCATATTTTTCAATTTAGGGTTTCATCAGAAATGAAACATTATTTCACCCTGAATGCAGCTAAAATTAGACCTTATTATGATTCTAACACCTCTGCGCAGTATCAAAACATCGTACCAATCCAATCATAGTTTTCTAATGATTTTTGTGACTTACATTTGAGCGACTTGCAGTAATTGAATGTATAGCTACAGTGCATTTGGAATCAGGGTTTCTTGTTTTCTACAAGTTGATAAAGAACTATCCTTTTTGTTTGTCATTGCACCCAAAAGCAATTTATAAGTGGGATATTTTTGTAAAAGTCTATCTTTTTTTCAGAAAATGTTCTTGTTATTTTGTCAAAATTAAAAATCCTTTCCTTCTGCTTTGCTTCATCAGAGCTGATGATGGAGCACATGTACTGTGGCTTATCAGGGACAAAAGCCCCAAAAGAGGCCCTTGCTCCTTTAGCCTTGCTCACTCCGCCACTTGAAATCTCAGGTAAGACAAAGTCCAAGATGTAACTTTAACTCCTTCAACTGCATCAATTGTAATTGGATTTTTTTGGATGTTCAGACTTCCGCATGCAAGTGAGTCTGTTGTACCAGGGCCAGACAGTGTTGAAGGCGACTACCAGGAGCACAGAAGGATGTTTCATTCTACAAGGTCAAGTTCCTTTGGGGAATGAGAGCATCTATGGACCCTGCGCTGCCCAGCAATTCTCCTTCCCATCTCCAGGCTCCGTATCCTTGCCCCCCTGTATGGCAGAAGCAATGAATCGCCTTCTTTGTCACCTGGAAAGAGGTGTGCTACTATGGGTGGCCCCAGACGGGGTGTTTATCAAACGGTTCTGCCAGGGCAGGGTGTACTGGAGCGGCCCCATGGCCGAGCACACCGACCGTCCAAACAAGCTGGAGCGAGAAAAGACTTTCAAACTGCTCGATATACCCATTTTTCTTCATGGTAATGCTGCACACACATGCTTTCTTTAGTTTGAGATAAAGATATTTTGTGTTGGATGTCCAGCTTGTATGTGCACCTAACCTGCTGTTCATTTTTAGGGCTCCAGAGCTGTTTACAGGGAAAGGACCCCCCACCTCCATATAAGATTGAGCTCTGCTTTGGAGAGGAATATCCAGACCCCGGTGTGCCCAAAAGCAAAAAGCTGATTATGGCTCAGGTGAGCTGAAATGTTAGGAATGACTGAGCCTTTGTTGTGTTCTCTTGTCGTTTTACTCACATTTGGCCTTTACTTAAAAAAAATTCCAACTGAAATGCAGATTATTTGAAATCACAACAAAACAGTTTGAAAGAAAAATCCTAAAAAATATTTATTTTAAATTTGATAATTTGGGAGTTTACAAAATATTACTTAGGAACAACAAATAATACTGGTTTTTAAGCATTCTTCTAAGATTTTTACTTTTTTTTCTTTTGAACGTAAAGAAATTGTCTTATCAATCCTATGATGCCACAATAGTCTTTCTGCTTTCTGTGAATATAAAGGAAGTTGTGCGCTTTTGCTTCAGGGTTTGGACATGTGGCAACACTTCATAACAAACTATTTATAAAACATTAAAAAGCATTAACTGAACACATTTAATGACATCTGGGGAACCTGTGGTGGTGTTTTAAGCTTAGATGATCAGTTGGTGAAACTAAATTAATTAAAATCTTGTTTCTGTGGGTTTAACCCCATTGGAACCCCAATTTATGTAAAAATAAACAAATAAATACTTGAATTCAGCGGTGGCCCTGAATCTGTTTTCTATGAAAGTAAAATTTTTGAGCAGGACTAATATTATGTAAATTATGGAATTATGAAAAATGTCTTTATAAGCAGCATAATAACACTTTATTAGGCATTTGTAAAAAAATCCACCAAGACTAATAAATGTTTTATAAACACACAACAATGCCTGTTGAATCTTATTAAGCTTATTTTTTCCTTAAAGAGTGTTTGTCACACATCCACTAATGCTAATGGCTTATGAACACATAAGTCAAGCTTGTTAATGTTTTATAAATAGTTTGTTAAGGAATCTTATTCTAAAGTGTTACTGGAATTTTCTTGTACTTCTAAGAAACACATGTTAGGTGAATCTAACCAGATTATATTTTTTAAATTCGGTTGTGATAGTTATAAATAAATGACTGTAGTCACTATTCAGTTTCAAAATAACTTCTTAAGAATTGTTTTCAAAAAATACTTCTCATCATAACAATTTGCTTTAATTCAGGCTTTAATTCATATATAAAAAAAACCATAAAGAAATAAAAAAATCTTAATAAATATTCGTGAGGTAGTTATGTTTACATTTTCTAGAAGATATTGACTTTTTTGCAAATTGGGAAACCTACCATTATCATATATTTTCAATAAAATATCTTTGTTTTATTTTAAAATTTTTAAATTCCATTTGATTCTAAATGTTTGAACATCTTTCATTTAAACCTCAAATCAAAATAATCCAGGTCTAGTTGACAACGTCTCTTGTTTTTACTCCCTGCTTTGACTGAATCAACCTGAATGAATAAGAATCGCTTCAAACTTGAAGCTTGATCCCTTGACACCTGAATTTTTTTCCAGCTATAACAATAAAAAAAAAAAAAAGCTTTTCCTTTCAATTACATGCTAAATTATTTGGGTCAAGGTAGTGAAACCTTTCCTGAAGCAACAGTAGCATTTTTTAGCCAGTAGAGGTCCTTGTTTGCTAATAAGTGGTGTGCCGTGCTGGCTAGGTGGTTCCTTTGTTTGCAGTGGAGCTGTTGGAGAAGTTCAACTTGGGAAAGACTGAGGAGAAGCATCCCCTCATCTTCAAAACAAAAGAAGAAAAAATGGAAGAACCCTGATGAGTCTTGGAGTTCTATTACATGAAAAAAGTGTATATTGGGCTTGTTCACAAGCAAGGCCTCACAGATTAATCAATGTACTTTATTTAATATTTTTTATGTTGTACTGATGGGTTGTATGTGCAGCAAGTTTTGCATGTGATGTATGAACATTTGGAGAAAGAGATCCTTAAACCATACTAATAATATGGTGTCAATGTGAACTTTTTGGTTTCTCCCTATGTGTGATGTTGCTCCAATATATAGCAAATATTAAAGGACATGTATATTTCCAGCTTATATGACACAATACAGATAAAGAAATTCACACTCATAATTAAATCTATAAAGCTCGTTTGTTCTTTTATTTCTAGCAGACATCATGTAACAGATTCACAATTTTTTTTAAAAATATACATTTTGTAGCTGTAACATTTAAAAAGAAAGACAGACATCGTTTTTCCTTCAAGTAAAAAAAAAAAAACACAAACTAAAGTGAGAAAGAGTGCTGAATCAGATGATATACCCGTATATGAATTTAAAATACTTTCATTATTTTCCCTGCCTTCAAACAATCACAGTACATAAAAAAATGAGATGGGAACAGAAGCGTACAGTACAAAGGGGTCAAGAGAATTCACAAAGCATCATGTTCCAACGTGTTATTAGCACCATTACTCTTCAGCCACACAGCACGCTTTACTCTTTCCATCATTCAGTTTTTAATGGAAAAAAACAAAACAAAAAAAAACAGTCGAGGCGATGTGCCACAGACCTGTCTGTGTGGGTGGGATTGTCTGTTACGCAGCTTCCTTTTAGTGTTCTCCCTTTCTCAGAGATAATGTTAAGAACATATTGGAGAGTAATGCCTTGACGAAGATGTTTTTGAAAGGACTCCCAGCGATGAGTTGAAAGAAGGCGAAGAGTTGCTCATACATTCACCTTTGCCCGCCGAGCCGACACCTGAGCATCGGATCAGAGCGAGAAACCAAAGAAAGAATAAGAAAAGAAAAAACAAGACTGCATTGAAAGATTGACGGAAATTGCATCAAATCTGTTTAGCATATTTACTGTATATAACACCTGTAATGTAATATATATAGTCATGTTATTTATATATTTATACCTGCACTTTTTCAATAGCATATGATTTCATAACACTGATTGAAAACCCTGCAGTAAATACTTTCATTCAGGAGTGTGGGACAATCATGACAGAAACAGAGCGAACAGACAAATGTTTGATTGTCTCACATAATGTCTTCAGTGTATCTGTTGGGAGTCATCCGGAAATCCTTGAGCTATTTTTCCTTTCAAGGTTAGGCTTAATGAAAGGCGCAGATCGTGTGTCAATTTGCTATTTCTTTTTACGTTGTGATCCTTCCCTGCAACCCTACCTTGAAGTCTCTCTATTGTTTTGTCTTGGTGGTGGGGCAACAGAGACAAGGAGGGTGTGTGTGTATGTGCAAGTTTCTACTGCCACTTCATTAGCTTAGAGCCACGAGGTAAATCCAAAAGTTTTTCATCGGGTCCGGTTAAAGGAAGGGTGTCCGGTGCCGACCAACGCCGTTTCCGGCGACACTGCTGCTCCCTGGCTGGAGCCTCTGCAGCCAGAGCGCACTGAAGGACCGGGGCAGGAGCAGGTGCCTGGTGAGGAAGTGGGGGTGGAGGAGGTGGAGGGGGCATCTCTTCCCTGTGTGAGCTGCTGGATTCCTTTGTAGCCTTAGATGGGAGATGGGGGCGATGTGTTCTCGAGCCGGTGCGCACCTGTGTCCGGTGAGTTTGGGTGGGCGTGGGGGTTAGGGCCAAGCATACGTCACCCTCTGAGAGCTGGCGGCAAGACAGGCCGTAAAGCTGAGTGGTTCTCTGGGGAGAGCAAGAAGACCAGCCCCGGTCTTGCACAAAAAAGGGGTATTCCACCAAGACCTTCAGTGTCTCCTGCACAAAACCAAAAAAATGGTCACAAACTCAAACCCAGAAGTCTGTCATTATCATCTCTTTGACTCATAGCAAAGCATTACAGACCAGCAATTTTGTTGTTTTTTTAGCATTCTGACCTGAAACACCCGAGGCAACAGCAGCGTAAACCACAAATGTGATTAAAATCAGCATTTTTAGTACTTCTGAACACACAAAACTCAATTTTCCACCTATCGCTCTGTAGCATTTAAGACAGTGGACTCTTCTAATTTTACAGTAATATTGTTACAGGATCCCAGTTTAGGAAAACGTCCCATTCCAATCATCTTTTGATCTATTTCCAAAGCGTTCCCAGTGGTCTTATAGTTAAGATTTTTGCCATTTTTAGCCAAAATAATAATAATAATAAAAAAAAACAGTGTAGCTTTCTAGGAGATAATGCCTAATGAACTACAGAATGGCAGTAGTTTGTTACAAATTTGCCTCTGAGTTGTAGGTGGAACTGTTGGCGTGACGTAAACTCATCCCCTACTTCCCGTCATCCATCTGGGGTGTCAAACACCAAACCTCCAGGGTCAACTTCCTGCTGGTTTTCCAGAAATATGTCTCATCTGCTGTTGATTATCTGGATCAGGTGTATTTGGCCAATAAGGAGAATTAATGGCAGGTTAGTTGGTAAACATGTAGGAGACCGTCCCTTAAGGTCTGGATTCTGACACCCCTGGACATGCTGTCCCGCTATCTTAGATGCCATCACAACCCCAAGCTAACATTTGCGGCAGAACATAAGCAATATTGGAATTGTCCAGCTGTACAGTTTTGAGCCAAATGCAAGCTCAGATGAGGAAAACAAAAAGGTGAACGGATCTATTTATCTGGAAGTGGATGCATTGGAATGGAGTGGAGCAGGGAGCTTGTGGCACTCCGGTTATAGCACTTACAACAACTGTACAAGCTTTCTCTAACAGCATTTTTTTGACTGCTCCTGATACACAATAATTTCAATCAAGAAATAATCAAAAATGCAATTTTAGGATTAATTATCTTTTTTAAATGCTCTCCACCATTAGAAAATTGCTATAAGAACATCTTTAAAACTCCAAAAACACATTTTTCATTGGAGTGGGTCTTTTATCTAATTCACCCAACTATATCATCAACTTCATCTTCAGTTTAAACGTCTATTTTTTTAGCGCTCTCCATGGTATCGCCCAGGTTCATTTGACTGAGCTTTCAACAGTCCAGCCATTCTGGAGCTTTTAGGTCTGCCAACCAATATTTGCTTCATGTGCCCAGGTCACGACAGAAACACTGCAGTGGAGTGACCGTGTTTTTTCCATTCACTTTTGGAATAAAATTCCTGCAGAACTGTGCAATGTCATCAGACCTCAACAGTTTTCAATGTCAACTAAAAACTTACCTTTTTAGAACAAATTTTAATACTCAGGAGTTGGTGGCATCTAATTTTCTTTTACTTGTTTGATTGCATTCTTATCTGTCTTGTATGTATTTTAGTTCTTTTTGTAATTTCATGCTGTTTTTTTTGAATTTTTGTTCTTAATCAGCCTAATTTTAAACTTTTCATTTTTATTGCAAAGCATTTTGGTACTCTGAAGGGTTGTAAAGTGCTCTATAAATAAAGCTTCACTCATACCTTCATGGAATTTTATGTTACTGGAAAATTCTGTTTCCCTTGCCAAAAAGAACGGACAAAAGACAGGACTTTAGTCTGTCAAAAAGGCCAAAATAACTGAATTTGTCTTGTAGATTATAGAAGTAACTTTTATCCTGTTATGCATAGGAAGTTATAGATAAACAGAATTCAGCTTTGGTAACTAACCTGAGTATTACGGTCCGTGAGGTGCACCTGCAGGTGGCTGAAGCCCTGTGAGCTGCTAGGGGAAATCAACAGCACGGTGCAGGTACTTAGGTGGAATTCTGAGGATGTGTCTGCGCTTCTCAAGAAGTCCTCGGTCCGCAGCTCCTCCACCCGTTTCAGCCTACCACTGGCCAGCTCAATCAGAGACCCTTTGGTGAAGTGAGGTAGGAGTGCAGGGGGAGATTTGTGAAGGGTCAGGGATGGGCTGTGAAGGCGGGAAGGAAATGATTCACTTCCTCTGTTGCATTGTCTCTCACGCTCATTGTCTTTAGCTTGGTTTTTGTCGTGATGAAGTTGCTTCTCTTTGTCTTTGCTTTGTTCTTTGTCCCCTTTTAAGACCTTTTCTGTCTCTTGGTCTCTCTCGCTGTCTCTTTGTGACCTGTCATGGCTGTTGGGCAGACCCAGGGGTAAGTGTGGAGAGTTCCTTAGATTGTGCAGTCTTGGGCCTGGCTCTTTGTGCAGGTTATATGGCGGAGTTTCTGAAGAGCTGTAGAGAGAGTAGGTTTGGACCTGAGGATTGGGGTGGGACACTGATCCCAAAGAGTTGTAAATTTGGGCTTTAGTTTGTGTGGTCCCCATATAGTCTGAAAGGCCCCCTCTGCCAGGCCTGGGATCCGGTCCGAGAGGATGGGGACTGGTGGAAAGTAATGCCAGGCCCCCCTTCTCATGAGGATGTCTTTCGTGCAGAGAGGAATGAGACTCGAGGGTCTCCTGGGCTTGAGAGTCTGGCAGGAATGGCCTTACAGAAAGAATATGGGCTGTCAAATCCTCATGTTGTCTCCGTCCGCCATTAGCATGGGAACTGTGCGGACTGACATCGAGCCTGGATCTGCTATTGTCGTTGCAGTATTCCCCTGTAAGCAGAGGTCTGGAGGCTGAGGCAGTCCTGCTACCTAGCCCATCCAACCCATTAGGCCTCTTGTTCAAGTACCTGGGTCTCACTTCTACTAAGTTTGGATCTTGGGAGTACAGATAGTGAGGATTAAACAAATAAGGAGAATAAAGAGAGGAACAGTAGTCCCGCCGACCACTGTTAAAATAAGACCACGTGTCCCTGGAACTGGCTGGGTAGGGAGTCTTAAAGGAGGGGGAAGGAGAAGACGAAGGGGAAGTAGGCAAAGATAAGGGGGTATCCCCTCTAAGCCACCTGGAGTGGTGGGTCGGAGGCGCAGGAAGTGGATCGTCTCTCCATGTTGGAGACCTTGAGTTCCTCCTCTCACCCATTTGCCCGGAAAAAAGGGGAAGGGAAGGTGAGTAGTTGAGGGGCCATTGTGGGGGTACCGGAAGGCCTTGTGCTGGTGGGGGCAGGGGTGTGGGACTATGCAAAAGGTGGGGATTTGGATTAGAGAGAACTCTATCTCTGTTGCAGGCCTCTCTGCTTCCCTCACCTCTCCCATTGTTAGACCGACTCCGGAGAGGCACAGGGGGTTTAAACTCGTCTAGGGGGACATGGTGCTCTGCTGATCCTTGCCGAGACTCCCTCTTCTTCGGAGGGAGACACTCTTTGCTGCGGTCAGGGCTGGGATTCATGTGTGGGCTCCAGCAGCAATAGGGGCCCCCTTTGTGTAGGTGTAGGCTAGGTTACATGGGCCTCACGGGAGAACGAGGGGCACAGGCAGAGGGGAAGGCTGACACACAGCATCACTATTGGATCACTGTTGATGCCTTTGTGTCGATGCACCGCTCACCTGCAAAAGAAGACACAAGCAGGGAGAGAAGAGAAAAAAGTTTAGATGGTAAAGGGTAAAAAAAGCATTTGCTAGATCCCTGTATCACTGGAAGTATTGTATTTTCTGCACAAAGCATTAAAGTTTTATGCCTCATTATCCGGAGCACCGGATATGAGGAAAAAAGTGGAAGGGAGCCGAAAGGTGAGGAGTTAAGGGGCCATTGTGGGGGTACCGGAAAGGCCTCATTATCCAGAGCACCGAATATGAGGCCTTATTATTATGAGTTATTTATATTTTAAAAATGCTAACGTGGCTAACTTGTAGCGATGTCTAACCTTTTTTTTTGCGTGTTATTAACAAGGTTGTTTTAGTTGTTGCAGTCTGTTTTTTTAACAAGTTGCAAACAAAATTGGGTGTTATTGTAAATATGCTAACAGAGCTAACGTGTAGCTGTCAGACTATTTTTTTTTACGTTACTAAATGTTGGGAGTTAGTGTAGTCACATTAATGTTTGTTTTAGTGGTATGAGTCCTTTTTTTACGTGTTGTTTTTTACGCAGACAAGGTTGGGTGTTATTGGTATTGGGCAGACGCTAACGTGGCTAACTTGTTGCGTGTTACAAACAAGTTCTACAGTTACTGTGAACACAATAATAAAGTCTGACTGACAAACTTATCTCTGACTATTTTTTCTTGCTTAATGCGTTCGGTGTGCCCAATGTAAAATTTGTGTGTATAACTTTCGCCTTCATGTGTTGCTACGCAAGTTTTTAAGTCTCTTTTCAGGCTCTACATACAAAACATACAGCCATTGAATGTGAATGGAAAGTTAAACAAGCTGAACTTTGACCAATCAGGGACTCAGATTTGTCAGTGACATATATGTAGTGTCCTTTTTTAATTCACAAAAGTGCCAACCATTTGAACATTGATTATGAAGGAAAAAAATTATAATTGCGGTTTATGCCCTGCCAGAGTTATATGGCACCAAGTCTTCCAAAGATTGGAATAGAGCTGTGAAAGAAGAGGCCTGGAACAAGAATCACCAGATTTGCTAACTATTATTTACTTTAAGTGGCAACTGTGAGTACATGCACTAGCATTTGGGTAGTGAAAGTCCAGTGTGAACACCAGATGCTAAAAGCGCATTCAACTATAAACAAAACTACGAGTGAAAGATTTTCCAAGTTTAATTGTCTTCATTTTCTTCACTTGTCTTGCGCATTCAACGTTCAGCACGTTCTTAAACTCGCATCACATGCCCAGTGTGTACATGGCATAAAACATGACAAACGTTAATCCGGTGCAGAAAATATACCAAAAATGTAGCCTTCACTATGGTCATGTGGAAAACAACGACATTATCAGACAGATGGGAATAAGCATATTTCCAATTTTGTTTCTCCAGAAGACTTTGAACAAGTAAGGAGAAGTTAGTTGCTGATAGCTGTAGCTAATTAATCATTATCTATATCTCAGATACTGAAACTACTCGACTTGCTAATTTAATTCAAATGCACCACTCCCACATGTTGGCTAAAAATATTTTAAAGCCAGTGAAGTTCAGAGGCAGAACTGTTTGTGTGTAAACACACACACACACACACACACACACACACACACACACACACACACATAAAAGGCCTCCCAGCAGGAGAGTTTTCATCCTTGACTCTCTGGGGATGATTGGAATATGTAGATGGTTTTTCTGCAGCACTTCTATAAACCACCCCCACAACATCCTCGGGTGTTCTCTATGTAAGCTTACAACTGACACCCCCCCCGCTCTCTTTCAAAACACATAAAACAACAGATACTCCCTCAAGCTGCAATATACACACTGCCATTGATGGCTAAATCCATTGACCTCTCAGCAAAAGCTCTATGACACTCTTGCAGATACAAAATATGCGTTTTTACCTTTTAACAAATGTCACATTAGGGCTGTGACATAATAATAGGGACCTTTATATGCCATTTTTTTACTTTTTGATCTGAAAATAATTTTAAATTGGCAAATACATCAAATTATCTTAATAATCGTCAAGTCTTTGTAACTATAATCGAGATTTGCAGGCTTGGTTTTGTGCTGTGAAATATACAGGTGAGCTGCCTGAATTGTTCTCCAAAGGTTTTAAACCTGTTCTCTTGAAATATTACATCTTCTGTTGTCGGGGTCCTGCTGTTCATTCCAGCAGCGCTTTCACTGCTCTGGCTGTTGCCACAACACTCCAGCACTGTACAGCCACTGAGCTTCACACTCGCCAGCAAGTATGTCAACCGCCAACCATCTCAATGGCATATCATTATCTACCATACTGTCACTATGGCAACTAAATCCACACAGCATATAGCTGTATGTATATATGTACGACTACATATATTTGTACATACACACAGCTCACTAGAGAGTTAGTCTATGACATAATAAATGGGATAAAATTAAGACGCAATGAAAAGTACGCTATGCTAGCAGTTTCATCATTTCACAGTCTTTCACCTGAGATCAAGTCACTGATGAACCAGAAAAATTATATAACAATTTATTAACAACAATTTATTATTCAGCTTGGAGATTCATCTACTCAGGACTGATACTCCACACTTGTAACATTAGCGATTAAGGAAGTGATCCATCATGTATTCGTTTAACTCCAGCCTGTCATTGCTGACTATGACCCAGCAAAGTAAAGCTCCGCCCCTCAGAAATCATCACTGTTGTTCTAAGATTGTTCACTGTCATGTCTGGAGAATTTCTTCTTGAGAATGATGTTTCCTGTTTTTAGTTTCTGTCAGACGTGGCATGCTTTTTCCAAATCTCAGCATGGTATTTGCTGGAGTCTTCCAGATTCATAGATTATGCAATGTATAGATGTACATGACACATTTGTCAGCGCAGGTCAAAGAAACAGTTGTCCTTTTGTAAAAGCTGTTTTGTCTTGATCAATAGCAGGCTTTGGGAGGAACGCAGACTCAAGTAAAGAGCCTTTGCCAACTTCTCAATAGTCTTAATTTTGTCCCTTTCAGTGTTCCATATGGAGAGGCGGGTACACTGTTGCTCATCAAGCCACTTGGTCCAAAAACAGAATAAGTGTTAGAGTGGAGCAAGCTGTTCGTGCATCTGACTGGCAAACTGAAAACTGGTTGGTGAGAGGAGGGGAATTCATTGTCCACCGCAGTGACTGGATGGATGCAGCAGAGCAGAACAAAACAAAACATGCTGTGATGCACACAAAGAATACACAATGGGTTCATGCAAACATAAACAGCATGGAAAATATTTTTAAAGCTCAGATTTTTAATTTTCACACTTGAAAGTGAGCTTTTGTGCATTACTTAAGCTTCAGGTAAAACTTAACTAACTCAACTTGTGATAAGCGCTAAGCTTTTGAGTTGAGATTATCCATAGAGCAAGAAGAGACAGAGGACTTCCTTAATCAGATGACTAATTTATAAAGTAGTTTGTTAAAAATGACCCAAACAAGACAGATAAGAATTGAGGCAGAGCCACTGTGAATAAGTTTCTGTTTATAGATCCACTCTGATGAAATTCACATTATTGGTGTTTTTAACATTTTTTTCATGATTTAGGACACATTTTGAAAAAGTTAAGCTCAAAATTCAGTTTCTGATATTTTTTTCAAATAGTTTTTTTCAAACAGATGAAAAAAAAATCCAGTTTGAAAACGCTTGTACGTGTGACGTAGAACCTACAACAACGATCCATAAGCTCCCTGCTCCATTGTGGTGCACCCACTTGTAGATGACTAGATCCATATACGTCTTAGTTGTCCTCATCTGAGCTGGCACCTGGCTCAAAACTGGATGGCTCCAATATTGCTTGTTATTGTTGTTGCACCAGTAACGTTAGGTTGAGGGTGTGAGGGGATGTAAGCTAGTGGGAATGAGTGCTAACAAATGGATGACGGGAAGTGGGGTCAGGCTCACTCTGCACCAACAGTCCCGGCCACAACTCAGAGACAAATTTCTGATGAACAAATACACCCCCACAGAAACTATATAATAGAAAACGACACTTTTCAAAAAATGGGCTAAAACTGCATATTATTAATGTAATTATGTAATGTAATGAAATTTGAATTAAAAGACCACTGGAAATGCTAGATCAAAAGCTGATTAGAGTAGGACACATATCAGCATTATCAAATGTAATAGCATCATTCTGTGTTTGTCAAAAGAAGGTTATCATTTTGTAAAATGTTTAAGTAAAGGGCTACAACATTACAATGGTGTCATTGAAATAAAACAGATGCAGTGGTAGATTATTAAAGGGAAGGTCAAGAATGAAAGTCCATTCCTGATAGAATGACATATAGTACGTGCAAATGTAACAAGCAATACTGAGTGAGAATTTTGTGTAAAATTTTAATGTTTATTAAAAAAGTGGTTTGCCTGCAAACGAAACATAAATCATCCCTACCATGAATAAAATCAATGAAGAAAGTAGAGAAACAATTGTCAACCTATGGTTAGCATCTGAAAGGACTTTCCACTGATGCTTTTATTAATCTGTTAATTTAATTAAAAAGTTATCCAAAATTATTCACGAAAAAGAGCTTTAGGCCGAGGCCAGTCACACATTATGACAAGTCTCATTACTTCAGCACTTTTTTAAAACTTTTGTTAATCTTCTTTTACATAGAGCTACATGAACCAGATTTAAAGGAAAAAATTAAGAAGAATCCATTTTAATAAAATTCTATTAACAAGGAGTCTGCAGTTTATTTTATTTTTTTTGTGAATTTAGTGATTTAAATTTTAAATTGCGACACACAGGAAGTCATTTATATAAAGATATGAAAACGTGTAAAAAAAACTGAACAAATATTTACTTCACCTTTTCTTAAAGTGAACACAATTTCTCTACTGTAAGGTGAGATTAAAAGATGTCTTGTCCTAAAATTCAGAAGTTTTCTAGAGAACATTCTTAAGAACTAACCGGTTCCTTTTTACCCAGAAGTGTTTAT
The DNA here is from genome assembly GCA_036245035.1 of Adrianichthys oophorus. NCBI lineage: Eukaryota > Metazoa > Chordata > Actinopteri > Beloniformes > Adrianichthyidae > Adrianichthys > Adrianichthys oophorus. The sequence continues at coordinate 15,934,290 of BSAI01000015.1, forward strand.
CTGTGAAGATGCCCTCAACTTAGATTTTTGAAATTGGTTTGTCCTTAGATGACTCTTACATCCTCATGATTCTGACAGCACTTTGAAAACCGCTGTCAAGGCGAATTGAAATAAATTCAGCTCAACAAAACAAAGAACAAAAGTGTGCATGTGGAGGAGTTTAAAGAAATATGTCTAACAAAATACTCCTACACCATGTATGGAGTTTTTCAGGACTTTTTTTACTGTACTAAATTATAACCAATGACATATTTATAGCAGCAATACATACTCGCTATTATAGTGGCTATTATTTGACATTATCATCAAAACTTTCCTTTATCCTGCCATTTTTTTTAAGTTTCTGGAGAGAAGGTTTCATGACCACAAACCTAAGAAAACACAATTACAAAATAACTTGACTTCTTTTACCTGATTTTTCCCCAACAAAAGTTAAATCAAATCTCAAAATGCAACATTAATAATAATTAAAAAAAAGTAAAAAGCCATCTGAAAGAAAAAGATGGGAGCCAAAAAGTTGTCTTGTTGGGAGACTGACCTGGGTGCAGGTTGAGCAGACGTCCGAGACTTTGCGGTCATTCATATTCACTCCTAAGCTCCTTGCTATGCTACAGTGGGTCTACGCAGCACTGCTGTTGCTGGCCCTAACACCTGCAGACGGCACAACTTCCAGCTACACTATGCCAATGATTTCTGAGCAGGTGAAAAAAAACAAAAAACAAAAAAAACAGCGAGCCCACCAAACTGAAGGAAAAAGCTGAGAGCCCGATACCGTCTCTGTTGTTGTGCATGTGTGTGTGAAGAAAGAGTGTGTGCTTGTGTGTGCAAAGAGCTGAGGAAATGAGTAATATCTAGCAGTGAGAAACATGTCTGCTATGCAGAGCCACACAGGCAGACCAGTTGCTGCTGCCGCCCACTTGCTTTAATCACTGTGAGGGATACAAGCATGCATACATAACACACTTACTCACATGCACATACATTTATTCATATTAGTGTTTGGACTCAGTTGTATGTACAGTCGAACATCTTATATTCTGATCGTACCGTTGTTTTTATGTTGCATTTTTAAAATAAGTCTTGCCACCTCAGTACCAATTAATGAAAGAGTAATCAATGCATTTCTCTGATCGAGGTGTTTTTGAAGACGTGCAGGCGCGTAAAGAAAAGGAGGGATGCTGGGAGGCAAAGAGACATTTGATGAGAGACAGGGAGGGACGCGGTAACAGGCTCATCCTACACACACTCTCAGACTCAGGCTTTCGCTGCTGCCTCTGACTCAAAACTGAACCTCACATCCATCCAGCACACACACAAACACTACTGTTGTTTTTTTCTGTTTATCTGCAGTTTCATTTGAGTGTGTATCCTTTTTGTTCTCATCACAGCACTTTGTGAAGAAGCTGCTTGTTAGAAGAGCTTTTATGAATACATTTTGATCTGCCTTTACACCCGTACACACCTGGAAACACACACTGACTGATGCTCATTCCAAAACAGGAGCACTGCAGGGGAGCTTTTGAATGATCTGCTTCACTGAGTCAGGCAGTACGAGTGCAGCGTGTTGGTATGGCTGCTTCGGTTTATTAGGACTGTACTGGTGAGTGTTCATTCACAGCCAGAAAAACATGAGAGGCTGACAGAAACTCGAACTAAAAGAAAAATAAAAGTCTGTTCATCCTTTCAGAGTAAAGTACATGCCCTACACACAAAAACATCAAATCAAAAGTTAGAGATGTCTAACTTTTAACCACAACAAAAAAAGTCACATTTAAAGATGTGAACACAAAGCCGTGCTTAAAGGCCATAAAGAAATGTTACTGTAGTGAGGCGACAGCTGCCAAAAACATCTGCTTTGACATTTAGGTGAAGGTTTCTTTAGGTTTTTCAAAGTGAACACTGATTGAAGATGATGCACGCTGAGGTTGTGTGGGCTTGAGTGCTGTCTGCGCCAGCAAGTTCTTTGTGTGGGCCCAATACATTCAAATGTTACAATTAATATATTCTACAAGTCCTTAAAAATCTTTTGGCATTTTGGACTGATAGTAAAAATTGTTGGGTCACACAAAGAGAGAGAAACATTTTTCCAGAAGAAATAAAACTATCTGCAGATTTAAAAGTAGAAAAGATACAAGTTGTATTGTATTATATTATATTATTAATATTAAATTTTGGTGCCTATTTTAATGTATTAAGAAATTATACTTCATCAAAATGTGATAAAACATTACGGAAAAATGAAAGAAAATAAAAGAAAAATGATTCTTTTTTATTAAGTGTTGTAAAAAATACAAAAAAAAAAAACCTCAACAAAAAAATCTACCAAAGTACCGACATCCCACACTTCTGAATATTATGAACTGTTGTACCTTGTAATACCTACTATACAATAATTACTGCCTCTGTGCTGCAATTCTATGTAAATGTCATGGTTTGTGAAGAATTTGGGCAAAATAGTCCAGTCATAATGAAAGGAGAGAATATAAAGGTGCCTTAATCACAGAGTATTTACTACAATATAGAGCAAGAGAAATGACTGTCGGGTTTTACTTATCCATGCACACTTGGATATTTCAAACATCACAGGTAGAACAAGCACAAGCAAACATCAAGATAAGGAAACACATCTGAGTCACACCGTGCCGTTGAAATTAATCATTAATGATACTGCAAAGTCATTTGGCGTATTTTCTTCCTCCATCTCTTCTCATCTCATCTGTCTTGATCTGTGGTGCTGCACTATTTGAATCTTTCCATCGCTCTCTCACAAAGGCAAACATGCGAACAGGGTCAGACCTCGACAAGAAAGGTCAAATGAGTCAGACCGCATTCAACAAATCGCAGGAGAGGAAGTGAATGGAAGGCAACAAGGGCCTCCACAGGTGAGGCTCTGCAGAGCATTTTACCGGCCCGCTTTAAATTCTTCATTTTAAAATAGACCTGCTTTTCCGTTTTTGTTGTTTTTTCCCCCCATTTCTTTTCATTTCTCCTTCCCCCTTCATTGTTCTCATGTGAAGCCTCGTATTGGGTGTCCGATCACGTTTCAGGCAGAGAGGGGATCTATGGTGGACGTCTGATGCAGCAGAAATTTGTTGCTGAATGTAACAGATCTGAACAGAGAGAGGAGAGGAGTAGGGGGTTTTGGACTGAGGACGAAGCATACAGACAGAGAGAAAGTCAGGTATTTAACTCTCACGCAGATTATCTCAACTATTAGCAAGAGGTGGAATGATAAAGTGATGAAAGGGAGGCGACAGAGGAGGAGGCGGAGTACTACGTTGGTGATTTTACTCTACAAGAGCCCGGCTAAGCTGATAAAAGGACAGGGTGATAGCTTATTGGGCAAAAGGCCAGGTCAGCCTTCAGAGCCTTGACCTTCAGCAGTATCAGCCAGCAGCCCGGCCTCAACCGTAATGAGGATGACGTTATGGCTCAAAAGTTACACCCTTGTGAATGTGAAAATGGAAGCAAAAACTGGGGTGATGCTTTGGGGAGTTTTGCTCACTCGTGACTCTAGTTGCCGCAAAAGCGGCAAAACCATTTACTTAAAAAAATGTGACTCCCTGTGAATGCAACAGATTTGGCAGAACGTCCCAACTGCTTAAGAAAATGAAAGTTCCTGTTTTTGAGGGAGAGCCTGAGAAATGGAGAGATTCAGACTCCAGGGAGAGAGGCCTGTCATGTATTGCTGGGTTAATCCCCGTGAATCCTAACTGGTACGGCCTAAGGCAGGCTTAGTATAGTTCTGGGAGGAAATCCCCCTATGTGGTGGTACAGGCCATTAGTCTCTAGGGTATAAATAGGGCAGCTATGGCTCCTTAAGCTGGCTTTTACGCAATATCAGTTAAAAATATGACTCGACTAATTACATGCAGGTCAACCTGTCAGCAAAAAAAAAAAAAAAAAAAGACTCCATCCCATCTTCCTGTTCCTCTGACATGGTCTACACACAGATGTGTGCACGCACAGGTCAACATCAAACACGTGGAGCAGATCACAGACACTTCTGAGGCTGACTTGTTTTTTTTTCCTGTTTCAGTGTCTTAAGCTAAAAATTCAAGTTTTTTCTTTAAAACCACTGTCTGTGATTGATAGTCTTTTGTTCAACATCTGAATCAGCTAGAAGTCAAACCAAAAAGAACTGACCTTGGTTTCGGTTTGTTGGTGCCGTGTACATCACAGAGAGATAAAGCCCGTACAGTAAACTTTAAATGTACTTCTATAGGTTATGGTGACAGACAGCCGTTCTTATGCAACAGTTTTGATGTCACGCATGCTGATGCACTGTCATGCTTTCCAGTTTCTACTTTTCTTTAATTTGCACCTCACCTATTCCTTTGCTAAATGAAGGATTCCACATCTTTGCAGGCATTTCCTCACTGCATGATGCTTAGCACTCTCAATCCAGGGTTGTGATTCAGTTAACCGACGTGTTTATGTGTGTGTATATGAGAAGAGGAACTATGACTTCTTTTTTGGTTTTTTTTGCCTCGGCCCCTTGGTGAGTGTCAGTCAAACTAGGTTTCTGCTGGCTCTGTGACTCAGCGGCAAAATGTCAGCAAGGTGTAAGCCACGGAGAGAATCCTCTCCACGGAGAGAATACAGCCCAGCTTCTCGCCAGTCGCTTGAGCGGCATTCATATTTATATAAAAACTGTCTAGACTGGCTTTCACTGATACTGTCTGAGGTTTTTTTTTTCGCTGCCACTGTTCAAGGCAACATTGCTATACAGTGCCATTACTGCTGTTTCTCTACAACCCCTCCCACACCAAATCTGCTGCCACAGTCACAATTATTTACTCCTCACATTCCCTGAGCTGTTTGTTTCACAGGATTTTATATGTTACGTGGAAAAAAAAAAAGAAACGCCGTTGAAGACAAAAGACACAAAATAAAGACCGAACGTTGAACTTCTGTGCACTATCAGCACACTGGGCTGCAGGCTGTCTGAGATGTGATCCCCTTTGTACACTAATTCCAAAACCAACACTGAGTGATCTGCTGTGTTTGTGCACACAACGTCTACTTTTAAGAAGCAGTTGACATACTTGTAATGGCCTTTGTGAGGAGAAAGATCAGCTAGCCTGAAAAACTGTGGGTGTGCGTGGTGGGTGGCAGGGTTTAAAGGTCACTGACCCCGACTGCAGATGGAGTACGGAGGAGGGGAGCGCACACTGCTTCATCACGCACCAAGGTTAGCAATTCAAGACGACGACGGGAGCGACTCATGACAGCAGAAAGCTGACAGACTGGACGTGTACCTTGACGTGAGCGCACGAGCTCACCATAGATCTTTACTTCACGTTAGTGTGTTTGAGGGAAGCTGCACTCCTTGCTTTCCGGACATCGTCACCAGCAGGTGTGTCTGTCACCTTTAAGTAGTCTGGCACTGTGTCAAGTGTGTTCAAACACTTGCTTCTGTTTGGGATTATTCATCACACTCCTGGCTAAGCTCCCTTAGTGTATGCCAATTCTCATGCCACTCCAACGGGGACAGTGCTGAAGTGGGAAAAGTGGCCACACAAGCCTCTTTGCTGTTAACTGATTCATGATCTGCTGCATCTTCAAATGAGAACGTCTGTAAGCGTGTCGCCATGACAGCTGACTGTGAATTACTCGTTAAAGATGCGGATTAAATGTTGACCTGGAACCATGTGTTGACGTGCAGCAGATGTACTGTATACACACCAACATAACAGAAAGAGAGGTGTTAGTACAAAGTTGAAGTAAAAATGTAAGAAATACTTGACATGCTGCATAAAAGGAACCTTTAATCCTTGTTTCAAGAAAAAAAAAGTCTTCTTTTCTGCCTAAGAATGAAAGTTTTTCCATAGTAAATTATCTTAGTTCAGGAAAACATGTCTTAGTGACTGGAACTTTTTAATGATATAAGAATTCTGGGAAAGACCATTAATCTCACACTATTGCCAGATTTTTTTTTTGTTTTTTTTGCTTATTTAAAGAAAATCTTTTATTGGGGTTAGAATTTGTTATTTATTTCTATTGTTTTTGCAGTGCAGTGGAAAGCAGATTCAAAAATGTGTGTGGTTACTTTAAAAAAAAAAAGGATTCGTTTTTTTGCAAAAGGTATTGGTAGCATGCATTAAAACAAATCTTGACAAACCACAAACAATATCCACCAGCAAGGTTGCAAAATGTCACAAAATGATTTTTTTTCTGCTCGATCTTCAGTTGCCATATCCTAAAAAATGATTCAAAAATTGTTTTTAAAAAAATCTCAAAATAAGTCAGAGTGTGTCTCAAACTGATTTCAAACTGTTTTTGGTTTAGTTTCTGTAAACCGGAGGGTGTAGGCTTATAAATGTGATGCAACTGCATGACAGGGATGCTGACTTATGAAACTAAACTAAGATATTTCAGGGGTAGGAAGCAGCACTTGGGCCAAACTTGCAACATGTGTGTAAGTGTTGCTGGAATGAAGCGTTTCTTTTACATTTTCATTTATTTACATACTTTTCAGTAAAACTGTGCCTGAAAACTGTTGCATACTGCTGCGGTCCAGCCAAATACCAGCTGAACATAACTGGGTATTTTAAAAAAAAATGTAATAATAAACCATGCCTTGACTGGAGCAAGAGTTGTCTAACAAAATATTATTTTGAATTCTGCACATCCCGTCAGGGGTCGACACAGCGAATCAGTTTTGACCAATCTGCACACTTGGTTTTGGCAGAGTTTTACGCTGGATACTCTTCCTGACACAACCCTGTATTTTACCTGGGCTGGGGACCGGCACTGGGATACCCAGGCTCGGGGCCCCCCTGTGGCTAAGGCAGTAGCGTGAAGGGTCTTGCCTAGGGACCCACATGGGCACAGCGCGCCCCCTGGGTAACCCTGGTTTCCCATGCGCCAGTCCTGCATGCCGCCAACTGAGCCGTCAAACCGCACTTGTAATACTTAGTGTTTTACTTTAAATATTACAGATTTTTGTTTGTCTGATCTATTCTTTTTTTTTAAAATGCAGATGGCTTCAAAAAATTCTGACAAATTAATTATCTTAATTGGTTTGTATTTATTTTGATGATTAAAATAAGCGGTTCAGAGTTTAACCTCATAACATCAATAAACACGTCTTAATTAATAAGATTTTATTCTATTTTTGTCTAAATTCTAAAGTATACCATGAAGGTTTGCAGACTAGTTGGATGCAGTGTTTAATGTTCAGCTTTCTTAGTCACTAGATCACAAAAATGCACATTTCCATTCACAATTTGTTTTGGTATTTTTTTTTTTTCAATGCAAATTTGGCTCATGTCAGACAGGTAAGAGAAGCACATTCACCTAAAGAGAAGAATGGCTGTGCCACTGTCTCAGAGAGGATGTATATGGAGCAACGACGTGTCGTGAAAGTCCACACTCACCCACAGGTGTTAATGTCAGCTGTAGTCCGCTCATGCATTTTGCATTAATTTTCTTTTCTTCACATCATTGTAATCTTGAGGAATGATTGCTAGAACAAATGTTTGAACGGGCCTTTGCAGGATTAGAGATGATGTGAATCATTGAGTAAAAGCAGAACTCTCTTAAAGCCACCTCATGACATTAAGACCCACGAGCACACACACTGATTCGTGCAATCATGCAAATGGTTAGTCTCAGCACCAAAGTGTGCTTCACTCTTTTAAGTTTCCCTTTCTTTGTCTTTCACTTTCAGTCTTCCCACCCCACCCACTCCTGGTCTCCCTCTTCGTCTCTCCCTCTCACTCATCTGTGTGGCTGGTTGAGAGCATACACTCAGTGTGGGTGAAAGTGCTACAGAGTAGAGTATATGACTGCTAACACGAGGTGCTGGGTGTGTGTCTGCCTGTCTGCGCGTTGCTGTAGGTGGGGAGGCACAGCAGGGCGTGAAGGAGCGCTGTGATAATGACAGGCCATGCATTACATAACATGCAGATTGCATAAGGAGAAGATTATTTTAGGTCCAGATATTGAGGATGTGTAAGTTATTTTTTATGTGGGTGAGCGGCATTCTGTGCACCTCTACGTGTTGTGCAGCAATGTTCTGGAAATGTATTCATTTATATGTTTTCTTTCTAGGAGCGTGTAGGTGGACGAAAAAGAAATTATATTATGTGTTTGTAAGAAGGGGGCAACGCTGCTTTCAGATTACTTTCATAGCTATCTGCATATCAAAACAAGTATGTGGGAATGTTGGCACTTTCGTATACAGTGTGCATAAGGGTGTCTTTACTGCAAGCTCCCACTCATTATCACTTTTAGACTTCAGAGAGATCCTCCTGAAAAGTGCTGATTCTCCTTGTTGGGTGAGAAGCGAGCAAACGACAGTTTTGACAGTTTTGGCGATGGAAGGCTCGCTCCCGTTTTGGACAAGCTGCGAGTCTCCCTCCACACAAGGTTATTGGACCTACAGGATGTGCTGTGTGGAGTCACAGAAGCGAGATACAGTCTCCATGTGCTACTGCCTGGCTCCATGCATGAGTGTGCCCCTGTAAAAATAGACCTCTTAAAGGGCCAGCAGCCACTTAACCCTCTTCCACAAGAGGCCTGTTTTCCTCTTCAGGATGACACCAGAAACATGGGATGCACGTCTATGTTAACTCACATCTTTACATTTGAGTGTCCAAAAAAATATAGATTTATTTACAAGGGCACATAGGCGCTTATTAAAAATCCCCTACATCATTTTAAGTTGCTCAACCCAACATAAACCCCTACAATCTGGACTTTGAAGAGACATAAATATCCTGCACGAACATCCAAAAATAAAAATTGTTGTAACACATTAAACACTTCAAACCAGACATTTATGCAAGTGGGCAGACAGAGACACAGGACTTCCTGTACGCTCCAGCAGATCATTCTCATGACTGAAATAAGTCAATTAGGTCTGTGGGGACAAATGTTGTACGTCTCACTTGAAGGATGTCTATAGCTGTGAACTGTCTGAACCTGTTAAAAGCTCCTGCATGCAGCATGCCGGTTATGACTACAGCAGAAGGACAGTGCCAGCTGGAATAAAAGTAGACATATATACAGAAATCATAATTGTGCTCGTGGTGGAATGAATCTCCATCAAGAATGGTTAGAAAAAAGGATTTGTGATTTTCAAACACTGCTCAACTCTTTTGGCAAATGATGCACGGAGGAAGTAAATGGGTGCTTTAGAGTTATAAAAGTTGACAAAAAGCGAGGGAAGTTCTTTTGCTGAATATGAATGCATGTTAACAAGGAAGTTAGGTTACATTTGCCCTGGAAATGTACCTCCCTGTATATCTGCCGCCCATTTTCTGCACACCTCAGTCTCCAATTTCCTCATTCTCCCTGCAAAATGTTCTCACCCATTCTTCCCAGTGAGAGCGGGCTCCTGGAGGGCCCCTCAGCTATCTCTGTACCAGAGCTATTTAAGCCCACTGCTCTGATTCTGAAAGCCCTGATCTAGCCGTCAGGTTGAGTGATAAATCTCCACCTCTTTGTCTGTCTTTCTCACACACTTGTTCACACACTCGCTTACTGTTATTGTCCTCTGTGCACACAAACACCCACACACATGCTGACTTACATGAGTCCCTGCAACACACTTCTTCACACACACAAACACTTCAAACATATTTTCACAATTAGAGGAGCTGACTCAGAGAAAAGCCGAGTACCTGCGCCAACTCTGGCTCCCATCTTGCAATCACATGCTCCATTCAAAGTTGCCCAATACACCTGTGCTCCCTATCTCACACACACACACTTAGAGGAGGTAGAGCTGTGGTCACCTACCTTGCAGGGTGCCATGGCGTAGCAGGTATCTGAGTTTACTCACGGGTTTAGAGGAAGGCAGGCACGTTGGAATATCCAGTTTGGAGACTGTGAGCCTCTTCCTTCGTTCTAATGCTCAGTCCTTCATCCTATTCCTGCCTCCCTTCCTTCTCACTCTCTAAACGCCTCTTTGCTCTGCCTCTCTGTATCTCCCTCTAAGCGTGCCGTTTCTCTCCCCGGCTTGCCTGATCTCTCCAGCTCCCTCCCTCCCTGTCTCTTTCCTGCTAACTGCTGCACACCTCCTGCCTCAACTTTGTCTACTCCTTTTGGTAAGCCTATGACAAACAGCAACATTTTAGAACTTCTTATTTCCTCTGCTTGGCATGCTCTCTGTCACTCCCTGTCTTTTTGGGAGTGTATAATTAGACAGTGGTAAGGCTCATTGTGAGAGCCTAAGCATTGCTGCTCATGTTTGGCTGACAGCCCAGTGACTTCACTCATTAACTTCCCTGGAGCAGCAGAATGGAGCAGCCCGTAGCTTTTGCGATTAGCTGCAACACTTCAGCCTGCTTGCTTGTCAGCCAATCCCAGGCAGAAAAGAAAAGATGTCATCGCTGGGAGCAGATCTTTGCAGGTAAGGAAGCCAAACACAACAGGTAAGCGCTGACACGCCGTGGCAGGTGAGCTGCAACACCAGCTGTTCTAATCTGACACATAATGAGAGTTTAATCACAGTCATGGTAGTTCTCCTTTCGACTGAATCCCTTGTTCATGATCCGCGTGCAGCTGGTATCATGTGCTTTTCTTTCAGGCACAAAACCACAAAGGAGCACTCACACGACTGATTATGAAAAATACCGCGAGGTGTGGGAATGTCCTGTGTAATGTGCCCATAAGTCATATGCTCTATCAACTGTACTGTGCTCCACTTCCCATCATGCATGGCCTGAAATAAACCCTTTGAGGGACTCTCATGTCTTTTTAAAAAAAAGCTTTTGAATAAAGTTTTCCATTTTAGTCACGTAAACAAGGAGCTGGGAATATTTTCTACATTAAAAAATATACAGTTTTTTCATCCATTCATTTTTTTAATCGGCTGTTTTCTTTTTGGGGTCATGGGGCTGCCAGAGCCTAACTCAGCTACTGTTGGGTGAAGACGGGGTACACCCTGGACAGGTCGCTTGCCTGTTGCAGGGCCACACAATCACACACTCAAACGCACTCACAGTCACACCTAAGGACAATTCAGTGTAACCAATTTTCCACTTTTTTTTTAAATAAAACTTTATTTATTGATTTAAAAAAACGTATCTATGAAACAATTCTCTAAACAGTGATAGATGTATATATATTTTACAGTTAAACTGTAAAAGTTGGGGAGCTAGAACATTTTACATGAGAGGGGAGCAGAAGACTTTGAAAGGGTGACAAATGAGAAGAGCTGAGTGGGTGGCCATAAAAATGATAGGATCAAAAATTAGTATTGCTAACAGTTTTATATAAAATATGATAATTTCTTATATAATTTAAAAATATGGATTTTGTTATTTTTACAATTCTTTTTTTTATATTTCCTAATCTTTTTCAAAAATGATACTAATCTTGACTCAAAAATTGTACTTCCACCCCTGATGACAGTAAAAATACTTCAGTGTGTTAATTTCCTCTAAGGTGGGCATTTTCAATGTCTGGCCCCAGGGCCAAATACGGCCCCCAGGCTCCTGTCATAAAATTAACAATATGCATCTCCCAGCACTATCTATGTACAATTTCTTTGTAGTGGTTAGCTAAATTATGTGTTCATATTCACCATGAAGAGGCACTACACCAGATGAGACATGCTGCCTACGTAAGCTAACGAACAGTGAGAAAAATTGACTGTTTTTGCTAAAAATGTACTTAAATGTTTTTGTTCTATAGGAAGAAAGGAAAAGCATGCCACTGCAATCAAATGTTCACTTAATAGTTCGTTGCATTTACTGTTAATAAAATGTTTCCAAGAATGTCAGGCTATGGTTGGCCCTCAACATCTGATCCTCTGCAAGAAGTTTGGACAGCTCTGCTCTAAGGTATTTATTTATAAGACCTAAACAATCATTCAACATTTGATTGCTTTCCAAATATACTTACATTTGTGACACTTAAACTCGCCATTTAAAAATCCTATTTAAAATCTCTGGCTACGGAGTGAAAATCAGGCAGATATCATTCCTTAAACTTTGTTATGTTGGAAGCTAGACGTGCACCGGTAATTCTTGAAAGACATCCAAAGAAAGAGCGCTTCATGCTTTCTTGTTAAGCATCAGTCTGGTTCAGCCACCTAACATGCACCTTGATCCACTTTGATTCAAAAGCAAAAAGGCAGCCAACTTAAGAGTGTCGTGTCTGCGCAAAATAGAAGCACTTTCAAATCTGAAGTTATTCAGGTAAATTGAATAGAATAGAAGGCAGAGAATCTGAAGAGGAAAAGCCTTTGAAAGTCCTTCAGGAAGCATAATAAACAGTGAAGTGCAACAAAATGTTGCTCTGCTGTTTTAAATGTTTTAGATGGTTAATAAAGTTTGCAAATCAATTTTGTTTTAGTTATCAGTTAATATTCTCTTTTATAAGCTTCTTGAGAGTTTGTGATTAGCCCACATCTCTGAGGCGAGATTTCTAATAAACTCTTGCCGCTTGGACTTTGTCCAAGAAAGCAACATAAGTTTTGGGATTTTGGCTAAAAACAGCATAATCATAATTAAAAGATCACTGGTAGTACTTTTAAAATAGATCAAAAGATGTTTGGAATTAGACTTTAGGATAAAGAGATGCTAATTCATCTCCTATGGGACCATAAATGAAATTGGATGATGACAAACTGGATTGGATTGCATTAAATTAGCTATATTTAGTTAGACTTGTTTACTTTCTTTGTTAAGGCACCCAAGATGACCTGTGAACCTGCACTTTCAAATAAATAATGACTGATGTTACCTGACTCAAGACTCCACCATCGGGTATCCATTTCAAAACATTTTTGTAGACATGAAACTTCACAGAAGCGCCCAGAGACACTTGTCAGTTGAACCTCTCGTCGGAAAAAAAAGTAAAACAAAACTTCTGAGGGATTTTACTGAAGGTCATTGGTGATTTTTTTTTTTGTTGGTTTTTTTTTGTCTGGCAAGAATTATCTTTTGAAAGTTTCAGTTTGAGTGGAGCTTAGGAGTGGGAGGGAGATTGTGATCAAACAACCAGAAAGAGTGGGAGGGAGTGACAACAGCAATAATCGAGAGGTCACATGGTGTCTGTGTGTGTTTGTGAATCTCAGTGTGAGCTCCAATTCGTCTCTTTTGCTCTTGTGATCATTATGCTCTGCAAATGCCAAATGTCTTGGTATTGTTTCCTCTCTCCTTCTGTCTCTCCTGCTCTCACTTCTGCATTTGCACTACAGCATCCTTTTAACACAAATAGAACTGGTGGGAAAAAAAAAGAAAAAACATGATTGTCATCTCTGAGTGAACACTCAAAAATCAAGTTTTTGCAACAAATGCGATTATAGAAAGATCAGCCCATTCCACGTAAAACGTTGCATTATGCATTCTAAAGCATTCTAAAGCATCTTGGTTCTTCAGTTCGCTGAAGATAGAGCTGACTCGATGAGGCGGCAGAGAAGTGCACCGCAGTAAGAGCTGGAACAATCAAAACACAACAACAGCAGTTTTTGTTGCTTTGACTTGAAACACCTTCATTCTGAAGGAAACAAAAGTCCTGTTAACTTTCATGTAATATTGTGGGATGTACATTTAGAACAAACAAGCGATGCACAAAGAGGGTCAGCGCTGGCAGGTATTCAGTCTAAAGCTACGTCCACACCAGCCTCGGCAACACGCGGTCAAGCAATCAATTCCTACGAAATGTCAGTGTAAACGCATGTTATTTGATCATAATTTGCAGAGCTGATCATGCGGCAGCGAGACACAAACCTGTGATTCCTTCTCACAAACACTCCCTGAGAAGTGAGGAGTCCAATGAAAGATAATTGCAAACGTGTGCTTGGGCGAATGCACAGTGTACGTGAGTGTGCGCCAGAGTGTGTTTCTGAAAGTGACTCACCCCGTGTCAGTTACTCCTGTACTAAAGTGTCCTTTCCTTTTTTACTTCACACCTCTCAGCTTTGCTATTTTAGGGCCATGTTAGCAGAACTAGTAGTATGCAGAGGTTCTCTCTCTCTCACACACACATACACACACACATGCACATAAAACCCACTGGGAGTGTTTTAGGAAGAGTGAGAGGCGCTGTGCATCTTTTATGCTGCTCTGGTACAATAGCTGATTTGGTGGAGCCGACAGAAATATCCAGGGTTACTCGCAAAGTGAAAAATATCATATTGCATAAGATGGTGAAAGGACCTGACCACGTAAATGCAACAGCAGCTCTCCCCCACACAAGGCGCGCGCATGCATTCACTTGTAAGCTGTGGGCTCACATAGACACTGGCAGACGCACAATGATGCTGTCCTCATAGTGTCCTGCAGGCAGGCAGAGGCCGACAGGGATAGAGAAACTGGAGCTGAAGCAGAGTGCTGACTCAGGGAACAAACCAGTAAGAGACAAAGAAACTGTGAGCGGGAGAGGAAGACATTGTGCTGCGTAGAGACACCTCGCCTCACACACCAGAAAGCCAGAATGTCCCCAAAACCCAGTCTGCTTACTCAAATGAATTTGCTCACCACTTTTGAGGTTAGCTGCCTCCTGCCGTGACAACAAGACTAAAAAAAAAAAAAAGCAACCAAGTTTTACTCTTCAAAGAATTTCATTCAGTAAAAAAGAGGTAAAAAGAAGAAGTACACCCTAACCTTCATTCTTTAAGTTGCACTTTATTACTTCTTTTTCTTCAGAAAGTGTTTTATCGATGCTGTTGAGGTTACATGGTGGATTCACTTTAATAAATATAGCTTTTTAATGATTATCCAGTCACTGCTCTGAATTCCTTCTTTAAAAAGACATACAGCAAATGCATATTTAACCACATTTTTCTGACCACTGTTATTGGAGAAAATGAAAAGGCTTTTCATCCCTTAAAATATCAAGCTTTATACTGTACAGAATCACAATGATGCTACAGAAAAGTCAAGACTGCAGATCATCCAAAAATGTCCAACTCTAACTAAAGGAGCAGATCACTCCCATCCTCAAAAGTTTAGATAAAAACCCAGGTAACTAAACATTCAAGTTGCTGCTGTCTGCCACCTCAAGAACTTCCAGCATTCTTCAATCTTCTTGGTATCAGAACAAGACTTTAACAGGAGCTTTTCTCAGAAATCCTCTTCAAACGGAGTTCTTACTTTGATTTTCTGATTTGATCAGAAAACCAACCACACTTAATTTTTTTTTTTACCTTGGCAGCTGCTGACATGGATTGTCATTGCAAATACCTTATTTCCGCAGTACAGGGCTCATCAAATATATGACTTACCATCAATTAATCATCTATTCTTGAACTTTTGTCATATATACCGCGTGCCGAACTATAAGGCACATTAAGCGAGACAAAAGAGTGTTAGATAAGTCAGTCAGTCAACTTGAACTGCATTCACAATAATTCTAAAACTTGTTTGTAACACGCTACATATTAGTCACGTTAAAAGCGTTAGCTACATTCATGTATTCACAATACCTGTAACTCCCACCCTTGCTTGCAACACATAAAAAATTGTTACTGTTAGTATGGGTACGCTAACTCTCAACCTTGTTAGTAACACGCAAAAAAACCCAGTCCGACACCGCTACACGTTAGCTGCGTTAGCATCTTTACAAAAACACCCAAACAAACATTTTAACAGAATGCCATGTCCCTTTTAAAACTTCTTTTACATCAGTAAACACAATCAGAATTAATCCGCATGCAATGTGTTTCAGATTATTGGGGGCACTGTCGTTTTACGACTCATTTTGCAGAAAATCCCTCCATCCATCTTCAGAACCTGCTGAATCCCTTTAGGAGTCACTGGAGCCAACCCAGCTATTGTTGGATGAAGGTGGGGTCCACCCTGATCAGGTCGCCACACACACACACCTTGAGGCAATTTTGAATCACCGATCAACATATGAAGCATGTTTTTGGACTGTGGAAGGAAGCTGGAATGCCTGGAGAAAACCCATGTATGGACGAAGAGAACATGCAAACTCCATACAGAAAGGTCCCAGCTGGGATTTGAGCCAGGGCCTACTTGGTGTGAGGCTAACCACTGCACCACCATGCAACCCATCATTTAAATTTGTTATAAATTCTGTTTTATATAGAATGCATCAACCATCTGCTGCGCACACAGTTGAAAGAAAAGAGATAACACAAAAATGGGGAAAGAAAAAGAGGATCAATTACTACTTCATTCAATAAAATTTCTTGTGCAAGTTATAAAGAACATTATTTTAAGCAACATACTTGATGGCCTACACGTGTGCATGTGTAATCAGATGTGTATATAGACTGTGCTCTAAAAACAAGAGCAGCAAGAC
>BSAI01000015.1:16025519-16103346 GCA_036245035.1 Adrianichthys oophorus
CAGATTGGGGTAAAAAACATTAAACCATTCTCTAAGTGTGAAAATGGTAAAGCATATTTCAACTGTAAGGGTTTCATCTCAAGGAAAAATCTTCACAACTGATTAACTTTTTACAATAATACAATAAAAATATTGGCAAAAAATATCAAATATTTAACTGCAGGTTTATAACATACATTTTGAGTTATAACATAACATTTTTAGTTAGGGTGCCCTAGAAACAGAGTGCAGTTTATTTGTCAGAAGAGGAATGGGTAAAGTAAGTATTTTTTTTCTGCCCTTTCTTAAGCAGCATTTAGACATTGTTAGAAAGCTTCTTTACTTTGTCTAAAATATGCTGAGATGTGTTGAAAGTCAACAAAACTAAGAATGAGGCTTTTTGTGGATATCTCACTTTGCTGCAATTCATGTCACACATTTTTGAAGCTTTTAAGATAATGTAACACTTCATTATACTTACTCCAATCTACCAAGTCACCAAGGTAACTCAATTTTCTCTCACTACATCTGAATGTTTCTGAAGTGATCCACACCAGTACACAAAAGATCAGTTTTGATTATTCTTGATTTGTGTCTTTTGCAGAATAAGAATTATGAAAGAACCAGTTTAGTTGACTTGCAGATTGGGGTAGAAAACATTGAACCCTTTTCTAAGTGTGAAAATGGGAAACTTATCAAACAGGGAAGCAAAGATTCTCCTCCTGACTCAGTCAGTGTCAAAGTTGTAATGATTGAAAGTAACGACCCACCAGAGTTTCAGAAAACAAATGTAGATGTGCTTGAGAAAGAAGAATCTGACCCAGGAAAGGTTCTCTTTACCCCAGAGGTTCATGATCCAGACTCTACTTCCATCAGGTAAAGTGTCTGTATACTGTGCTTAATCTGAGCATCTTTTTTGTCTGATGTTAAAACATTCAACTGTTTCCAGGTTCAAACTAGTAGATGATCCAGCCAACTGGGTATCTGTTGATGAAAAAACTGGAGAAATCAGAGCAACTAAGAAAATGGACAGAGAGTCACCCTTTGTGGATGCTGACAATGTTTACAGAGTGGTCATTGCCGCCATAGATGATGGTACTGAAACAGTTTGCAACAAAATCTATAATTTTTGGGTCACCAAATCTGTTGATTTTAAGGGAGTTCTTTTTTTTTTAAGCTCAACCTCCAGCCTCAAGTTCTTGCACCGTCAGTATCCACCTGAGGGACATCAATGACCACAAGCCCCAGCTGGTCAACAGCAGCCTCATCATGTGTGGAAATAAGGACCCCTGATCTAAATTACTAAATTAAATTAGTCCATAAAGCTGCTACATACCTGTCTTTACATGTTTTCTTCAGGTCAGCAAGGTGGCCTCGTCAGCCTGAAAACACTTCCCTATGGAAACTATTCTGTGTCTCTGGTGATTCGAGACCTACAGAACAATTTTGAACGAGAGACACTGGAAGTGGTGGTGTGTGACTGTGAGGAGAAGAATACATGTCGTTTAAAAAAGCCACTTTCAATTGACCTTGGACTACCTGGCATTGGACCTGTTATAGCTGGATTCCTTCTTTTTTTAAGTGAGTTCATTTATCACCACATATTTCAACTGTAAGGGTTTTATCTCAAAGAAAAATCTTCACAACTTTTTACAATAGTAAAATATTGGCAAAAAATATCAAAAATTTCACTGCAGAATTATAATATATATTTTCAGTTAGCGTGCCCTAGGAACAGAGTGCAGTTTCTATGTTGGAATAGGAATGGCTAAAGTATTTTATTTTTCTGTCCTTTCTTAAGCAGGATTTAGACTAGGGATGTCACAATCCAGTCACATGATCAGAAATCGGGCCGGATCACGCGGTTGATAACTCGATCTCTATTGGTTGTTGTCTCCCTATCACAATATTTATTTATTTTTATGATCAGCGCTTTATATTTCAAGTTTATTATTCTGGACAAATACTCCACTTCTGCATGTCATGAACAGATCACAACATTTTATGGCCGTAAAGCGCAGCAGGATACAGCAGCAGTTCAAGCAGGAGGCTAACAAAAACAGTTCAGTCAATCATAGCGAGATGTTCACAGATTCGGACTTCTGGGGTCTATAACTCTTAAAAACGTTTTAAACTGACAGCAAGTATTTCTATTGACCGGTCTTGACACAAACAACGGCCTACAAATGAATTTCCGCAAAAAAAGATTGAGTTTTGCTCTCTGTGCTGCCGACAGAGATGGCTGCACAACAGCTTACTCCAATCTGATATGATGTGTCATAAAATGACATCAAATGGTCAAGCAAAAAAAAAAAAAAAAAAAAAAAAATCACAGAATTTGTCACTGGGTTATAATTTTTCAATTTACCAATTGATATGGTTTCCAAAAATGCACTGGTTGTCTGTTACACATTGTACTTGATGATAATCATCTGTCTCTGAAGAAAAAAACATTTTTATCATCGCCATCTTAATGGAAGCTTCAGATCTAACTGGGTGAAACTAAACTAAAACTTTCATTAGAACTAATTGAAACTGTATCTGGTTGCTAATTAGCTTTCAGATAATCCCAACCTCAATAGCATTTGAAGGAACACAAACAGATCAAATGTTTTGTAATGTAAACACCTAAAGTCAGTTAAAAGCATAAACTTGTCTTTTGATGTATTTACAGTTTTACTTCTCGTTATCTTCCGCAATTCTGAAAAAAAGCCACTTGAAAACTTGAAAGAGGAAGGACCCCAGACTCTCATCAAGTACAACCAAGAAGGAGGGGTCTCTGCATGCAATGTGAGTTGATGTTGTTCAGCAAATTAGCAGAAGGTTGATATTTAAAACACAATTTGAATCAATAACATTTTTCTTTTTATTTAAGGCTGAATCAATTCTGCAGTCACCAATGATAGAGCGTGATGGCATCAAGCAGATGAGCATTACACAGGTACTGCTCACAACTTAATCCTGTTTTTGCAGAAACGGTTTCACTGCAGGCATTTGTTGTTTTAAAGAGGGTTTGTTCATATTTCTTGTTTAAACAGGCTCCTAAAAGAGAGGTTTTACATGACCATTCTATTTTGTCTTTCATAATAAAAGTCAACAAGTGAGGAAAAAGGCTAACAATCCAGCTATTTATATTGAACTAAGAGCAATGTTCTGCTGTTTCAGATTCGATGTATAAATAAATGCGAGGAAACCCTCATGTGGTTTCCTCATAGATTTGCCCCCTCTCTCGGTTTTAAGTGCACCTTAGATCTGTAGAACCCTTGGTGGGGGGGTGCTAGGACATCACTGCCAGAAAGCAATAGATGTCCTCTCAGTGCCCAACTCAGCAATTTCAACTGCACCTTTTACTACACACACCCTATCCACCTTAACAAATACACCCCAACACACACACACACACACACACACACACATTACACAAGGAAGGTGGGACTACTGATCTTCTGTTCTCTATCCCATCCCTGACGGAGGGAACAAGGCCTGGAGCAGCAGCGGCCTTGTCTCTTGGGTGGGGGCCTCCTGTGCCCGGCAGCCCCCTCCCCACGCAGGGAGAGGGGTCCCGTAGTTCTCTGGCAAGACCATGAGTGGGGAATCACATTCTATCTAAACCTGCTGGGTATCTGTGTTTTTATGGTGCGGGTTCTGGTCCTTGTCCTCGGGGGCTGGGCCTCTCCACAATTCCAACATTGGGTGAGCCTGGTCGGGCTACACCCTTGGAGGACCCCACTAGGTGGTCGTCCCTCCTTTAGGTGGGGGTGGCTGGCCCCTGTTGTGCTCTCTCCTGGATCTCCTGCAGTTGCCTGGAGCTTGGGGGCAGGTCTTTCTTGGGGGGCCCTGGCTCATACCTGGGGCTGGGTGGGGGGGATGCTCGGAACTCCTGGGTGGTGGTGGTGGGAGGATTGTCTGGGGTGGGGACGTTCTCAGGGAGTGGGGGTTCTCTGGGTGTGGGCCCCCATGCTGAGAGTGGGAGGGCTGCTCTTCTGGCTAGGCTAGGGCTTGCACTCTGTGTGCCTCACTGCTCTCAGGTGTTCGGGGCCCGTGTTGCGATCCTGTGGGCCCTGGTCTGAGAGCTTGGCCAGACTGCCAGGCGGGTGGATCCCCCCCCCCCCCCATCAGCCCTAGAGTACGGGTGTGGAGGGGGCCTGGTTGCCGCTGTCTGAGTGTGTGGACAGGCACCGCCCATTTTAGACAAGCATTCACAACTGACTAAAATTCTTATAAACTTTCAGCATCTTGTTGTCGTTCTACGATTCTACCCCCCCTCTCTGGAATTTTTCTCCAATTTCTTTAACCAACCCTTTTCCCCTGTCTTTTGTGCCATTACCCCCCCCTCTAACATCCCTATCTATTCTTCCCCTTCTTCTTTTCCATCTGTTCCAACAAAAAAAAGCATACAAGCATAATCAATATAAATAAAATTTAGTTTAAATCACAGAAGGGGTTTGTAAAAATATACATCTGGAGTGTCCAAAGATTTATAACTCCCGACTGTAACAGTAAAATCTGTCTAACACAAGAGGCTGTTTGCTCAGCTGTTGCACAGGACAAGTTAAAAAAATAAAATGAATACATTTCACAGGATTTGCTAAGGATCGAGGCACAAGTGCTGCAAATAGAATGAACTTTAAAGTAGAAGAACTGAATGCTTCCTTTTAGAGGTTTTAACTTGGCTCTAGGTATTTCCATGTTTACAGCAATATTTAAATTTAGAATAAAGATCTAGAGAAGTACACATTGCATCGCTTTAATTAATTCAAATGTATTTGGAAGTTACTATTAGATATAGTTTAATATGGCCCTGCAACAGGCTTGCGACCTGTTCAGGATGTACGCTGCTTTCACCTCACAGTAGCTGGGACAGGCTCCAGCAGCCCCATGACCCCGAAAGCCATACAGCGGGTTAAGAAAATGGTTGGATAGATGGTTTAGTGTTCCAAAATTTTGGTTTGATAGAAGTTGTATCTTTTGTCTGACCTTTCAAGTTTGCATGCATGCTTTTTTGAAAACCTCAGATCTAACCATCAAATGTATTTTTGGTTTTTTTTTATTTAGAGGTCTGGGATGCCTCCTGAATGTTTCCACCGCGAGAAAATGAACAACACTACAAGATTCAACATGGTGAGCACAATCTCTTTGATGAAGGAATCTAAGGTTGAAAGCAAAACTGAAGTATCATGCAGCAAATCTGAAGTAATAAATGTGTTATTATTGAAGAGCAAGCTCAAATTAAAAACACTTTTAGTCATCTATTAAGCGTTTTAAGCTTGATAAGCTCTTACTGTAACTTGTCACCCCACAGATGACGAGTTTGAACTCCCATTATCAAAGAGAGTCCAACAGAAGCAACGAGGGTCATTCCATGGTGAGTGACACCTTGATAACTTATAAATTATTATTTATGTTTTGGATTTTTTTTTTTTTTTTGTCTTTTGTAATAACTCTGGATCTGTAATATGGAAGTGGTATTCTTCTATATTTGTGCACCACCAACTTCAATCTACTAGAGGGAGCCAATGTTCAATCCCACTTTTCTGTTTCTGGGTCATTTTTATTTGTGACTATTTCTTGTTGGAGTTTATGGAAAAGAGAAGGAGAGTGGTGTAGGTGAGATGGGGGGCGCACAAGAAGGGAAAAATACTTCTGACATCAGTGTTGGCGGCATAAAAACTTCTGATGTGCATTCCATCAGATACACACCTGTTTGTGCACAGGTGAGCGCCTGTGTTCTACTGTGGACAATAACATTATGTAGTGCTCGAAATAAAAAAAAAAACAAAAGAAATAAAGGAAAGGAGGCAACTTGCGTGAGCAGTCAGAAAAAAAGTAGATCATCTTTAAAAATACAGTGGCTGCTTGTTAAAAAAATGAAAGCAAAAACTAATGTATGCTTTTTTTTTTTTTTACTAGTTCTCATTGTTGGCCAGCAACAGGATGAGCTCCTACAGGGTAAGTAGTGCTCTTTATTAGAAAAAAAAAACACATTTTGGCACAAACTGAAATCTGTTCTCTTTGTCTGCAGAACAAATCAGTAAACAATCGTTTTTCAACTTTACGGTCAGATCGTCGGTCCGATTATAATCTTAAAGGTCAAATTGAAAGGGTGAGCTTCTCATCTCACATCATTAACAACTGATCTTAGCTGAATAATCCACTGATGGCTTTACTTTACTCACAGTAAGTCATTGTTGACCTGTTTTTCTTCTTATTCTAAATCCCACAGAAAATCGCTATGCTTAATGAGGCTGATGAATGTGATAATGCAGTTGATCAACTCATCAGCTACAGCTATGAAGGGAACGGCTGCAAGAGAGAGTCACCGGAGGAGCTTTCACTCTGCAACTTGGATGATGATTTGCAATTTCTGGATGATCTTGGACCAAAGTTCAAGACCCTGGCAGACATTTGTCAATGACACTTCAAACCAGAAAAACACAGTTAGTGTCCCATAACATCACTGAAACAGTCTTGATGGATCATGTTCATTACATTTTAAAACTTGTGAACATAACATCTAAAGTTTAATCTACAGATGCAGCAGATGAGTGTATGTAAGTGAGTTTTCAGTTCTTTGTTATCAGGTCATCTGTGTTGTCACCAAGCTTCTGTTTCTCTATGTGGGTTTTGTGATGCTTGAGTTTATTTAATAAATGTCAAAGTTTTTGCCACCAAGCCTGGTCTCCTGCATACTGGGTCCTACATCACCAGTTCCTGACCATTTATTTCATTGTTGGGGTTGTTGCTGTCGAAACTCCTAATTCTTTTACTGAAATTCACAAGCAACAATCAGATATTACACAAACGAATGTGGGCAGCCATTAGGAAACCTGTACAACCTGTTTATGTGTTTACATTTGGTGAAACAGTCCACATCTTTCACAGCCACAGAGAAAAACAAGCTATAATGTAGTCCCTGCTATTTGGTTATCATTTGTGATTTATGTTAAACCTGTATCCCCACTAGCTGGGCCTCTATGTCTTTCTGCCATTGATAGAAAAGTTTGTTATTGACCTCTATTAATGTTTGAATAGCAAATATTATTTCACTGTTGCAATATATATGCAATATATTATTGTTTTTTACATGCATATTAGATGTCAGCTTTATTGGAATAAAGGCTGAAAGTCATATTTTAACACAAAGATATACTGGCGTAGTAGTAAAAGACTACTACTGGCGACCTACTGGCGATCTCATCAACAGCAGTTTTCTTTTGCTTGCCTTGTCACAGTACACATGTCTGCATGTGAAATAAAAGCCAATAATTCCATTACAACTCCTTGGCCAGAGTCAGATCTAGAAGACAAGTAAAAGACTTTCAGAATACTAATATTTATTGTAGCCTATTAAAACAAAAGGAACCAAAAAACTACTTTTGAAATTGTTCTTAGGTCTCTATGTCAGATAACTATCAACTACGGGGGTGAAAGGGTTTCTTTAAACATCTGTTTCAATAAAGTTTAGCTCATCCATAAAAATGCAGCTGATAAACATTTTTCAGTAACGCCAACATAATCTTGTTAACATAATCATAATCTTCAAGCTGCAGCTTTTTGTTTTCAGTCTAAAAAAGAAGCTCAACATTTTTAAATGCTTTAATAATAAAGACTTTAAAAACAGATCTGATTTAACTTAATTGTTCTGTAAATCTTTTGGCTTTTGGTAAAGCTGAAATAAACGTATAAAAAAGGAGGATACCGTATGTCCCTTTTGGGTGAAATGATGGAGAATTGTGAAAAACCCATTTTTAAATATTGCATGGATGTATTTGTCTAAAAGTGGATTAGAATGGAGCAGAGCAGGGAGTTTGTGGGTTGATGTGGTAGCTTCTACATCACAACACAACTACCAGCTATTTTCAAACTGTGTTTTTTCATCTGCTCTTGTTTCACAACAACTTGAACAAAGAAATAACCAGAAATGCACTTTTAATCTTAATTTTCTTAATATATGTCCTCCATCATGAGAAGAATGCCACAAGAACAGATTAAAAACACAATTTTCATTGGAGTGGGTCTTTAAGGGTTTTTGTTTTCATGCACATTTTAAATAATCCTTTAAAAATCATGTCCTACAACAGATCCAACAATACAATTAAATTTAGGGGGTTAATAAGAGGGTCAAAATGACTTTTAAAGCAAAAGAATCTATGCCAATAAAATAAAAAATGATCTTCTAAATGCAGCTTACAGTGTGCCTGTGTTATTTAAAACTGATTCTTTTTTATTTTTCAAAAATACTGTTAAAAAGCAAGACACCTAAGTTCCTCTTTTATATGGCTAGTTTTAAATGTACCTATAACTGGTCTTAAAAGGCTAACCGTGGACCGTGTTCCAACAAGTCCGGTTAAGGCTTATCAGGCACAAATACACTCATGGTTTTCTGGGAAAATGTCATGCCTCCGTGATCTTTAGATATTCATCTGGGATGATTCAGTGTCCCCTCCTACTCGAGGTGTCATGTTACAAGAGTTAACTTACATTAAAATATCACATTGTGTAGTTAGTGTGCTTTGGGGTGGACGGACTTTACAAACCACCCATATTCATATGCAAAATGGACATAAGACATTTCTGCTTCTTGTTACTGGTAAGAATGTATCTTTGCTTGTTTGCTTCTTACCTGAAGGCAACATTTTTTGACATATGTCTTAGTTTGGAATTTTCCTTTTGTCGTTTTAATCATCCCATCCTTACTGACTTCAACACATTGTTCTTTTACTGGTGCATTTAGCATCGAAGATACAAAGAAAATGGCAAGGGCAGGTCATACATGAGAAAATATGTACAGAGGAGTTAACCGTATTAACAAAAAAATGAAAAGTATGCAAATAGAGACTGCAATTCCCATTTCCTTGTCCAAAATCTAAATGCATGTATGTAATAATGTGGTCATGTGCAGTTTTTGGAAGTTCAGACATTCTTCGCAGACATTTTGAAGCGACAAAAGAGAAACTGGATCATAGAAACTTTCACTATTGATGAGGGTTACGCTGGTCCTTTCCCATACAATATTGGCAAAGTGAGTATTCTCGGAACATTTTAAAATGCATTTTCAATGATAAGAAAATGAAATCAACATTTCCTGCCTTTTGATTCAGATTAAAGTGGGAAGCAACTTCACCAACTTTGAAATTCGTGGTCAAGGAGTTGAGTTGGAACCCCGTGGATTGTTAAGTATCAACTCATTTTCTGGAATTGTTACTGTTCTGGATCAAGTGGACTGTGAGAAATTTGACGTTATAAAGGTTAGAAGAAAAAGCTTTCAGTGATGATATTATTTAGGGTGTGCTGTAAATAAATATTCTGCACGTGTTTTTCTACCTAAAAACTGTTGTCATTGCAGGTAAAATTTAAGGCTCAAAATAGAGTAAACAAAGATGTAATACAGTTGAGTATTCTGATTAACATCAAAGATTCAAATGATAACCCTCCAAGATTTTCACAAGATTTGTATGAAATTACTGTCAACGAATCAACGCTACAAGGTAAGATTTATCATATGAAACACATTTCTGATGCTATGAAATTATATTTTTCGGTTTGTGAAATCACCATAAACCCCCTCCTTCATTGTTTTGTTGACAGGCTTTGATTTGATTAGTCTGCAAGCCACAGATGTGGACAGAAGTACGGATAACAACAACTTCACACTTCAAATAGTCTCGGTTGATCCCAAACCCCAAGATTTGGAGTTCTACTTAGGACGAATGAATGAGGTTGAGAGCATAAGCTTTAAAGGATGTTTGGACTATGAGGTAAAGAGTGTCTGCTGTAAATGTCAGGGGTCTGCAACCTGAGGCTCCAAAGCCGTATGCTGCTCTTTTCGCCCCTCATTGTCACTCTTTGGCTTTAATTGAAAAAATGTAATGATTTGAATAAAAAAATTAATTTGTTAGTAAAGTTTTTTCATATACTTTTACATTTTTTTTATCTTACATGAGTAAAATTGATATTATTTTTTAAGCACTGCTGACATTAAGCCAAATCGAGAGCTTTACCATTCCTCCAAAATGCAAACGTCAGATAACTAGGCAAAATTATGGAAAAAGTTTTATCTAAATCTAATATGAGAGTGTTTTATTATTAGAATAAGTTTAACCTTAGTCTTCGGTCTTAGGTCGACACCGACCCCAACACAATTGCATAAAAGAATCACTTGAAATTAATGTATTCTATCAAGGCTTTATGACTTTGTCAGGAACCTTGACTTCAACAAAATTCAATGTTTTAAATGGTTTATTTTTTATTCTAAAATGCTCTGGTTGAAATGGTCCTTTTTGGTGTTAGGGTCAGTTTTGACCCAGTTAAATAAAAATAAATAAATAAGAAAACCATAAGTGGATTTCAGCCACCTCCTCTCAGCAATCATTTGAGCTTCAGGGGATGCTGATTTGTCCAGTACAGTTGCGAAAAAGCAAAATAAACAATCTCGGGCATGTCCAGACATGTGAGGGTACTTCCCTTATCTGAGTTGCAGAGGGCACATCTCCAATTTGAGCATTCAAAAATGAAAAATAGATTTACAGTGTGCCATGTTCTTGGTCACATGTTTTGGGAAAATGAGGGAGACAACACAGATCAGCATTGTGGTGCAGAGGAGCAAGCTTCTGAGGAAGAGGATAATGTGGAGCACCAGCCAGAAGACACATCTGAGTGTGAGGAAGAGCTCACTGATGTTAAGACTGTTCCCTCTGAAGGATTCCAGTCAAAAAATGGTAGGATCCTTTTGGAGTTCAATATCTTAATGTACATGGCAGGTCAGCTGCTGAAAATGTCATCAAATTGACCCCTGGTATCACAAGGTTTGCTGTGACCAGAGTTTTTGACATTAAAAACATGTTTTAAACTATGTATGCCATTGCCAACAAGAAAAAATTCAATATTACTATGAAAAACCTGGAGGGAAAAAAGTATATGGCAACATCAGGAAAGACATTGATGAGAAATGCCTTGATAATTTCATTGGTGTTCTTATTGCTGGAGTGCACAGGTCGGGCAATGACACGACTAATGGTCTCTGGGACGCATCCACAGGCAGAAATATTTTCGAGCTACAGTGTTGCATCAGACCTTTCAAAGAGTCCTCACATTTCCATGGATAAGGAAGCCTAACAAGATAACCAAGAGATGACAAAAATTGGATGATAGTTTTCAGTGTATTTTAAAGCTGATTTAAGACACAGGTCCAAACTGACCCATTAACACAGTGAACGGTAACAAAAAGCTAACACAAGAGGAAGGTTAAACTCATATTCTTACCTTCTGTCTAGTTGCTGCTTAGAGAAAAAGTTCTTTAAGTATAATTGCAAATCTTCTGCTGTAGGATCTTATTTGACACAGGATACATTATTTTGAAATAAGCATGTGTTTATTGCTGTTTTCAAAAGCAATAAAATAATATAATTTAATTACTATCAATTTTTAAAGCTACATTTTATAAACAAATGGCTTGTGGCTTTTTAGCACTAAAGGTTGCAAACCCTTGATTTAAGTGAACTGTTGTTTTTTGCTGTTTTAACTTATTATAAAGATAGCAGAGGAAATTGAAAAAACTAAACTAAAAAAAAGACAACAAATATCCCTATTTCAAGAAGAGAAAACATTCCTAATATTGTACTACTTGTTCTTTTTTAGACTTCTGCTGAAATGAAAATCTTGTTGTTGTTTTTGCATCTCAGCTGTTAAGGGATTCTGTAAAAAAAAAAAAAAAAAAAAATTTTAATAATCAGATCTCAGTGATGTCCAGTCTTAAGTAGTAATTCTAATCTACAAATCATTACAGTTATCTGTGTAATCCTCCAGAAAGCAAACAAATACACCATTATAGTGGAAGTCAAAGACAGTGGAAATCCAAAGCCTCTTTCCAGCACCTGCAAGGTCATAGTCAACATTGAAGATGGAAACAATCACCTTCCTGTGATTACAAAACAAACAGTAAGGCATGCACTATTTTGACCAGGTATTTTTAGAAGCAGCTGCATTTAACAGGTGTTATGCAGCATTCTTTGTTGTTATCTACCTTAGGACTCTAGAAAAGTGAAGGAAGGCGAGCAAAATGTTGTTGTTTCACGTCTACAAGTCAAAGATGAAGATGCGAAAGGTACCAAAGCCTGGAAGGCAAAATACCACATCCATGGAGACATAAATAACAACTTCCGAATCACTACTGACCCAGACACCAATGAGGGACTGTTGTTTGTGCAAAAGGTACATTTTATTCATGCCAACAATTCGTTAAGCTGACCTTGTCAAAAATGATGTCAGTTTCAAAATATATAAAACAATTGTTCTATCTATTGGGGGCAATCCAATGCGAGTTTTTTAATGTCTTTGAAAAGTAAAAGAACTGATCTTCCAACAGCTCGCTCATGTCAATGTACTTCATACTTTGTATTTCGATACACAAAACACTGCTAAGTTAATTGGTGGAAATTGTATTTTGGAAACTTGTCATTCCATAAGTGAGTTATTGAAAGAGAAAATGTGAATTTAACAAAACATTTTAATAATGGTAAATGTCCAAGGATACTGACACATGGGTGGGAACCAAAGCAGCATTTTAAACCTAGTTCTAAGAGACCACAAGCATTTTGGCAGTGATCCTTAAGCAGATTTTTGTTTAAAAGTTTTGTTTCAGTTTTAATTCATAGTCAAAAATGGTTAGAAGTTGATCATATGGAACACACAAACTACTAACCAGTCTTATTACCTATTTGTGCCCAAGTTTGAAATATATTTTTTAAAAATGTATGTTTTTTTTATTTTAGTACTGGTTGCCTTTACCTAACCACTCTATTTTTCTTTTAAACCATTTTTGCTTTCTTTTTGTCTTACAGCCTTTGGACTATGAAGAGGGGCCAGTAAAGAATTTAACCATCACTGTGGAAAATGAGATCCCATATTTCTCATGCAAAGTGGTGGATAAAAGAAATGGCAGTCTTTGGAAAACAGTTGTTAATCCTCATGCCTTATACACTGGGGCTGCCTATGACAGTGATACAGACAAAAGACCACATTCACCCAGTTTCAGAGTAACAGTGGATGTGGAGGACATCAACGAACCCCCAGTCTTTGAGAAAGCTGAGAAAGAGATTTCCGTGAGCGAGAATGTTCAGCTTGGAAAGTATCTGGAGACCTTTATGGCTATAGATCATGATGTTACAAGTTCAACAGAAATTAGGTGAGATGGGAAATCATTTTGATATATGTTGATTGCATTTCCTAACCGTAGTGTTTGAGACACTGTCAAGCAAAACCAGATACATTTGAGCAAATGTCATGGCTCTCAACACACTTAATTTGAATAACAAAAGTTCCTGAGATAAGTGGGGTAGTTTAGTTCATCACCTCTAAATTTGAATCAGATGTGTCAGTGCAAGAAAAGCAAAAAATAATCAGGGGAGGGGATTATTAGGGGGCAGGATTATGAACCACTGATTTGGGTCAGAGTGCTTTGTTGACCAAAGTTTGAAAGTGTCTTTTTTTATATACAGATACCTTAAAGGGGAGGATCCAGCTAACTGGGTTACAGTGGATGCCATTAGTGGAACCATAAAAACATCCAGCAACTTAGACCAAGAATCCCCTGTTGTTAAAAATGGTGTCTATGTAGTCACAATATGTGCAGTTGATAATGGTAAGAGCTAGAGCTGTACACATACTTCATCACTGTATTTTCTGCACTGGATTGTGAGGCACACCTTCAATGAATGGTCTATTTTGAACTCGTGTCACACATAAGGCGCACAGAATTATAAGGCTCATTAAGCAAAAAAAAAGAGTGAGAGATTATTAAGACCATCAGTCTGTCAGACTTTATTAACTGCATTCATAGTAACTAAAGAACTTGTTAATAGCATTAGAAGCATTAGTGATTCACAAAAACTCGCAGCATTGTTTGCAATAAGTAAAATAACCAGACTGATACCGCTAAAACAAACGTTACTTTGACTACGACAACTCCAAACCTTGTTAGCAATAAGCAAAAAAAAAAAAACAGCCCAACACAGCTAAACGATCCAACTATAAGGTGCACTGGATAACAAGGAGCACTGTGCTTTTAAAAAAGAAAAAAAATAACCTTTAAGCGCGCCTCACTCTACATTTTCCCGTTTGGTAGTGGTGCATGGGTAGTGTCCTTTTCAATACACCGACATGTCAACCGTTTGAAAATTAATCATAAAAGAGAAATTAATAATTGCTGTATATGCTAAAAGTACATTCAAAAACTCACATTAAATGAATTTCTCGAACAAGTCTCACATGCCCACTGTGTGCAATAGCTTTACAGTGCAGAAAACACAGAACACATTACCATTTTTTCATTGTATTACTCAAGATGAATACGTATTTTTGATTTCCAGGTGAGCCCCCACAGACGAGCACTGCAACCCTCAGCATCTACATAACAGATGAAAACGACAATTTTCCATACCTGGTTGTAAGCCAACTTGACATGTGTCTTTCTGATAAACCCTCATTGAGCAACATCACAGCTTTAGACTTGGATGGGGACCCCTACAGTGGGCCCTTCAGGTTCAATCTTCTTGGAAATGTAAAGGAGTTGAACTTGTGCAAGGTCGGTTGCTGCTCTGAAAAAATTTGATTTTGTCTTCAAAATAGCTTGGTTAAGCTTTCACTAAAATGTCAATGGTGTCAAAAAATAAAAAAGAGGTCTTAGAGATCTCCGCTTGATGTCAATTTTACAAACGTTATTCGAACGTGTATTTGTTTTGGGTGTACAGGATATTCTGTAAATCTCGTGAAAGAAGGCAAAGTTCAAGTCGGATACCATGAGTTGCTGTTGGAAGTGTCTGACCTTCAAGGAAAGGCGGCTGTCCACAATCTGACAGTAACTGTGTGTGACTGTTTAGACCCCAAAAAGCCAAACTGTATCACACGAAAAGCTACTAGATTCACAATAAGGGGGGGTGTCCTGTCAATCGTTTTTTCCTCCATGGCGTTATTTGCAGGTGGGATTACAAACAGAAATAATTTCTTTTTATTTAGAAAGAAACATTTCATAAAAGCCTTTAGCTAATTCAGAATTTTCCTTTTTAAATTCTAGGAATTCTTCTTTTATCTCTCGTCTTATCATGTAGGACAGAGAAGGTGCCACTTCCTCTTGAGTTTTCTGAACAACTATTGATGCCCAGTAACATAGAGGAACCTGGAACTGACTGCATGGTAAATTTTTCAGTTTATCTGGATTATAAGTGCCTATTACGCACATATAAACATCCACAAGCATCTGTTGAGAAAATGCGTTCCTTAAAGTATTGTAAAGCAAATACTCAAAACTACATATTTTTAAGGTGATTCTACCACCAGTGTTAAAATGTGGAAAAAGAGACCAAACTGCAGTGAAGTCTCAAGATCAAACTGTGTTGATGAAACAAGCAAATGTGGTAACATGCATATCTTTTGTGGCTCAATTATTCATAGCCTAAAAATGTATTCTGTCGCATCCTATAATAATTGTGGATGCCCCTTTACCCCACACCCTGCTCACAGGTAAACAACAACACCGTGGCAACAACTGCAGTAAATTCTGGAAGCTCGGAGAAGTGTTCAGAGTCCCAACGTCAGATGTCTGTAGTAAGTAAATGTCAATGTTGTTAACCATTTGGCTTATCCTCTCAGGGGTCACCACAGCGAATCAGCTTTCACTGATCCACACATTAAAAAGAAACAGTAACAGTAAAAAAGCCATTATCTGGACTTGGTTTATCTTTTATCATTCAAGGCGTTTCACCTCTTCTGTAAGAGGCTTTTTCAATTCATTTGAGAAATTAAGAAGGCTAGAATTGAGAAAGCCCGTTAGAGAAGATGTTGAAGGTCTTGAATAATATTATATAAACTAAGACTGCATTTTTACCAACTAATTCAATAGAATCAACCTGGATGGATATGAATTTACGAAGAAAAAAAAAGATGCAGTAGGTGACTTTTGTTCTTGATCACTTTAAAATGTTGTGATCTACTTTTTTGGTCAAATATATATATATATATATATATATATACATATATATATTTATTTAGAAATGATGTCTCAGCTGAATTTGGATTATGTTGATAAATGTTTTTTTTTTTTTTTAATTATTTATCTATTTTTATCAAATCTCGAGAGTCATCAATAAGATCCATTGATGGGGTAAAGCATTATTTCTCTCTGTCTACATAAAAAATATTTTCACAACACTTATTGTAGAGATCCATGCTTGGATTGAATGATTGTTCAGACCCAGAAGGGTAATAAAAGTGATCAAATGAAAAGTGACATTTTTTTTCTATACACAAGAGAAGGAATTCCAACTGTGGAGTTTTTGCAGGAAGTCGTTTCATGTTCTAATTATGAAAACCATCATTTTGTACATAAAAAGTAGAAACTGATGCAGTCGTGTATTTTTTTCCCCCAAGGATTTTCAGCAACAAAACGTCCTTTATCAAGAAGTTCTGTTGAAAAAGGCACTAATGATGATGATAGCTAATCAAAAGGCCTCAGGGAAGGAACTCTGTGATTCGGAACCTCATGTGTACGCCGAG
Source organism: Adrianichthys oophorus (assembly GCA_036245035.1). NCBI lineage: Eukaryota > Metazoa > Chordata > Actinopteri > Beloniformes > Adrianichthyidae > Adrianichthys > Adrianichthys oophorus. The sequence goes on from BSAI01000015.1 coordinate 16,042,047, forward strand.
GAGGGAAACTCAGACCACGACTACGACCTTGATGTCATTTCCATCGCTGAAGACTCCTCTGACACTGACTGGGACCTGGATTCGCGGTTCAGTACTCTGGCTTCCATTAGTATGGCAAGCAGCATCACCCCTTTAGGTCCAAAAACATTCAATGACAACGCTGATCACTAGAGGACAGTATTTTCTCTCACCCATTAGGTTGTTGGACAAACAAAGCAGACCACAGGACCATCTTTTTAGTGTACAATGTTTTTATATGTACATTGTGAGGATGTTATCTCTCCACCCTCACTGAATTAAACGATTGTATATTTAGCAATAACATTTGCTGTTTTTGTTTGTGTTTTAAGCGTATGTTCTGCCAGCTGCTCTTTTTGTTCAAGGCTGACCTCTACAGGATGTCTACTTGGGTGCACACAAGAGGAGGGTTTGCTGGGGCACATCTTGTTTACTTGCATTACTATCTTGTTTACTTCATAGTAAACTATGAAGGTAATTTTTTCATCATCAAAAAATTGGCAAGTTCAGACTTCGTCACCAAATAGTGCCCTATCCTTAGATCATTGTCATAATATTTCATTTTTGTTTGGAGGAGCCCGACACTGTTGTTTTAATTTTACAACAAACGCGTGTTTGGCCCCAGTGTGATGTCATCATTTTTGGAGTGGAATATGTTGCCTTCAAAAAGATTATATTTCACCAATTCAGATATGTCTGGGAAGATTGGTGAGGGAAATTTGGGTTGAAACTCAAAAGAATTCTTACAATTAGAATATAGGTATGTTTCGAGGCACAGGAAGTGTGTCTATATGTGTGTATTTTGTCCTACAGAGTTTGTGTTTATCGGGCATTATTTTTTATGCGAATCTATCATAATAAGTTTGTTTCTTTGTTTTTTTTTTTTTTTACAATAGTTCTTAGTGCTTTTTTATAAAACATTTTCTTTGTTTTTGAGTTTATGATTTTTTTTATAGAAGCAACATGTGACATGCCATATAAAGTTATACAATGCCATAGAATATATAGATGTAACCATTGGTAAACACAAAACAATTTCTCACTAACAGAACTACTTGAATGAAGAAACAAAAGTATGTTAAGATTTGTATTATTTTTAATAACTTAAACAACATTCAGTACTCTTTAACACTCTTTCAAGTGCTATTTTTTAGGTTTTCCATACCCATTACTATCATATAACTCTCTAAGGTGGAGGATAAGCTCCTCTGTGTTTTGTCCAGTCAGTGCTGACACGGGGATGACCCTTTGGTTGGCAGTGTTTTTGAGAATCTCTAGCTTTTCTCTGGCCCCAGGTAAATCCATTTTGTTGGCAACAACAGCCTGGGGACGTTGGGACAGACCTGGGTCATACTTGTCCAATTCATAACACAAGTGTTGTAGCTGGGTCCAAGGCTCTGGGGCTGACAGATCCAGAACAAAGAGAAGGAAACGACAGCGCTCTATGTGACGCAGGAAAGAGATACCCAGGCCTCGATTCAGATGGGCCCCTCGAATGATGCCCGGAATATCGGCAACTGTGAACAGAAAAAATGTGAATTATTTTAAGTGCCACAAAAGCTGGTAATTGTTCAAAATGCTTCTGTAAATTTTAACAATTACCTGCAACTTGTTCGTGATCTCTGTACTTGACAATTCCCACATGTGGGTTGAGAGTTGTAAAAGGATAAGCAGCCACAGCAGGCCTGGCATTAGAGATGGCTCTCAAAAGAGAGGATTTCCCAGCATTTGGAAAGCCAATCTACAGATAGAAAGAAACAAGCAACTTAGTATATTCCCAATGCTGAAAATCTTTTTATTTTAAAGCCCCACTCCGATTATCTTTTGATCTGTTTTAGTGCTCCCAGTGGTTTTTTATTATGCGTTTTTAGCCAAAATAAAAAAAAAAAAAAAACTGTCGCTTTCTAGGACATAGTTTCTATGGAGCAGTAGGAATTCAGCAGAAATTCGTTGTGGGCGGGACTGTTGGAGAGGAGTAAGCCCACCCCACTTCCCATCCTTCATCTATTTAAACGCTCCCGTAAGCTTACCGTCCCTCACACGCTAAACTAATATAATTGGTACAACTAAAACAGCAAGCAATATTGGAGCGATCCAGCGATTGGAGCCAAATGCCAGCTCAGACGAAGAAAATGAATACGTACGTGAATCTAGTCTTCTACAAGTGGATCCATCAGAAGGGAGTGGAGCAGGGAGCTTGTGACCTGCCCAACATATTTTCTATGTCATGAGTATGATTATTTTCAAATTGCATTTTTTTCATCAGCTCCTGATTTACAACACTTTGAAATACTCCGAAATGCAATTTTAACTTCTTTATATATTTCCTCCATCATTAGAAAAATGCCACAAGAACATGTTCAGAACACCAGAAACACAATTTTCACTGTAGTGGGTCTTTAAATCTCTTTTCAGAAGCAGATTATTAGTCTCACCAGTCCAGCATGGGCCATGGTGCGCAGCTCTAGTTGCAGGACCCGCTCCTGTCCATCCACACCTGGGGTTGCTGTCATTGGGGCACGGTTTTCGTTCGACAGAAAAAAACGATTTCCTTTTCCTCCGGTCCCTCCAAACACAGCCAAAAACTCCTGGCCGTGCTCAGCGAGATCCGCTACAGTTTTACCCAGCTCCTTCACCACCGTTCCTAAAGGCACCTTCACAGATGAATACACTTGTCAGGAGAATTTAAACAAATATCAAGTGATGAAAAGTGCAGACTCACAGAAATGTAAGTAGTTTTGCCATTTCGACCGAAACAATTCTTGCTGCCTCCTGGTTGCCCATCTTCTCCTTTGTAGACTGGAACCACTTGTGCCAAGGATTTTACGACTCTGTCAGCTGAAAAAAAACAGAGCTTACATAAGTTTTAGAAAAATGGGGGCTCCTTAAGTTGGTTAATATTTAAAAATATATTAACATTTTAGTTTTATCTTTTAGCCTAATACTGTCTGTTATATAAAAACAAGAATTATAAAAATTGTTCGAGTTGAGGACAAACTCACCTTTTATAATGATGCTTCCTCCATCGCCTCCATTTCCTCCGTCTGGTCCACCCCACTCTTTCCGAGGCTCACTGTGAAAGCTGCAGGCACCTTTACCTCCAGAACCAGCCACCAGCTTTACACGCCGATGGTCCACGAAATGGCGGGTCTGTGAATCAAGTTCAGAAAACGTTTGATCCAAAAGATGTAAAACAACAACTGTTAAAACAATAAAGCACATCAATTCATTTGTGTGGATTCAATTCAAACAACTTTATTGAAATATAAAAGTGAAAATTAAAATAATTGGAGAAAACATATATATAAAAAAAAAGTCTATAAAAGATTCATGTAGAGTTCTTTTCTCTAATAATTTACTTTGTTTATTGGAACACAATGATGTGGTCACTCTATCAGAACTTAATAAATGTCCTGGTCATTTTTTAAAACTTTTGTTTTTTTAAAAGGTTAAGCATCTTGTACAGACAATTTTTGAACTATTATTAGAGCAACAACTCAAAAGAACTTATTAGCAAACATGTGGGGCATTAAAGAAACTTACTATGTCAATTAACATCTGACACATACCAGTTTCTTCTCAGACATTTCCCTCTTCTTGTGGCATTTGAGGACGCTGGTGGACTGCACTGTGGAGGTGTTGACGTCCCTCACACGAAGGGCTGCTATCCCCCACAGAAACGAAACAGCAGAACTCACATTTAACAAGCTCAAAACGTCTTTTCGGATAAGTTCGTGTTTGTTGAGTCTCGTGAGTGTCTCGGCGGAGGGCAAATGAGATGTTGTAACTTTCCTCAACAAGGTTAGCATCATGCCGGTTACCACATGTACGCTAACCACGAATGTTTTCAATAAACAATTTCAAATAAAGATACGTCACTACGTTTTATAAAGCATTGATAAATTGAACGTGGTTTACATACAACATACTTTCATTACATTAATTATAGCTTAAAATAAAAGTATTTATTGACAAGAGCGCGTCCTTAGAAGTTTTATGATGCCAGGAAAAAATCGCAAAGCAACTACGGAATCCACAAAGGCACAGTTTTCTATTTCTTCTGATTTTGTTGATGTCCATATTTACCCTAATAGCGCACTGGCGCCATCTACTGATCTGGAGAGTAGAGGTGTTTTTTTTTTTTTTTTTTTTGGTTTTTTTTTACTGAGAAAGTTATCCCTTTGGAAGTGGAAATCGGGAAGTTTTAGGAGTTCACATGGGCAACTTCACAAAGAATCTCCACGATGTTGCTAGTTATTTTAATCGTATTTTTATTTGATTTTACTTTTGTCCTTTCCTTTCCGTTGTCCTACTTCCTTCTTTTTCTGTTGAAAAAAATACTTCAAAAATGTGCTGTTGCTGTAGTGAAGACACAAAACTTTACTAAACATTTTTATGTAAAAAGCCATTTATGCCAAGAGATATAACATTGGGTGAATGGGACCGTGACTGTAAAGCGCTGTACAATTATACGCAATTTATATTTATTTATCTTTTTTAAGGAAAACAACTGTGGATATATATTTTGTGAAAAGACAGCAAAAAATAGAAACAAAGCACTTACATGGAATGTTGGATACGTTTGTGAGTGGTTAATGGTGATTAAGTGGATGCTTTGGGGGGGAAACATAAAAAAATATATATTTCTTTTGTTTACAGAAACAGGCAAAATGTTTGGATGTTTACATTTATGACATAGAAATAAGGTAGAAGTTGACGGAAAATGACATTTTTTAAGTATAAAAGATGCTTTATTTAAGCAAGTATTTTTCACAAAAAATTTTTATATTTTTGCTATTCAAAATTTTTTGCAATTGGTTTGTTGCTTTATCAATTAGATTTTTTTCTTATAAATTTACAAACCAGTATAAAAGATAAAACATCTCTAAATTTTCTAAAAATAGTTGAAAATTTTTTCTTTTAAAGGGGAAACTTCTTGTATTTTCTGATAATCGTTTTACAAATGTACAAAACCCAGAAACACATCATTTTATTTATTATTTATAACAAATGGTAACAAAAGACAGCAAAAAATAAAAATCAGGCATTGCGGTTTTACCCACAGACAAGTAGATGGCATTCATATTTGAAATAAGCACATGAAACTTGACTTACTCTCCATCTCTAACAAACCTTCATGTGCAGATCCATACAAACAAGTTGTAAAGGATCAATATATTTATCTAGAAGAGACTGCAACATGAATGTAACATCAAACATGTAATACTTCACCAGAGTTGAGAGAAACCCACGATTGTCAGAGTTGAAAGTTAGTTCATCAGCTGTTTGACAGCCAGGTATTTCCTTTATTTGATTAGCTTTGAAAATCGATTGCAACTGACCCAGTTTTTTTTCACCCTTACAGGTAAGTTAAGTTTCAGAAAAATACTGCACCCCAGGATTTTAGCATTAGAGTTCATAAAGTGAGCAGAAAACATGTAAACTGTAACATTTGTTATCATTTAACCTCATTCCCTCGTGTGATAACTAATTTCTTTGATTAAAGACCACAAACAGCAGTGCCTTTAAGTCACAAAAACATCTACAAGTTATTCTTAAATATCACACAAGTGAATACATTCAAATAAACAAAGTTCAGTATGTTAAGAGCAATAAGAGAAAAACTTTCCTTGGCTGTGAACCAACAGAACAGCTGTTCTCTTCCTGGTTTATTTTGGCTTTTGGAGTGTAGCTTTTAAAAATAGTTTGTAATGTGCTACAATATCACACATGAGAAAATGTGTTCTTTAGAAAATAAAGTGCAAACAAACCAAGGATGGGATAATACACAATAGTTATTTTAAAAAATGGTATCAGACACTATACTGCATTCATAATCGAAGAGAAGCAACTGAAAATGTAGAGTCAAAAAGTAACACACATATTACCCTCTTCTATCTATTAGGAGCGTAAGACCAGAAAGACAAACATGTGAAGTGATTTCAAGAAAGAGAGCAGTTTGGATCAAATATGGACAAACTCCCAGGATCACCACAGCTTTAAGGACCAACAGTTTTGTGTTCAAATAATGAATAATGGTTCAGCTATGAAGATGAGGACCTATTTCAAACATGAAACCATCTTTTTTTGGCTGTACAGGTACATATACCAAAGTTCAGCTCTATAGAAGAGACACATTTCAGTTTATTTATGGAGTGCTACCTGAAGTTAAAGTGCACAATAAAATTTAAAAAAGCATTTAAAATCATAAAAAAATGAAAACACAAAACATGGTCATCAACATGCCTTGAAGACCCACTCAGATTGTGGCTAACCCTAACCTTCTTGTGGCATTTTTCTCATGACATAAATGAAGAAAACTAAAATTAAAACTGCATTTCTGAGTATTTCTTTATTCAAATTGTTGTGAATCAGAAGCAGATGAATAAAGTTGATTGAAAGATTGTATTGTTTATAAAGAAAATGCGATGGGTGAGTCACAAGCTCTCTTCTCCACTCCATTCTGATGCATTTACTTGTAGATGACTAGATCCATGAATGTTTTAGTTTTCCTCATCTGAACAGGCATCTGGCTCCAATATTCCTCGCTAATTTTGTTGCAGGTTGGAGGTGTGAGGGTCTGTACGTTAGTGGGAGAGCGGGTAAACAGAGAACTCTCAGTTATGGGTGACGGGAAAGGGGGACGGGGTTGCCCTGTGCCAACAGTCCATCTGACAACTCAGATACAAATTTCTGATGAATTGCTGCCACCCGGCAGAACTAGCATGACACTTATTTTGTTTTAATTACAATAACGGTTAACGACAGGAAGATACATCTGATGAACTAGATCATCTCATTCACAGCCGAGTCGAGTCCATTAGCAACAGCTCATTCCATCTCACATTTTCTTCCGAAACAAAATTCTGCAGAGCCTCATGGCTGATAATTCCCATACTGACCCTGAAAGAAGACCAACAAATTAAATGAGGGTTGCATGTTATGTGCTGGACCGTTTCTTTATTTTATGTTCCAGATGACTTTTAAAACTTCAAAAATGTACTTTATTTTAATATTCAACTCCTGGGTTTTTTTTTATATAACCACAAGGCTGCAAATCATTGAGATGTTTTGTTCTTTTATAAACAGCACCTGAATGAAGCATGTTGCCTTCAAAAATACTCTTGAATTTAATCATTGACTCGTCTCTGTTCAAATCATCTAACCAGTATTTTCATTTGTGTTTGATGCAAGTTACCTGATCATACGAGTACGGCCTCTGAGTTTGAGCTCCCTGGGGTGTACGATAGGATCCGTACTGTTGCTGATACTGGGAATACTGGGATGATCCTCCCTGCCCAGGACCTTTAATGCATGTTACTTTTTTTAGAATTGGCTTTGTGCACAAGATATGACATCATATGCGTTACTCTCACCATATCTCTGTGGCTGGCCACTGTAGCCTTGCTGTGAGGAGTACTGCTGTTGGCTGAAGGGGTGCTGCCCCGAACCCTGCTGGTACTGGCCGGGCTGCTGACTGTACTGCGAGTTACCTAAACAAGTAAGGTACCGGTACTGGATTTTGTTGTTTTATTTTATTTGTATGCATTTGGAAAAGTGGAGGTAAGAAAAAAAAACGAAAAACTTAAGAATGAAGAATCTCTACCTCCTTCATAGTAATGCTGTGATGCTTCGTCAAACGGCCTCTCGTAGCCTTGTTCGCCACATAAAGAGGATGGATATGAGTATTCCCCATGACCTGTGAAGAACACGTTTAAACTCCTGGAAAACTCCTCGATAGAAGCATGACAGCGAAATAACTAGAAATCCAAAACTGGAAAACTATCCACACACAAGCAACAATTAAATAAACACATTACATTTTTCCCCATACATCTGAAATGTCGACCCACTGAAAAGTCAGTATGGACACAGCTTGTAGGAACTGATGGCAGACTTTTGTTTTTAAATAAATGATGGCTTAGAGAAAGGGCTCAGATTTCATCAGTAAAACCTGGCTTCTCCGGATTGTCTGTCTGAGTGTGCTGAAAGGATGGAGATGAGTTAGAATTAGTCTTCAAGGCCTGTGTACATGTGGTAAATGGATGTGCACGATTACCATCAGCATAATACTGCTGGTTTGAGGGCTCACTGGAGCTCTGAATATGTCCATACTGCTCTCCATAGAACTCCTCCTGACCCATGTACTGCTGTGCAGATCCTGCAAGACACGTAGAAGATGATAAAACAATAGTCCAGACAGCTGCTCACCTACACGCTGAGAGGACAGCAACTACTTTTAAAAAAAAATCTTTTTATATCATAATTATTATTGGGATGGATAATTATTTCAAAATGAGAACCTGTGCAAATTCTAAATTCAAAAGAAAGAAAATACAATCATGAGTTCTAGTTGAGAGCTCATAAAATATGATTCTGGGGTAAAATAAAGAGTCATACATCAAGACAATATGTTCTCTAGTGACCACAAAAATTCTGCTTTTACTTCTTCCTCTTTATTTATTCACTATTATTAAGTCAACAAATTTCTAATGAACTACCGCTCTGCAGAAACTATGTCCTAGGAAATAACCTTTTTTTTTGACAAAAAACAGTATAATCACAATTGAAAGAGCAATGGAAATGCTTTTATAACAAATCAAAAAGATGATCAGAGTTTCTTTAAACACAACACCAAATTCTTAACCTAAATTCAAATCAGGACATCTTACCTTGTTGGGAAGAACAGAAGGATCCCATGGACCTCTGGGACATCACAGTGTTTCCTGGACTTCCCAGACTCATTAAGCCCATGGCATGCTGTCCCTGATAATGCTGACCCCCAGCATGAGCTGAGGAGGAGTAGAGTGGAGCGGCAGACTGTTGGTGCATCACGGAAGCTATAAGGGATGGGTGTAAATGTGGGAAGGATCTCATCGACATGTCAACATTCAGATCACCGCATCGTCACATCAGAAATTGATAGAAACTTTGGTTAAAAAAAATGAAAAAAATAAGGCTAAATATTCATGATGATCATAATAGCAACAAAGAAAACAACTAGAGAATTTAGCGCATAAAACACATTCTAATACAATAAATAAATAAATATAGACATGCAGGAAGTAAAGGGCTGCATTTGTGGTTCGGCACTTTCCTGATAAACTGAGTGCGGGGAAAAATGTCAATAGCTCCCTATATAAGCTAGCATCTTGAGCAAAAGGAGATCTGGTATGAAGGTTTGAAAAGACATTAAAAGAAAATCTTGCAAAACCTTTGGTGTGCTCATTTTATTGACCAAGAAGCCCCACTCCAATCATCTTTTGATCTATTGTAAAGTGTTGCTATTGGTGTTTGCATTAGGATTGTGCTGTTTTTAGGCTGGACAAAAACAAATTCATTGTTTCCTGGGACATGGTTTCTGCAGAGCGGCAGTAGTTCATTAGAAAATTGTAAGCCTCTCCTGACTTCCCATCATTTCTTTGTTCACATTCTCTCCCGCTATCTTACTGCCTTTCAAACCCGCAATACAACATTAGTGGTGCAACAAAAATGGCGAGCAATATCACAGCTATCTAGCTGTACTGTTTTGAGCCAGATGCCAGCTCAGATGAGGAGAACTAGGATGTACACGGATCTGTTTGTCTACAAGTGGATGCATAAGAATGGAGCGGTGCAGGCAGCTTGTGGCCTGCTGACTGTAGCACCTACGTCACTGCTGCAGGCTTCTTCAAATGGCTCCTGATTCACAATGATTTCAATAAAGAAATACACAGAAACACAATTTTAAGCTTAATTTCCTTAATATATGCCCTCCATGATGGGAAAAATGCCACAAGAACAGATTAAAAACACTATTTTCATTGGAGCGGGTCTTTAAATAATCTGTTTTCTAAAACTATAAGCTACTCAACACCTGGTTCACCTTGGCTTGCTTGCATGCTCAGGTTGCTGTTGGAGGAGGAGGAGGAAGAGGAAGAATATGAGTCCCAGGGCAGTGGATCATTCTGCCCTGGGAGGAGAGAATTGTGTGGCTGCAGCTGTATAGAGACGGAGCTGCTTTAGATGCTGATGAAGGGAAAAACCAAATGCATCTGACCAGAATGCTACTGCATAAGGGTCATAGTCCCACATTCATTCTGTGGAGGTAAAAAAAGGGCTAATAATAGGAAAAGCGTAAGAAGTAAAATGCAAGGAAAGAGACATTCTGATAGCTGCTAACAATGTATTAGCTTAACACAGAAATATAGAGGTTGCAGGCATGATAGTAAACAGAAGCACTGGTGAGGATTATATAAAAAGCCAAAAAACAGTCTTGATTACATTTTACATAACTGAGCTCCAAATTGCAACCAGAGCAAACTCTAACATGCCCATGAACTCACCATTGCTCATTTGGGTCTGCATCATGGATGTGGGAGGCAATCCCATCACCACGTTATCATTTAGGTTACTTGCTTCATGTGCCGCACTCTGGCCAACAGACATACAGGAAGTAGGAGGCTAAAAAGGAAGGATTGTACTGCATCATTTGCAGAAGTAATCCTGACACATGATTTTTTCCCACCTTCACACCACTAATTTTTCCACATTAAGCTTAAAGATTACTAAAAAGTGAAACTTACTGCAGGAAGCAGTGACTGTATGTTCTGATTTGAGTCAGCAATTGTGGCTAAATAAACAAGATTCCTGTGTAGGATCTGCTGATACCTGCAAAAGAAGAAAGCACTTTTACTATAAAGAGAGAGAGAGGATATGTAGTATAATGTTTGAAAGACTAACTTACTGTGTGCATTCAGTTGTTTTGCCTTTGTTTTGGTATTCCATAATGTATTGTATTAAATGATGGTTTTCATCCAGCATCTTAGGCAGAAACAAACTAATTTAGCATACAGTTTATCTATTATCTGTTTCTAAAATGTTTAAAATTTGTGATTACACATTTTAGATTTTTTTTCACTTGTCTTTTTAAGATGAAAAACAAAACCAGTACTTTATCTTATTGTAATAGGTTTGCTATCCAGAAAGTGGGAATTTAATTTATGTAATAATTGAATTTATGGGATAATCCAACCAGCCATTCATCCATCCGTCCATCCACACACCTAGAGACAATGAAGAGTTACTAGTTAACCTATAAAGCATGTTTTTGGACCATTGGAGGAGGCTGGAGTGCTGTTTTATATGTTTTGTAAAAGATAGTTTTGAATCAAGTTACACACCAATGTACTTAATTTGTTCAGCATGCAGCAGTGCTTCTACTTTCAAATAAACCTAAGCTGGTGTCAGGTTGGCCCCTGCGATCGCCCATGAGTGGCCAGGTTAGGCTCCGGCAGCCCTGTGACCCAGAAAGGGTCAAAACGGGTATAAAAAATGAATGAACTAAATGAATGGTGTCCGGTTTGACATTGGCTTGGATAAGAAGCATGCACACTTTTTTTTTTTTTTAATACAGTGGGGATTCAGAGTTTAGGCACCCCAGGTAAAATGTTACATTATTGTGCCTAAAGAACCCAATGAAAGATTGGGTCATCAAGACACTAACTTGATGCCATCTGTGAAAAAGTTGAAGTTGAAGAAAGGATGGCTTCTACAAATGAATAATGATCCTAAACACACCTCAAAATCCACGCCGTCTTACATTAATAGGTAGAAACTGAAGGTTTGGCAGTGGCCTTCCCAATCACCTGACCTCAACATCATTAAAAATCTATGGATAGACCTGAAAGGAGCAGTGTGTAACAGACATCCCAGAAATCTCAAAGAACTGGAAGACTTTTGGAAAGAAGAATGGATGAAGATATCTCGAACAAGAATTGAGAGACTCTTGGCTGGATACAAAAAGAGTTTACAATGTGATACTTGCCAAGGGGGGCAGTACAAGGTACTAAGTCTGCAGGGTGTCCAGACTTTTGCAAACGCAAATATTTTGTTTTCTGTTATTTTGAAAGGGTAAATGATGGAAAGAAAGACTTTTTTACATATTGAAAGAATGTCTCATCTGTAAACTGATGTTTTTAGAAGATTTTCCAATCTTTCTTTGGGTTTTTTATGCACAATAATATTACATTTTATCTGGGGTGCCCAAACTTTCAATCCCCACTGTATGTTCAAGCAAAGACATGAAGGAAACAGCCACCTCTGGATGTCATCTAAACCAGTGCAAAGTTGTTGAGCTGCTTTTCTAAAGCTTTTGGCAAAATGTATTGGTCTATAGTCACAACAGTCAAGGTTAAGATCAGTACTGTTTCTCTTTATTACTTTATTCATTCATACATGGATTTTTAGATGAAAGGTTTGAATTAACCATAACGAGCATGCATTAAAAAAACAACAAGAATTGGTTGCTTCTTAAATAAACTGGGCGATAATTTTAGAAATAACTAGTTTGCAAGTGCACATTTATGTCAGTCATCAGATAACTTTTGGGACTTTATGTAGTAGGCTACAGACTGAAAATAGTTTGAAATATTAATTTATTTTTAAGACGGGCTGCAAAATAAAAATACACGCACTTGACAAACACAAAGCTGTTGTGCACGTAAAGCAGTTGCAATTTTATTTTAATCTAAAAAGAATAAATAATAATAAACAACGTGAACTATTCATGCTCTGCATCATCATCTATGCTTTGTTCTGTACGCACCCAAACGTTACACCAGCGACCAGTTGCCATTTCCCTGATATTCAGCAGATACTTTCCGTGAGCTGGTGGCAAATCACTTCCACCCTCATTGAAGTACTTGAACGCGACTCTTATTTTTTCATTTCATATATAAATATATATATAAATATACATTTTTACCTTTTGAATGGTTTGCGGTGTCACTTCTGCTTTACTCCTGGGGCGCACAGATGAAAACACCACGGACATCTTATCATATGGGAAATAAAAAAGCGCTGCTTTTATTCTAATGACACATTGAGCGCAGCCCTGTTTTGGGATACAGCGTTTCTGCTGGGAAAACAGGGGAGCCGTCAACACAGAGTCGCTGTCGCAACTTAACCAAATAAAGATAAATTGTCCATTTTGTCTGAATTAAGTAAAATATAAGTTAGTGTTTTAGATAAAAACTTTCAATAAATAAAATCATAACCCATATATAAAATTTGACGTGAAGACGGGAATTCCCTCTCCCTGCAACTTTGGTTTAGTCCAGACAGACGCGTCGTTTCCCCTCACTGGATCATCACAAGTCAAAACAGATCATAGGAGGCAGTAGTAGAAATGAATCGCTTTCAGGAAAGGTTTTGAAGCAAATTCTGTAAATTTTCTCTTACAGGAAATTTGTTTTAAATGTAAATATACATAAATGAAGAAACATTTCTCATATTTTTAGGCAGTTTCAATCAAAAGACATGAATTGATATTTCAGGAAGCACTTGCAGAGCTTTAACACAGTCAGAAACGAAAGAAAAAATAAACAATTTAAATATTTTTCCCCAAGAGAATATATTTTAATTCAAAATGTCCAAACAATATTTTCCATTACAAACAACAAAAGAGAGAAAAAAAAACGAGAAAAAGAAGTGCACATAACTTCATTTATATCCACAGACAGGGAGTTAAATTTGGTTATAAGGCAGCTTTAATTAAATTCCAATTTTTACAGATGCCCAGCTGGGTACTGCTCGTCTGAGAAGAACCTTGCTATCTTCTTCCACCAAATCCACCTCTAATGCTCTGGCCCCTAAAGAACACACCAGGGACCCCAAATGTCTCCAGATTGCGCTTGCGCTCCTCTGCCCATGTTAATCTGAAACCATCCACAAAATGATCTTAAACATTGACCTGCATTTTAAAAACAGAAAACAGATGACAAAAATAAAAGCTTGATCACCTAAACCCGTTATCAGATGGTATATTGTCAAAGAATGACTTTGATTTGTCGTAGTAGTGTTTTGGTGCAAAATGATCTTCCTCTGCGGTTGAACGCATCTCTTCTTTAGTGCTTCTGTGTGGCTCATAATTTCCATCTGGAAAACAAAACAAAACAAAAAAAAAAAATCAAATCAGAATTGAGCGACAGAATAAAGGTGAACTCGCATCTATCGGACATGACTGTCACAATATTTGGACCGCTTACTCAGCTGTCTAAAACTAGGATAATTCCAGAATTAAAATTTGGATAGTGTATGATCTGTGACTGAATTTCACTCTAATGCCTTTGAAAGTGAGACAGGATTAGCCATCACAATTTGGTACAAATCATTATTCCAGAATCTGCCTCCTTTTGAACTGAACACCTTTAGCTGATTACCCTTTGTGCTGTTTTTTTTCCTCTCCATCTCTTCCTTTATGAACTGTGCATTTGAGGAATCAAAATCAAAGTCTGTGTCAAACTTAAGGACAGGAGACGGAATGCTATTCATCATTAGCTGGCCTCGACCATGGCTCCTGCGCCTTCTTGTTCCTAAGATAAAAAAAATTCATATTAAATGTAGTTTTTGCTTTAAAATAAATAAAAAGTACAATCTAACTTTTTCACACCTTGCCTTCTTCTGGGTGGTGGCCTGTTTTCAATATTCTGATGCAGCGTTTCCTGCTTTGAAGTTGTAAAAGCTGGGCCTGACCTTACTTGAATTCAAAAAACATCTGTGCGTTAATTGTGGACAACTGTACACAGAAGTTTCAACTAAAAATAGTTGACATTCAGCAGTACACTTTCCCCTCCCTTTATAATTTGCTCAAGCAACCTTTATTTCTTACTTTTGACATCCACATTCCTTTGATTCTGATAAGTCGGATATCTTGGCCTCTGCAGCTGCCTTCTGTCCCACTGCTGGTCCTGGGATGAACCCAAAGCCCTCACTGGTCTAGAGCTTTCCATCTGGATGGTCTGAACAGCCTTTTCAACCATGGGGCCTCGCTTGAAATGCACGTCTTGAAGCAAAGGCCCTGCAAGATGAAGAAAAAACCCAAATGCATCAAGTTCATTTCAAATACACTTGCACTGGCAGACTTACCAATAGCTGAAGCATATTGATGATTCAACAGAGAGCTGGCTGGAATCTGATTATATGCTGGCATCTTCATGGGGCTGAGAGGCCCAAGTGTTGAGCAGACATTTAAAGAGGTTGCACTAGATGACTGAAAAACATGAAATTAGAGCTATAAGAAAATGACTAGAGGGCAATGTACTGTCCTGTTCTTTATTGTACGTGTATTATTGCAGGATCTGACAGGAGGCTTGAGTGATGATAAACTGCAGGTTCACAGAGTGCAATATCCTTGATATCACTTCCCCTAAAAACAATGTACTCATAGATTTCACTTTTTGGAGGCGACGGTCTGTCTGTGGGCCTTCCCTCTGTTCCAAAACACTTAACTTTGGAAAAAAGTAAAAAAAATAAATTAAAAAAATATACATTTTAGTCAAGTTGTTCTGTTATTTTAATTGCGCTCTTGAAGCTCCGTCTGCACCACTCACCTTTTGCCAAAACTACTGTAGAATCTATTTTATCAATTGTATACAGAATCCCCTCATAACGATTTTGGGCTTTTGAGATCAGCCCAATTTTACAACCAATATATGGCTTTGCTGAAGCCATAGCTGGAAAACAAACGCATCTGCAGCTGCACTATTCTTTAAAGACTCACGTCACATGGCAACAAACGACTGACAAAGGAACCGGAAGTAGTTTATATCTGTTCACAGGTGTCTTGAAGCCACGCCTTTTGATTAGAAAATTAAGCCACCTGGCAGTGCCAGTATAGCCTCACCCTAACAACAGTTGTTCTATAGGAGGAGGCTTTAATATATATGGTTATTTAATAAAATTTGAATTGTCTGTGGAGTATGTGGTGTGTGATTTTTAGGTACGGGAATTTATTAAAAACAACAACAGCAATAATAATAATAATAATAATGATAATAAACAGTAACATTACTGAACTATTTATTCCACTCGTGCTGCTATGGATATTTTTGTGTTTCTATTATCGCTAAAAGGGGAAACCGATATAACGCAGCCATTTTGAGCCGCTTGGAGTTAACAATAACATGTGGGGCAAACAAAATCATGCGAAAAAGGCTTCTGTCGAGCGACACAGACGCTCTGATCGAAGGTATTTGTGTTCGATAGAATCCTACGAGAAAGCACAAATGTCCGTGCACCACCTTCCTACTCTTTCGAGGCACTAATAGGCTGCTAAGAAGCAGCACTCTGCCGATTTCGTCCATTTGTTCAAGGTTTTTATTTTCGCAGAACAGCCAATCGTGTCGCCCGTTGGCTCTGCGTAACACGAGATGCATCCAATCGGCGCATGCGCCTCACGAACGAGCGTGGTTTGGCAAAGATGGCGGCGAGCTCCGATTTGCTGGGAGATGTTTTCTTCAAAACAGAGGGGGACGAAAAAGTGAAAAGTGAGCTTATTAGATCTCTGGACACCGAGTCAACAGAAGAAAGTCACGTTAACTCAACGGGTAGAACCCAGTCTGAAACAAATCACGCTGGCAGCTCGGCTATTCGCCGTAGTTTTAATATTCAGGGCAGCAAAATGGGACTTTCACAACAAGAGCTTGCTAAAGCAGGTAAGATAGCCGCGCACTACTATTAGCTGATAGCTCACTTTTGGTCGCGTTGTTCAGCTTTTAACGACTCACTTCGGTTTATTTTCCTCGAAGCTAAAGTGACTCGGACAGTTGTTGGGCGCTCCACTTGTTTTCATGTGTCTCCGCTGCTGTAGGGGCAGGAGTTCAGAGAGGTGTCAGTAGCAGTACGGGGTGCCTCGTTCCGAGGATGGACGTAGCAGCGGGGATCACCCCGGCGGCTGAAGCGGTTGTTAACCCCGCTCAGAGTCAAGCTCTGCCGGCGACAGCCAGCGGAGTTGTCACTGGGGCATCAGACGCTGCATCCGGGCTGGAGAAACCCGCGGCAGCCCAAAGTTTGAATGGAAGCGCCGCGGTGACGAACTGTCATATAGCAGACAGCAAAGCTGACAGCTCGCAGCCCAATGGACCGGCTCCCGCGTGCAAGGAAGAGGCAGCGGTCATGCAGCCCAGCACTATTATTCGAACTACTTTGAGTGCTCAAAATGTCCCTACCCCCGGCGTGGTTCCGGCTCAGCCCGGTGCCAGAACTGTACCCACGGTCACGCTGGTGAAGCCGCTCATGCAAACTTCCTCCAGTAGCCCGGTTTTAGCCTCCTCGTCACCGGTCATCAGTGTTTCCAGTGGTTCCCCTGCCACCAAAACGGACTGCACGAAAAGTGTAATTCTGACCGGTGCCCCAGCCGCGCCAGGCGCCACGGCGACCATCAGGAGCCCCGGAGTCTGGCCAAATCCGAGGACTACCGCACCATCAACGATCGCAGCAGCTCCCGGTGGGGTTCGAACCCCTGCTCCACAGGTGCTGGCTCCACGGCTCAGTCAACCCCAACAAAACACCACAAACATCCAAAACATCCAACTTCCTCCAGGTAATTCAGTGTTTCCCTCCTGTTTCCTCTCCACTAAGATGATTTGTCAAAGAAACCTGCAGATAAACAACACGTGCTGCTGCTTTTTGAGGACTAAAACTTTTGTTTGGGGACTTTGATTGTCTTTTAAAAACCTATTCTGACGAATAATGTGTTTTTCACACATTCTTGTGGCATTTTTCTCATGTTGGGCAACACTTATACAGAAAATTAATCTTAAAATTGCATTTCTTTGTACTTTTTTTATTTAAATCATTGTGAATCAAAGGCAGATGAAAAATACATTTGGAAAAAGCTCGTGGCTGTGATGGAGGTGCTACAACAGCAAGCCACAAGCTCCCTGTTTTACTCCATTCTTGTAGACCGCGACTAGATCCGCGTACGTCTTCATTTTCATTGTCTGAGCTGGCATCTGGCTCAAAACAGAACAGCTAGATAGCTCTGATATTGCTCGCCATTTTTGTTGCACCTGTAATGTGAGGTTGGGGTTTGAGGGGCTGAAAGCTAGCGGGAGAGTATGTAAACAGATGGCTGATGGGAAGGGGACGGGCTCACTCTGTGCCAATGGTGCACCCACAACTTGGAGGCAAATTTCTAATGAACTACTGCCACTCTGCAGAAACTATGTTCTAGAAAACGAGGATGTTTTTTAAAAAAAATTACCTAAAAACATAACGATTATAATTAAAATACCACTGTGAACACTTTTAAAATAAATCAAAAGATTGGAGTGTTTTTTTAGGCTGAGTAAATCTATTGCTATCGTCTACAGTGCAACCTTGGAACATTTAGTTGTTATCTAATGATTATTCTCTCTCCTTGTCTTAAAAAAAGTTGCATTCCTTTCTGTTATCAGCACTTCTTTCTTTGTATGCCTGTGTGTTATTTACTTGTCTTCAAGATAATTAAGGATTTGATCAGTTGTATTATAAACTGGATAAACTGCATTGTCAGTTTATCCATAAAGAATACGTTTAATCCAAAACAAAACAAACTATTAAATATTGCAATAAAAATAGCTAAAATGAAATTTCAGTTTATAATTTTGAAACTTTTTATATGTTTTCCATTTGTTCTAAAAGTTATTAGAGTGCAAGCACTTTCTTCATCTGTTTCTGTTCCCATGCAGGCATGGTCCTGATCCGTAGTGAGAGTGGGCAGCTGCTGATGATTCATCAGCAGACCCTGGCTCAGATGCAAGCCCAGTCACAGTCACAAAGTGCCATGACTCCACGGCCTGCAGCACCCACCAGCACTCCTCCCGTGCAGACATCTTTGCAGGTACTGGTTCTTTGGACAAACTGGACCCACACGTGGAAAACACTTGTTATTTGGGTTAAAGTGGAAAATATAAATTGATTGACAGTATTCAATCAAAATGTTCAGATGTGGTGGCCTCGATGTAGCTGTGACAGGAAAATCTACTCATAGAGACTTGTTGCATTTGTACTCATTTAGATCCAATAGGATAATCTGAATTTATAACAAGGATCTACTAATGAATAAAAAAACATGTGCTTGATATTGTGTGACTAGATGTAATCATTTAGTGGAAAAGAAGAGCCACTTTAATCCCCAAAGAAAGACTAAAAGTACAGTTCAGTTTCCAAACCAGTTGCCGTGTGAAGTAAAACAAAGATACTTGTCCATTTGTGCTTGGTACAGTGTTGTTCATAGTTAGCATCAGGGTACATCCTTGAATGTTGTTTTTTTAATTGTAATGAGGTTTCACAGCTGTTTAGTTACTAAACTGGCAGATGCTGCCAGATGAGTGAATTTTTGATGCCATGAAACTCTTAAAAATTGATCAACAATGGTTGCGGATGTTGGAAAAGGAGGCCTGTTGGCTTCCCTCTAGACCCTTAGCATCAAAGTTTATATTGGGACTCAGAGGATGGGTTTTTATAGTTTAAGAAATTCTGTTAAATTGTTAAACATCAAATGTGAATTTAGCCTAAAGTCATTTAATACAGATTTAAAAAAAAAATCAGTACAAGTTATCTCCTTTCCACAACTATTGTACAGACTCCAGGTGCTCCACTGTTGACCCGCCCTGTTACCTCCACCACTATTATAAAACAAGCCTCCCCAGTCCAGACCACAGGGATAGCCACCACTACGCTGCAGAGGCCTCCCATACTGCAGGTAAAATTACTGAAACTGTTTTAAGTGTAAAGGAGTTTGGACTGGTCCAGGATGGGTTTGAGCTTTTTACTAATAACACATCAACAGCAGATTTTGGGTCAATGACAATGGGTGTATTCAGATTGGATGCGTTTGGTTAAAGTGAACTAGAGTTAGTTTCCCCCCAATAATCCGGACCAAATTTTCGATCTGAAAACCCTCAAGCCGACCCTGGTCCTGGACCAGGAACCGCTTTCTGACTCTTTCGAGGTGCTTTGTTTCCAATCGGCCTGAGCTCCAGTTTCCTCTGAGTTTCTCAGTCTGATTAGGTTCGGTACTTGGAGCGGAACAACTGGACCAAAACAGCCACCGGCCAATGAGTGAAGAGATCTTTAGTCACGTGGTTTTGTTTACAAGCTTTAGTTCGAAACAGGAAAGTCCACTTGACGGTAGTCTGAATACAGACAAAACGCAAGGTTCAGAACTCAGTCTGGACCAAATTGAGCGGCTCGGTCCAGACCAAATGATTTTCCCAGTCTGAATACAAAAAAGATAACAAAATCTTTTCTCCAATGATTTATTTAATACTCTGCTCTCCTCTTTTTTGAAATAGAGAAGAGAAAGGGCTTTTCTTATACTACATATATGCATTAAGACTTCTAATATTATATTTATAGTTTTATATTTCTTCTACATTTTGTGACAACTCATTTCTTGGTGCCTACAGAACACGGTCATGTTGGGAGTGACGGCCTCAGGACAGCCAATCGGAACGCCCGCCAAAGTCCAGCCTGCAGGAACAGCACCTCAGAGAGTGGGACCCCTCGGTGCTACGGCAACAGCTGTCGCTCCAACACCAGTCTCAGCTGTAAGAGAGAAATTTGAAGCCCCTGATATGTTTTTCAGTTGAGTTTTAATTGAAAGCCCTCTTTGCTTGCAGGAAACACTGGAGAATGTGAAGAAGTGTCGAAACTTTCTGTCTACGCTTATCAAGCTGGCGAGTGGAAAACAGTCACCACAGACTTCAGCGAATGTTAAGGAGCTGATTAAGAACCTGCTGGTACTTCTCCCTCACATTATCTTTTTCTCTGTGTTTTTGTTTATTCTCAACTTGTTTCCATTTACCCTCTTTTTTTATTGCAATAGCAAGCAAAAATAGAGCCTGAGGATTTCACCAGCAGGTTATACAAAGAGCTAAGCTCCTCCCCTCAACCGTACCTGGTTCCCTTTTTGAAGGTAAGCCCACACTACACTCGGAGTTTTAAAACAAACTTTAACGTAAAAAAAAAACCTATACAGAGGGGGTTGAAACAAATATAACAAATGAAGTTGTTTCTCTAACGTTTGTTTTTTGTTTTAGTAAAGTAACTTTGAGGATAACAACCCCAGCAAGGGAAATCAAAATTTGGTTTAAACCACAACTATTATAAATGGTACAGTTAATTAGATTATAGACAATTACACTTAGAACTGTAGATAATTTTAGATAGAACTGTAGATAATTAAAGTTATAATTGTATTATACATATATTATATTTTACACATCTATTATAACAATTTGGTTTAAACCAAGGAGAAATGATGGACACCAGAAAAATCTAGTTTGTCTTTTCATGAGATGCAGTGTTGCAATGATTAGTGTGCTGACATGGCACTTTTGCTCTAGAATAATCTTTTAGAATAGAACAATACTGATGCTGGATTTACACTGGTTATTCTGCAGTGCAACTCCCTTGCGTTGTTTGGGAAATTCATCTCATGGCAAGTCAGTTTGTTAACATTGTTTCTGATGCATTTTCGGCCCTCTAGCGTCCAGAGGAGTGGCTTGTCCTCCCACCCTCATGTCATCAACATCCAAAACTTTGCCAATCAGGCCCGATGCCCTCTGCTTCCTCACTGAGTCATTGAAAATGACATGTTTTATGTCATAAACAATGTTTTTGTACTTCCAAAATGAAACTTTTATCATCCATGGCGAACTGTGTTAACTGTTAACTGTGTTATCAGTGGTGATAGCGTGTGTTTTCACGAAGGCACGTCACCTTAAATATAAAAAAATTGTATACATTTTTAATTTTGAAAGTACAAGTATAGTTTTATTTTGAAACCCAGGCCTGTTTCCTGTTTCTTCGGCTGTTAGCCACAAAATTGACGCACGGACGGACTGGAAATAGAACTCCTATATAAAACTGTTATTGCATTGCGGAGGTACGGACGTCAGACGAAAACATGAAAACAGTTCTGTAGATGTGATTTACTGTTTGTGCATAAGAATCCCCTATAGTGGAATTAGCATTGAAGACCATTAATCTGATGGGCATCTGCTTTGCTCTTTTAATAATTAAACCATGAACTCTGGCAGAGAAGCTGCCAAGTTATATGATGTGAGACAGATGGTGACGAAACTTGACCGTGCTGGCTTGCTGTCACCCTGCAATATGTGCAGCGAGTCACAACCATGACAATGCAGAAAGAAAGATTGAGGACATTTCAGTAGCTTTATGGATGGCTTTAAAATATGTTAATAACTCATGAAATTAGTATTTTAAGTGGTGAACATTTTGAGAGGTGAGACGCTCTTAAATGTAAGTGTAAATGTCAAGGCTTTTTTAAAAATTCCACCACATGTATTTCTCAACTTTTTTGTTTCTATCCAGCCCAACAGATTTAATTGTAGAAAAGGAGAACAGGAGAAGAGAGAATGAACAAGTAAAGTGAAAGCTTTTTATAAATGAAACCATATAGTCAAGAAGTTCTTTTGAAATGTGGTTTCAGTTCTCCAAAAATTAATGACAGCTTCCAGAAAATGTGTATATTTTGACTATCTACATCTATTTACTGCTTTTCTTGGGGGGGGGGAAAGGCAGCAAATGACTTTTTTTGTTTCTTGCTATTAAAGCTATTTTTTTGTCATGTCAATTTAAATCTCAGTGGTTTATTTAAAGTTTGATCAAACAGGGCACAACTATATGATCTGCAAACGTTAAAAATATAAAACATTTTTCTTTATTTTACTCTTGCCAACCTAATTCAAAAAGGAAGTGACTTTCCACATGTAATTAGTGCGGGGCTAGAGTTAGGGTAACAGTTAGGGGGCTAAAATATGTGCGGGCTTTGCAGCAAAGTGCATTAAAATGAGTTTCCATCAGTTTGTAAAAGTAAATACTCGCAAATAACATTGGCCTTTTAAAAAATAAAATTTATACTTCAAAGCTGGATGTTCTTAAGTGGAAATTATTCTGTTTAATACATTTGTTTTTTTCTTGAGTTTTTTTTTTCAATTTTAATGCACATTTATTAAAAGTTGTTGTTAAAACTTTGACACATTTCTTTAATAAAAGTTTTTAAAGTAAAGGACAAACCAGGCAAACGTTAAAGTTAGACATTTTTGAGCTTTAGATCATGCAGGTTTTACAGCCTGTAAGGTCTTAAAGGTCATCAGGCCACACTATGTTTTAAATAATTTATTATAGTGGGATTTTGACTACATTTTTGTACTAATACATTTAAACCAGTTAAAAGACCTTTTCTTATTTTGATATCTTTTTTTAAGTCACTATGGTAAAATAACTTTATACAGAAATTATGTTTCTGCTTGTTTTTAGCAAAGATCCTTCATTTTTGAAAGTTCTACCATCTGAATAAATTGTTTGACTGATTGTTGTTACTTCAACGTCAAGTTTCTGGATTTTGAAAGTAATGATGGTAAATGTTTCCTTGGTCCATCAATGTGTCGAGTGTCTTGGAGTAAAGATGAAGTGTTAGCTCCGTCTACATGCTCACAATGACTATGAAGGTTTTGGCTTATGTGGGTCTACTTGAGACCAGATTTTACCAGGAGCTTAGACAGCATTTGTGGAATGTGTTCAGTGTGATTTATTACCAACTAAAGTGTGATTTTTGTCTACAACTGTGCTGTCCAGGCTTAATGAGTATCGTGTCTGAGTTCAAACCTCAGGTCAAGCCCAGGGTCAGGACAGACAGAGTCTAAAGTCCTGATCTTTGACTGAGCCTCAGACATTTTACCTGTGACTTTTTGACAACATTATTTTTAATTTAAAACATTCCTTTGAAAAATGGTTTAAAAACATTAAACTCAGTTAAAACTCAGCTTTGTGGTGTCTTACTTCATGACATATCATCCTAGTCTTAAAAAACTATGGCACTGAAAGTAAAACTAGTGCAGACTCAGTATTTCTGTTAACACTGTTCTGGTTCAGTTTGTCCTACTTTGTCCTGGTCTAGTTTCATAGTCTGCTTTAAGCTATGAGACAGTTGAAATACTGTAGCCGTGAACAAGGTAGAGTTTTTGTTACATTTATAAACCACTGGATCACATTTAGGATCTCAAAACTGAATAAAATGTTTCAATCAGTCACAAATAAGCTGCTCTATTAAGACTAAAAGGACACACAGCAGAGAATCTCATTGCTACTTGAAATGAGCAGTTTTGATATGTTTTTTTTTCCTTGCAATTTTAAATGCTAGTTGGAAGCTTTCATTTTGATCTTTAGAAATGCCTTTTTTTAATAAAAAGGTTGACACGTGTTCATTAATCATCTTTTATTTCTGTGTTTCTATGTTTGAAATCAAAATAACAACCCTTATTATGGAGTCTGGATATCGTGTCTCCTCTTTAACAATGGAACTTGTGCAAGTTTTTTTCTTTTAGCTATTTGCCTTTAAGAATTACTCCAATGTTTTATTTTGAAGGGTTTAGCAGACAAAATAAAATAAGAAAGACTTGCAAGACATTAACATTTATTTTTGTCAAAGAAATAACATACATTTAAACTATTTTGGAGGAAATTTGGCAGCCCCCAATATGTGGTATCTTCCTATCTACTATTCCTCAATTTTTTAATGGAAGACATTTGACATGATGCCTAAGCTCACTTTTTGGGTCTATATTAAAGCAACATGACTGTAGAGTACCTGTATGAGTTTAACTAACTGTCTTAAATGTTACTGCAGTATCAAGTAACCATTTGATCCATTGTGTTTGCAGAGAAGCCTCCCTGCGCTGCGCCAGATGACCCCAGACCCAGATGCATTCATCCAGCAGAGTCTGCTGCCTCTGCCCAGCACTCAGCCGACTGCAACGGCCTCCACGGCCCTCACTGCTGTGGTTTTGCGGCCTCCTCTGTCTACCACGGTCACCACAGCTACAAGCACAGCCAAAGGCACAGTTATCAGCCTCACTCAGAGTCCTCAGAGCAAACCTGGGCTGGTAAACGTTCTTCTTTGAATTCTTAATGATAGAACGACCATGCATGGCAGGATGTTGAATTTCAGTGTTTTACTTTCCATTTTTTTTCTCCACCAATGCATACAGATTGTCTCTCAGCAGCAGGGCACCATGGTGAGGCCACAGGTGCCACTGGCTCAGTCTCCTGTGGTGACAATCAGAGGACAGGCTCATAGCCGGATTATTGTTGGTCAGCCACAGGTGGTAAAACAGCTAACAGCAGGTGTGTGTCCAGCAGATGCTTCTGATAGTTTCCTCTAGTGTTAAAAGTTTGCCTATGATCAGTCTGGTAGTTTGACACTTTGATAGAAATCCACATTTCAAGCAAATACCTGAGAAAAATATTTTTTAAATTAGAGTTTTGATTTAAATGAAATTACCATAATGGTTTTGCTGCCATCTTATGGACAGCAGATGTCATTACATTAAAAACGTGTATTTTTTTCTAAAGCTTTTCAATGTGTTTTACTAATTTTTTAATGTTAAGCTGCAAGACATGAACTTCTTTTTCTATAACCTCCAGTTCCAGCTGTGAGACAGACTTTGGCTCCGGGGGTCAGAGGAGTGCAGGTGTTCGGTCATGCTTCAGTAGCTGATGCTCAGAAGAACAAGTTAAAGGAAGCAGGAGGGGGAGCTTTCAAGTTAGTCACACTTACCAATGTCCTTGTTTTTTTTCAGTTACATGCCGCACTTTTGTGTTACTTGTTAACTTAATTTATGGACTTTCACAAGGAAATCAATTATATTCATGTCAAACTCTAGTTTTTTTCCCCAGCATATTTTTTGTTGGTGTTTCTATGAAAACCAAATATAACCAAAATAATCATTTAATAAAACAGCCTTCATTTTTGTTAAAAATGACATTATTGCCTTATGTTTGTTGCACTGAAATGTTTTGCAAAATTATGAAGTATACCAAATAAGTTCTCACACATTTTGACTCTGCTTCTGAATAATTTTTGACTGAATAATTATGGATTTAAGTGTTTTTCCACCCAAAAAGCTTTACATCAGCTGAACATTATTCTGTATGGGTCGTTTACCAACTGGGATTCTGTTGTGTCTTAACCTTTTAATGACATGCAGGGATGATGATGATATCAACGACGTGGCGTCCATGGCAGGGGTTAACCTATCGGAGGAGAGTGCCCGGATCCTGGCAACCAGCTCTGAGTTCGTTGGCATGGTGACTCGTTCTTGCAAGGACGAGGTCTTCCTCTCCACTCCGTCCCTCACCCGGATAGCCCTGGAGATTGGTGAGAGGCAGGAAGTTGGTATAAAAAGTCGGTTAGCGTTCAAGAACGATTTAACTTATATTTGTGTGTCTTTTCCACCCTCCCCCTTTGTTGCAGGTAAAAATTTTGGCGTCAGCGAGCTGGGCACAGACGTGATCAGTTACATTTCTCATGCAACACAGCAGCGGCTCCAGAACCTGTTGGAAAAAGTCTCACAAGTGGCTCACCACAAGAACGTCGCTCTGAAGGTGATCAGTCATTTTAGAGTGAACTGGGCTTGATGGCCTGTTGTGATGCTCCATCTTTCCCTCCATCTTTTGCGTCATCAGGAAGATGAGCGATGTGAGCAGGTCAGCGATGTCAGAGGTCAACTCAAATTTTTTGAGCAGCTGGATCAATTGGAAAAGCAGAAAAAGGAAGAGCAGGAGAGGGAGATCCTCTTGAAGGCTGCCAAGGTATGTCATGTATATGTTGTGTTTTTTCACTTTGTAAACAGTAGACACACATGAAATGAGGTTTCTCCCTGACACAAGGGCCTAATATTTGTTCACTCTTAACGTACATTCACACCAAACGCGATACGCATGGCCAATTCGCATGGCCCACCCTGCTTTTGCCCTGCAGCTAATTTTATGCTTGCCATGTTACCAAAAATGTGTTCTTTAAGCTCGCCGCCCCGGACGCATGTGGGAGGAGCTGCCAGTGAATGTTTCTAGCCTGATCACTACATTCAGCTGTGTCTGCGTTCATCCAATTTACAGTGCATGGACGACATGGATCATTTTTTTTTTGAAGAGCTCTGCAAAAACATTGGTGATCAAGTCTCCATGTAGATTACGGGCCGTCAATAATCATATTATATAAATCATATACTTATAAAAAGAAGAAAAGTAAAATTCAGTCCCCAAATAGCAAACATTTCATTAGCAACCGCTCTCCACCTAATTCATTCAAGGCCATGTTGCAAAAATGAGGACACCCCAAGTGAGTCTGACCCAGCAATACTTCCACAGAATTAGAAAAGTAGTGACTATTGACTGTAAATGAGAACTGGACTGAGTGATTCCTCCTCCCTCCTGTTCCAAACAGGAAGTACGTGCTGGCTTCAAAATGCCAAATTCCCGTTGACTTCTATGTAGAAATAAGCAGCTATAACTCACTTTATTAGTCAGAAAAACCATTCTTGCTTTGATAACTGTTTTTAAACATGTTCTTGATAAACCTTTTTTTTCCTTGGTATAAATTGGCCAATCAGATGCCTCAATAAAAGCATGTAGTCTCAGGTCGAAGGACATCTAATTGACATATTCTCCACAGCCCGTTTTCAAGTGGAAGGGGTGTGGACTTCCAACGAGCTTACTCCTGATTGATGAGAGTGGTTGCCATAGAAACGTTGACTCTGACTCTAAGAAATCATTGCTTACTGACGTTGTCTGGCTCCAACATGGTGACGATCATATTGTAAAAGAAAGGGTGACTGAATTGACATCATTTTTTTGGAGGTGGAAGCAAGTTATTTTCTATGGTTGACATCACACTCACTCAGTTTGGTTCTCATATACAGTCAATAGTAGTGAATAGGTAAAAAGAGGGGTTTTTTTTGCATCTGCCCACATGCCAGTCAGAAACAACACACCCCTAAAGATGTGACCAATGAAAGAGCTAAGAAAACCTGACGTTTGGTTTGTCTAAAATACCACATTTGTTTATTTAGTCTGCCAAACTGGTCTGCAGCCTTCACAGTTCTTTATAGTCCCACTCCATTGGATATAGTGTTTTAGACATAAAAATGCTGTTTGGAAAATACACTGGGTGGGCCACAAGCTCCCTGATGCATCCACCTGTAGACGAATAGATCCATGTACGTCTTTGTTTTCCTCATCCAAGCTGTCATCTGGCTCTAAACTGTAAAGCTGGATAGTTCCAGTATTGCTCACCATTTTTGTTGAAATAGTAATGTTGGCTTGGGGGTGTGAGGGGCTGTAAGCTAGTGGGAGAGTATTAACAGAGAGCTCGCAGTAATATGTGACTGGAAGTAGGGATGGGTTTACTCTGCACCAACAGTCCCACACAAAACTTAGAGGCAAGTTACTAATAAACTACTGTTGCTCTGCAGAAACTATGTCAGAGAAAACGACACAGGAGTTTTGATTTTGGCTAAAAACGGCATAGTTTTAACAAAAAGACCACTGGGAACGCTTTTACAAAAGATGATTAGAGTGGGACTTGAACCTATTTTGAAGTTGCTGTTCTTTCAGAATGCACAATGATGGCATGAAATTAATTAAAGGAAATTCATATTCGCTGTTTTTTGTAGTGGTGACTCACTAGTTTCTTTGAATACATTAATATACTCAAAATGTCATTGACATTAAGGCTACTTTAGCCATTATTGTTGTTCATTTACTTTTATTTTAATCCAACTGTTAAAGACGCGACCTGAATTTGGTGCAAGTAATTCCACAAAATCTCAGTTTGTTGAGTTGGAGTGACTCAGCAGACTCACCAAGGAAGGACAGAGTGTCATTGACAGGAAGAATCTTTTATTCTTTTGTAATTGTGTAGATAAGGAGCAGAAGTCTCAGGTCAGTGTCATTAATAAACATTTCCTCTGCTTCAGGGCGGCACAAACTATGGAAACTGTGAGCAGGAAAATGAATAAAACAGCCCGTGTAATGAATCGAACATATCCATCTTTAATATTTAAACATGCTCTATATTTTGTCAGTCCCGGTCAAGGCAAGAAGATCCAGAGCAGCTCAGACTCAAACAGAAGGCCAAAGAGGTAAGTGTATGCTCAAGTCGTGGCAACACGATTGCTAATTTGAGGAAATATGAGATGCATGAGGAATCTACGTGTGACTATTCAGATGCAGCAACTGGAGTTGGCTCAGATCAGGCAGAGGGAAGCCAACCTGGCAGCCCTGGCAGCCATCGGCCCGAGGAAAAAACGCAAAACGGACTCTCCTGTTAGGGGGGCACCCGCAGACGTGAGCAACAAAAATTTGAATGATTTTTACACGGATAATAGACATAAGATCAAATGGAGGCTAAATCCTTGTTTGGTTTTCTTCACCCATCCCCTCAGGGCTCAAGTTCAGGCCCCTCCCAGCCCGGAGGCTCAGGAGGACCAAGCTCCAGACAGTTTGCACGTCAGCGCATCACTAGAGTCAACCTGCGGGACCTGCTCTTCTGCCTGGAGAACGAAAAAGAAACCAGCCACTCGCAACTGCTCTATAAGGGGTTCCTCAAATAGCAGCTACATTTGGCATGAAGGATGCAGGGTCAGACTGGATCTGTACAGTCACATGACCTCTGTCTACACACAAACACACACACAGGTGTCTGCTTGAAAACACACCCACAAAAGGTACCAGTTGTGATGTCATCGTGCCTCTTGCTCTTTTTTTGTAACCAGAACACGTCACTAACGGCTGGAAGCAGATTTCTTAGAACTCTTGAATTCTGGAAACAAAACAAAGATGTTAATTTATCATACTTTTTTATTGTATATTATCAATGCCTATGTATTTGTTTTACAGAGACTAACCTGGTTTTGTCATCTGCGCAGCTGCCTTTCTAACACCATTTAAGCCATATGCTATATGCATTTAATACCTGCCAGATGTTTTCTTGCTTATCTTTTTCTGGATTAAACAGAAAATCTTTATACTATTTTTTTTTTAATGTAGGGATTGATCCCTATGCAGAATGGGCTCTTTGTTTTATGCTGTCAGTCACTTGTTGTCATGACGTTCTTTTTTGATGATGCCACTATAATTAATTGATTCTTTTTCACTTCAATCTTGTAAATATTGATTTTTAATCGGACAATATCGTATAAAAAAGTCATTTTCTGCACATTTATAAGCCAAAATCTGAATTTGAACCTTTTTCTTCATTATTGCCAGGAAGTGATTTTACTTCCTTTTGTTATTGTCACTTAAAAAAATGTTTTTATCAGTATTTATATTTTTTGAGCACATAAAAAATTCTGGACTTGCTTGACATGTTGAGGTATCTTAATTAGTAAAATTTTATTATTAAAAAAAGTTCCATTTGTACATTTTTCAGGTGACAACTTGGGTCTAAAAGAAAAAAAGTGTTTATTTTCCATGTAAATAAATGTGCCACAGATATAATACTGATGTGCTTTTTACCTATGTGTACATTTGTACAGCTACGTGTTTATATGTAAATATACATTTAAAAAAGTTTTTAATGGCTATTTTATAAATAATAGAATGATCTCTATTAAAAAAAATAAATCATCTCTGTGTGATCTTTGTTAATGTCTACAATTTTTCTGTTTAGTCTTTTTTTCAAGGACAGTGTAAAAACAAAATATAACAGAATTATCCAAAAAGCTGGTTTTTAATCTGTAGTTATTGGCCAAATGAGCAAAAAGCACATTTATCAATAGAAAGTGACAACATTATGCAATCCCTGTAAGGGTAAAGCTGCAGCAGTAAAAACTAAACTGCAACGTAAAAAATGGCAGCAATAAACTTTACAAGTGCGACCGGAAACAAAATAGCAGTGGTTTTTATTATAGACAACTGATGAGTGTTTAAGCAATCTTTTAATTAGATGTGACTTCATTCTGTTAATAGTAATTTGTAGTTTTATATTCTCCAACTTTAGGTGTTGAAGGGCTTTGTGTTATCAGTCAAGGACATGAAAACTTCATAATATGCGCGGATGTCTAGCCATTTGTAAGAATAAATTTCCACCTCTTACAGTTTAGTTTTATGTGGAACACAAAATGAGGATTGTAGTTTAGATACTACCATTGTATAAAAATGTTAAAGAGTTTGCTGTTTTTCTACCGTCCAGCCATTTTCTTAAACTGTTATGCTGCTTTCAGGGTCACTGGGTGCAAAAGCCTGTCCCTGCTACTGTTTGGTGAAGGTGGGGTACACTCTGGACAGGTTGCTAGACTGTCACAGGCACATGATCATTCCCACACAACCTTCAGAGTAACCAACTAACTGATGAAGGATGTTTTTGGACTGTGGGAGGTAGCCCATGCACACACGGAGAAAACGCAGACTCTACTCAGAAAGGTCCCAGCTGGGATTTGAGCCTGTACCTTCTTGCCATGACGTGAGAGCACTAACCACTGTGCCACCACACAGCTCCTAAATATTTTTCTTTTTTTTCTCCCCCAAACTTGAAATTTTTGGGTCTTTGTGAAAAACGTTTGGTTACAAAACTGGACCATCAGCATAAAGTTAAGCACACACTATTAATAAACTCTGAAAACAAAATAATTTCATGACTTTGGTTTGTTTTCTTCAAACACATGGTTTAGTTTATTTCTTTAAAAACTGGTTTTCGCTTATTTTTCTATGATATTTAGCCGAAAAACTGATTATACGTGTTTTGCAGCAGTAACAAATGCATGAGGAATGCCCCCTCCTGCCTTGTGAGGATTTAAAACCAAAACCCATTCAAGAATTTGGAAGTCTAAATACAAAAGAAGTGGACTGCTGTTGGAAAGAATATTTAACCAGGGATGCGTCTGAATTACCTCACTACTAAATATGAACTATTTACAAAGACCATTGAGTTCTGATGAGCAAAACTTGAATGATTTACAAAAAATCAGTTAACACACTCTTTTCATATGACTAATCCTTTAAATGCAATGAATTGTGGTCCGTTTGCCAAATGAGAGAGCACTGATATCTTGTTTGCACTGACTTCCAGTGCTCTGGTTTTTTGAATTGTAGATTTGGACACTCCTCTAAGATGACAAGCGGCCGATAGATATCCAGACTAAAGGCAAATGCAGCAGCTGTCACTCAGCAGTTTCACATGAAAGCAGATCCTGAATTTGTTTTAAGAAAGTGATTAGTTTCACAGTTAGTGGTGTTTGAGGCTCCATGTCAAGCCCGTGTTCTTAAGAGTCTTCAGTTCCAGATGAAGGTAAGCATGGTAAACAATCGGAATGTTCTAGAGTCTTTTATGATTTCATCCTTTGACCAGCCACATGGTCACTGATTGTCATTTTCCAGCAGGACATGGGCCCTGCAAAAAAAAAATATATATATATGCCCTTTGCTGTCATCCATTTAGCCAATTGATCCAAGCAGCTTCAACAAAACCAGGAATTTTCTCACTTCCAGAAAAATAGCACAGGATTTTGTCAGACATTTCTGTATTAGTTTTGCACTAACTCTTTTTCAAATTGTAAAAACTATGGTATTCTCTAATATCAAGACTTTAAACATTTGAGCTGAGCTCCGATCAGTTTATACAGATTTTTCCCTGAAAAGAAACTTCTCTCACTCAGTTTTCATGCATTCTCTTCAAAAAGGATAAAGCAGCAACTCTTAGTTATATTGAAGGGCTTTTCATGTCATCACAGGTTTCTTTTTTTTTACTTTCTCATTAATAGCTACACTAAAAAACACCATTTTGAATATTCCACACTCAAAACCTATTGAGAATAAAAGCAAAGTGAAAATGATGAGGCCGTACCCTCAAAATGAAAGATTTATAGACAGTTCCAGAGGCATTAAAAAAGAAATGATTTACTTCTAACCTGGTAACGCGATCAAAGGATGTTTGAGCACAAATAAAACAATTTTTTATCCCGACAGTCTGCCTTCGATCTCGTATGACAGGCATTGGCAGCTCTGACTATCTTTGATTGGGTTCAGATTGAATCTGCCAAAACAATTCAGATCAGGCTTCTTTCAGGTGTCACATTCATCCGAATATATTTTCAGAATGCGGCTGATCACTCTTCAATCACCAGAGGACGATGAGAAGGGTTTGATCGTGCCGAGCAAACTGCACTTTAAAGTCCCACTTCGATCATCTTTTGATCTGTTGAAAAAGCGTTCCCACTGATCTTTTAATTGTATTGTGCCGTTTTTGGGCAAAATCAAAAAATCTTTGTTGTGTTCTTGGACAGTTTCTGCAGAGTGGCAGTTTATTCAAAATTCACCTCTGAGATGTGGGCGGGACTGTTGGGGTGCAGTAAGCCTGCCCCCTTCCCATCATCCATCTGTTTAGGTGCTCTCCTGCTGGCTCACACCCCAACCTAACATTGCAGGTGCAACAAAAGTGGTGAGCAATGTTAGAGCTATCCGGTCGTATAGTTTTGAGCCAAATGCCAGCTCAAACGAGGCCAAGGAAGACTCATTGATGCAGTTGTAGGTCCTACGACACAACTACAAGCTTTTTCAAACATTTTCCATCTGCTCCTCAGTCACAAGAATTTACAAAACAATACTGTTTGAATCTTAATTTTCTTTATACATGTCCTCCATCATGAGAAAATGGTACAAGAACGTGTTAAAAAAACACCACAAACACAGTTTTCATTGGAGTGGGTCTTTGAGTGCTTTTCCTCAGCTTTGATAAATTGTCAATCTGACATTTCCTCCAGTCTTTACTTGACGCCATTATGACTAATCTCTTTTATTTCACTGTTATTTGCAATAAAACAACTGATGGAAATTATAACAAGCAAAGAGACCTCTGCGCTCCAAGGAAGACAATAGAGGTACAGCAGCTTCAAAGCTCCATCCTGCACTCGCCTCTACTCGTGACATTTTGTAGAAATGGGACATTTTAAAGTGATGAACTGCAGTCTGAGCCCCTCAGCTGTAGTGTAACATTTCAGCAGAGATACAGACAAGTGGCTTAAAGTCAAGTTCTCCATAAAAGAGTTCCCACTCATTCAGTTTTCCTGTATTGTTTTTGCTGGCAGCCTTTTAAGTAAATGTCACAGGAAACAGATATGTTGCAGCGCCGCTGCAAAGCAGACAGTCACCACCAGAGAGCACTGCTGCATCACAGAGGATTGGAATTGGTAGTGTTCATGACATGAGGCAGATTTTTTTATAGCAAAAAAACCTAAAATCTCAGATTAGAATGAATTAAAATGTAAAGTTCCGAATTCCTTTTAATACACTTAGCATCTTTGGCTTCAAATGGGACTAGGCGCGATAGTATTTCTGCAGATTTCTAATCCTAACTCCTGCTGCTCAGGATCTTCACACTTCGAGATACACCCACACAGATGGACATCTCAGTTAGGATGATGATAAAGCACTTCCTCCAATTCCTTCAGATCTGGTGGATTTAAGGCTTGAGAATTTGTTTGTTCTACTTCTTCTGCAGACAAGGTATTCTTATGCCTGTCGCTGCCAAAACCGGTGTCTTCATTGTTTTGATATCCGGGCATCGGCAGTCTTCTAATTCTTCTCCAATATGAATTGTCAGGCTGTATTTGCTGATGTTACTGTGGGACACCAAACTCAATTCCACTCCTTTGTTTGATTTTGCATAATGAGAGGTTGCTGGCTGTTCACACCATAATGTCTTTGACTGACAGATATGAAGATGAGTGAGGGAATTTTACGTGTTTTAATACATTTGGAGAGTGCCCAAACGTATGTGGATTTAATGCATAGGGTAATTAGAAGTAGGAGGGCTCATGCGGTTCAGCAGTTCTGATGAAGCTTCCAGCCATAATCACCAAACTTTGAAACAAAAATGAGGAAAGACCATGATAGCAAAAGTGATAAAATAAAAAAGTTTCAAAATCATCCAAAAGCTTTTCAAAATAAAATAAAATTGCATCAAACATCCACTAAAGGAAACCTTTTTCAGCCTTTGCCATACACCCAACAGCCTGAAGAGATGGCAACACACTGCGTCCTCACGTCAGTGTCTGATAACCACCGACACTCCGAGATAATTACACCACGGTTTGTAATTTCCACAGAGCGGAACTGAAAGTGAGCTGTCTCAGAGAAGAAAGGTAAAAAAACAAAACTGATCAATGCTGCTTTTTGTCTTCAAGCGTCTGCTGTCAGTTTTTACAGTCTGTCTGCAGCGGGAATTTACAGCCAGTAACTGCTTTTGCAAAGTAAAAGAAAAATACTAAGCCATAAAACCAGATAACACAACGGCAATAACTTGATGTGCAAAAATGAGCTCTAATTATGCAATTTCTAGTTGCAATCAAAAGAAGATGAGACTGTATGTTCATGAGTTTTTTTTTCTCCAATTAACCTTCATTTAACCAGAGAGGACTTTAAGCAATAAATGCTTCAGATAATAGACAATCACCATGCTACATAGTATTTGTGTTTTGGACAATTGTGTTTACATGAGCAGAAAACTTTGACACAGTAGAAAATATTAGAAAAAAAGACAAAAAAAATCTATGACTCATTCAAATTAATGTAAAAACTGAAGGTGATTATAAAAATAAATCAATTGAAGTAAATTGATTCAAGTTTTAAAAAATTAATTTAGACATATTAAGTTCAAATTAACCCCCCATCTTGTGACAAGTTGGGTTTCAGTCCTTTCAAGTCAAGTGTATTTTTCCTTGATTAGCCAAAACTCTTAAGCTGGGATCATTAAAGTATGAGTAACCTTGATGACAGCACAAAACAACAACTTGGAGATGAACAACGTTTTCTAAGCCTTCTTGTGGAAGAACTAAAACATAAATCTACTTTAATTGATGAAAAGAAATGAAGATAAAGCAGTGTTTGTCAGCTAATAAAACCCCAAAACTCAGTGTTTTGCTTTGTCAATGGCTCTTGCCATCTTGCGATGGCTCTTGGTTTATTGCCCTAGCACAGTATTAATACTTAAAAACTGCCTTTAAGTACAGTAATTAAGTAATAATTTACAATAATGGGCAAACTGGAGCCTACTTTTCTGTGGTTGAAATCATAAAGCTATTGTTCAGTCATTATGTCAGTCAGAGTAACCATTCTTGCTCTGCTACGCTTTTTAACATGTTTTGCTGATTCTATTTTTTTTTTCATTTCAAGTTATTCAGGTCACAAATGGACCAATCGGATGCCTCAATAAAAGAATGTGGTGACCCCCACGTCGAACATTGAGAGCATTTGACAGACTCTCCCGAGCTCCCTTTCAAGTGATCGGGGTGTGGACTTCCAACAAGCTTCCTCTTTGATTGGCGAGAGGGGTTTCCTTAGAAAAATAGACTCCAACCGATTTGGATCAATCACGGCATACTGACGTTGTCTGGCTCCAAATGGCAGGGCCCAAATCACCAAAAATGGCGACTGATTTGACTTTGTTTCGTTGGAACCGGAAGTAGGACTTTTTCTATGGATGATGTCACACTCGTTCTCAAACAATAGAGTCCAGGCTTATTTTGGCAAAACCAACGGTGAAATGTTGACAAAAAGTCTCAAAAATGGTTTCATTCACTGGGACAAAAACAAAAAGGAGCTCACCTCAAAATCTCTGAGGCTTTTGCTTAGTAACATGTGACTGGGAAACAGTTGATTGTTTGTTTATCAAGAAGAAGCAAACCTAACAAGTTGTCAACAAGTTTCATTTTAGAAAACACTCAGTGTAA
Source organism: Adrianichthys oophorus (assembly GCA_036245035.1). Lineage (NCBI taxonomy): Eukaryota > Metazoa > Chordata > Actinopteri > Beloniformes > Adrianichthyidae > Adrianichthys > Adrianichthys oophorus. The sequence continues at coordinate 16,078,403 of BSAI01000015.1, forward strand.
TTACATTGCCAGGACTAAAAAATGTTGCGATATGACGCTGTGTATAAAACATCTATCACTGCATGAGAGCCAAACAAAAATGCAAAATTTACAATTCCACATTATTAAATCACATTTTGACATAAATTTGCCAGAAAGTTTTGATTTTTTTGTTTATTAAGAATAAAATGGAATCTTAGTGTGTACCACAGACGTGCAAAGTAGACAAAAACTTCCAACACTGAAACAGCTCTGGCAGGAGTCGCAACCTTTTATTTCCAGTCTTCATATTTGATCAGTTCTTTTGGATCTTCACAAGCCAATAATTCATTCTCAAGAGTCTAAATGTATGTCTTTTTTTCATTACCTTTGGTTTTTTATCCTTTGGTCCCACTGTTGAAGCCCAATAAAAGATAGGTAGAAAACAAGAAAATGAATTGTCATTCTTGCACTAATCATTATTTTTCAGGAGTTTTATAGCTCATCCATTAAAAAAAAAACAATAATTTCAAGTAAGGATTGATTAATTGCAGTGGTCTTACTGGCTCCTGAGTGCTGAACTGACAATAGTGCAGTGACTTGGCAGTGACACAGGAGGGCCAGTTCCCAAATCAAATCTTTCTGCAAAAGGTCAGGAAAAGCCCATGCTGGCAGGACAACTTTGTGGCATCAAATCAATCTGGGTCTAGACAAACTCTCATTGTTATCAATTACAGTACAATTCTGAGTGATCACCATCCTCCCATAATGCATTTTTCCTGTGTACTGGATGATATTGCTCCTTTCAGCAAGGCAGGCTAGATTACTCGGATATTTCTAGGGAATATCTTTACATTTTTTTGTTCAGGCTATGTTTAGTCCAGGATATACTTGGAAAAAACCAAGACACCAAGCTTCCTTTTATAAAAATAATTTTATAAAAAGCCCAGCGATCACTTAAAGTCATTATTTATTGTCAATAAAAAAAGAAAAAGAAAACATTTTTGCATCATCACAACCCTCGGTGCTTTAGTTGTCAGGTATGGATTTCCATTATAAACTCTGAGGAAAAGGCGAGAGGAGAGAAGCCGGTCCCTCAGGACAGGAAATCAACCTCCGCTTATATTCCATGCACATAATTGAACAAATTAGCGATGAACAGCTGTTAGCTGTTAAAATGACCTGCATTCATTTCATCACTGTGGACAAGAGCTCTGATCGCATCTGCATGCTGCAGATGCCAGCCGTTCTGATTAGGTTGCCGATTCCTACTTTCAATATATCATGACAAACATAATTACCTCAACATCTCTTTTTATGGATTCTACAAATGGCTGGGCGCAGAGCACGCCAAGTGTCCATCAATCGCAGGCGCGGATGGCCGCTACTCCACTCAGCTGCTATGACCTTTCTTAAAGAGAGAGTGTATTTAATGTCAATGTTACGAATTATACTTTATTTGAGTTTTGAAATGCAAGATTGTAGAGTGCGATTATTGTGAAAGTCTGGGCTTTTAATGAACTACTTTTGCAAAACCCACAAGAACACTTAATGTTGTTCTTTTACCAATCAAGCAAAGTGAGTCACCGTTTGGACAAAAAGGACTTCTTAAAAAGTTTGTTCTCTTAAAAGTTGAGGTTAAGTGACACTAAAGGGCTAACTTAAGACATGAGGAGACAAGTTGATGCCCTTAAAAAAGCAGAGAAACTGCTTTTCAATTTTATACTCAAAGTGGGGTAGAAATTGTTCATGAATTATTTAATAAAAAATAAGTAAAAAGACAAAGAGCAGACAGTCAAGTCTAAGCTACTTTCAAAGTTCTCCTTTTTTTTCTTCTCCTTTTTCTTTTGTCTTTTCCCTTCAGGGGTCTCCACAGTGAATCAGCTTCCTCCATCTAATCCCGTCTTCTGCATCCTCTACTCCAACACCAGCTACCTTCATGTCTTCGGTCACTGCATCCATAAACCTCCTCTTTGGTCTTCCTCTAGACCTCTGGCCTAGCAGCTCCAGACTCAGCATCCTTCTACCAATATAATTACTGTCTCTCCTCTGGACATCTTTGAAACATCTCAGTCTGGCGTCTCTGACTTTATCTCTAAAACCTCTAGCATGTGCTGTCTGTCTGGTGTACTCATTCCTGATCCTATCCATCCTTGTCACTCCCAAAGAGTACCTCAGCGTCTTTGTCTTTTCCTTGGTGCCACTGTCTCTAGGCCAAACAATATTGGTTGGTCTCACCACAGTTTTGTGCACCTTTCCTTTCATTTGAACTGAAACTCTTCTATCACACATCACACCTGACACTTTTCTCCAACCATTCCAACTTGTCTGTATTCACTTCTTCACTTCTTTTCCACACTCTCCATTACTCCAGACTGTTGACCCTAGACACATTCTTTATCTCGTCTCCCTGTAACCTCACTCTTCCACTTGTGTCCCTCTCATTCACACACATGTACTCCGTCTTGCTGCGGCTAACCTTCATTCCTCTCCTTTCCAGGGCAAACCTCCACCTCTCTAGCTTTTCTTCCACCTGTTCCCTGCTCTCGCTACAAATCACAATATCATCTGCAAACATCATAGTCCATGGAGATTCCTGTCTAACCTCATCTGTCAGCCTGTCCATCACCACTGCCAACTCAGAGCTGTTCCTGATGTAATCCCACCTCTACCTTGAACTCCTCTGTCACCCCTACAGCTCCCCTCACCAATGTCACAGCCCTCAAACATGTCCTGCACTGCACTAACATAGTTCTCGGTCACTCCAGACTTCCTCATACAATACCACAGTTCCTCTCTGGTCACCCTGTCATTAGCTTTCACCACAAAGACACAGTGTAGCACTCTCTGACCTTCTCTGTACTTCTCTATCAACACCCTTAAAGCACAGATTGCATCTGTGCATTCCTTTGTTGATCCCTCCAAGCTGAATGATATGGAAGAAAAAAGGGTCTTAAAATTCAGACCTTACTACTGCTCGATGATGTCATCAATAGTCGCCAGTCATCTACGTTAGCGCGTAGCGGCCAGCACTCGGAAAATAATTAACAACACCGGTTTTATAACTTTTGTACACCGCTACAGCTTCAAATGCTCCTACAACTGGAGCAAAAGGAAGGAGTGTTGTAGACTCCTTCCCTACCCTTTTTATGCTAATTCCTAATATAAAAATGACTTGTGAATGTACACAAATGAAAAAGTTCAGGGCTTTGTAAAGTTAAGTGAAATGTTTGGATGTTGAAACATTACATCTTACATTATTGCTTTCCTTCACAACTGAGTCACAGTTTTATTGCTGCTTAAACATAAAGCATTCCTTACATCTAACAGTTGTTTTATGGTAAAAAAATCTTCATTTGTTCTCTTAAAATCAAACATTTTGAGCATATTTAAGGCTTTGCTGCAAATATGTATAAAGCAGAGTTTCCCCTAAGCTTCTAAAATTTGGAAATAACTGTAGGCACAGCATTTACTTTCTGTGTAGAAAAAAAAAACAACAAAAAGGAAGAAAAGTGCCGCAAGAGTTCAGCCTTTAAAACAAGTGCATTAATCTTTGAAGTAAGTGACGGCTCATCACGGAAAGATCTTCAATCATCCTCCTCCCTGATTATGTGGTCACACACTACAACAATCACTGGCTGACCTTCTGTTGCAGGAGCACTCACAAACACAGCAGGGAACAACAACAGCAAACAACTGGGCCATAGAAAAACAATAGTGATTTACAGAGAATTAAGATTTAAATTAGATACAGTCTCTGCCGGAGAAGAGACTATAATTTTGGAACCTCGAGTATGAGAATGCATCCATTACAAAAACCAAGAAATGGACTTAACAACTTAGTTAAAGCACAAAACAAGCCAACGGCAGCTTGAGGATCATTAGTTAAAGCTTTATTAATTAAGTCAAAGCTTTACTTTCTGCTGGAATGAAAGAAGAATATGCTTTCCAAACAAGAAATAATTCAAATGGCGTCCTGAACAGTGCAAATTCTTTTTCCACAGGTTAAAAACAAAACACCTTAGAATTCTGTCCTGTCAAATGTGGCAAAAACAAGTCATAAATCAAACATTCCAGCTCCCTTTTTGTTGAGCATTTAATAACATTTTAGCAGCATGGACATGGATCAGCAACTTCTGCCACAGAGTAACCTTCAGAAACAGAGAGAAGGCTGAGATGCTGCTCGTCTTGAATACTTCTAGGTATGTGAACCCGGACCCCCGAAAAGTCTCACAGCTCCATCAGCATATTTCTGACAGCCTTGTGCGGGTGAACAATGACAGATGGTAGGATCAGCTAACTGCATGTGTGTGTGATAGATCGCTTCTCTGTGAGTAGCTGTGGAGATAATATGATCTGAATGTATGAATGAGGTCTAAATCTGATTTCAGGCGGTACTATGGACTGAGACTTTCTTCCCTTAATGTCTGCTCTACTCCAACCATAACCTGGTCAGATGCAGCTGTTGTTTTCAGGGTGGGGTGGGTCTGGGAGCTGGTTATTAACATAATCGTGCATTTTGTTGTACAAGGACCACCATTTGTCTGTACCATTCAAAAAAGTATGTTAGCCATGAGAAAATGCAATACTTTAAAATATATTTATACTGAAAATGTAATTTCAGTGTTCTGTAAGTACCCCATCCATTTTAAAGAATGCATTTTGTGAATTGACAGCCCAAAATATTGAGACTGGGACAAATAGGCATGGAATATTTTTGTAACAGTTGAGTGTTTTTTTTACAAATGGCCGCCACTTTGGGTTTTTCTTGTGGCTAACAAACTTTTTTGAATGAGGGAATCCTAAGGTACATCCATGCTGAATGGTATACTAAATGCACAATTTGTCTGAACTATCAATCTAACCGGCTCTGCTAATATATTTATGCTGCTTTAACACATTGGGGGGACAGTATAACAGTATAACAGTATAACAGTTTTCTTTTAGTTTTTTTTTTTTTTGTTGTTGTTGTTGAAAGAATATTTGATAACTTGTCATAGATTATTCCCATTGCTTTAACACATTTTCTCAACAATCCCACCCATGTGGTAACCTTAGATGTATTTATTTTAGGATTTAATTGTGCAGGGTTTCCACGGTCCAATACTGTCATCCATCATACCAAAATAACAGGGAGAAACTCGGCTAACATTATCACTCATCTCAATAATTGTGCACCATCTATAATCCCACTTGTAGTAGTCCAAATACATCAACAATCATCCTAAAATGTCTGGAAAAATCTCAAATAAGTGTTGCATTGATAACAAAAACAATCATATTAGATTAAATCTAAAAAAAAAAAAAAAACAAAAAAACAACTTACTGTTGTACCTTAGAAACTTATGCAAATTTCACTGGCGCTTCAGGGTTTGCACACGTCTGCAAGGCTCCAGCTGGGCCAATTATGAGCCAACAAAGCAGCTGACAGTCATAATGACAGTTAACCACACTGTCTTACCTTTGATGTTCAACTGAAAAGTCAACTGGGAAGCCCCTTGAGTGTGTCTTTGTTATAAAACTGCAGCCACCATTCTCTCAGCTGACTCAGCAGTTTCAAACAGTACAAACCATTTAGAGAACACTGTTAAGTAAAAATCAAGCAGGAATGGACGGGTATGAGCGTAATGCAGCCCAACAGCCTGTGCAATCCCTGGTGTCTCTCCCATGTGTCCTGGACTCTGACAGGTTGACTGACCAGCCATTCTTTAACATAAAGCTATAGATTTGTCAATATAGAGAACAAGTTTAGCAGGACAACTCCCTGTATTAATGTAAACTTTGTACTAATTCTATTAGGGAGTCAGAACATCAAAAGGCTATTAAAACCTGTAAATGATTTGAATAACAGTCAAATAAGTTCTTTTCATTTTGAATTCTTTACTTTTTTATTATGCTCTGTAACTGTTTTTTTGCCCTCCTTGTTCTTTTTGTTATTCTTTTGAGAACTGTTTTTTTTTTGCAGGTTATTTTTTGTGTCAAAATCAACACAAACAAAAAAAAAAACAATGAAATCAAATGAAAAAGCAAAAAGTTCAGTGTGACATAAAATGTCTAAAAGACCAGTAATAAGGAATCTCAGTTTATTCTAAAATACTTATATTATATTTTGATACATTTGTGGAATATGGTGATTTACTGTAATCTAGTATAAAAATGTAAACATTCACACACATTCACACACTGATGGTGGTTTCGCTGCCAAACACTGGCGCCAACCTATAACCACCTGGAGCAGTGTGGGGCTCAGTGTCTTGCTCAAGGGCTCTTTGACACATGGGCAGGCAGGGTGGGAACAGAGGTCGACTGCTCCTCATCTGCACCATTTTTAACAAAAATATAGATTTTTTTTTTTAAAACATAATTTTTTTCTATATTATGAAGACATTCAAGATGGCAAACCTTTTTTTCCCAAAACTTTTGCATTTCTTACTTATTTACTAACAGATGAGTTTATGTAAGAGCTCTTATATTTGTGAAGAGATTGTCAATTTTAAAATTAAATTAATTTTGAAAACAAATAAAAAAATTAACAAAAATTTTGCTTTGTGTTTTCATACTTCCCACCCGGTCAGGTGCAGCAGTTGATTTTGGGGTAACCATAAAAGTATTATTTCCTTTAATTTCAGCTTCAAATGGCTTTATGCTTCTTTGAAATCTTTTTTTCATTTTTTTTTTTTAAATTCAATAAAAATGACACTATTTTCCGCTGCTTTCAGTCTTCTGATGGTGCGGCGACTGCTTGAAAGGCTGCTGAGAAGTTTGACGACTGTATCCCAGTGTTTTTGACTGTGTGATTCTGCTCTTATTTCTCTTGAGATCCCAATCCTCGCCTACAGCACAGTTCCTCTTTGAAAGTGGATGTGGAGTTCACAGAGGGGGCATGGCGCTGTTTGCATACAACAACCTACCTAGGCTGTGAATAAATCCGCTCTGATGTCAGACAAATGCCACATGCAATACAGTTATTTGTTTATTCTTATTGCGGAGCAGTTTACGAAAACTGTTTAAAGTCGTTAGTGCTTCCTTTTTTTTCTTTCTGGTGGGTTTTTATATGGTGGTCCTTCAGAACACTAAAGCAGCTTTTACAGGGACTAGCAATCACACCCGATCCATTCCTTTCTCCTTGCATCCTGCCCACACATCCTCAGGTCATCACAGACAAAATGAAACTCACTGAAGGAGAAAACATAATAGACAGAAAGAAGATGGCTCTGACTGTATCTGCTGAGTTTTGTGAAATGCAAGTTCTTTCTATATGCAGGAAAGATGAAACAGTGGGCTGGACAGGAAGTCCTGGCATGGAAATCATTCACAGTTCAGATCAGATGCTTTAAATGATATTGAGAATCCCTTTTATTCCTCATAGAGACTACATAAAAATATTGGGATCTAATGATAACAAAGAAAAACTTAAGCAGATCACACTTTTATGTTCAAGCAACTTTCAAGCTTTCAAGCAAACACTTCCAATGAAAAGTCTGCACCTTTAATCCTAGAAGAACCATTTAGGCCTGTTTCTCACGGATCGAAACCTCGTAGGAGCCATGAAGTCTTATTTCACTCTTTTGAAAAATGTCACATTGACTTGCATTTGTATTGTAGTGACCTTTAAAATAAACAGTAAGTTATATTTCTTTTTTGGCATGAATAAGAACAGAAATATAAAGAAAGAACAATATTTCCAAACGTGAAATAGTGTATTTTTACTTTTGACAGAGGTATGTACCTTCCTTTCAAATTAAAAGACTTCCTGTGCCACAAGTTTCAAACAACATTAGTCAAAAAGGGCATTTTCTCTTGTTTTCGGGGTCTACATACATTAGAATGAACTACAAACATGGAATGCGTGCTGAAAGTTAAACAAGGTTGAACTTTGAATTGGATTTGTTGGTGACCAGTGAATGGCATCTCTTTTAACTCACAAAAGTGCCAGTCGTTTGATAATTGATCATGAAGGAAAAATTAATAATTGTGGTTTGTGCCCGGCTTGGAGCAAGATTTGCAAAAGAAGGAGAAGCCCCTCCCTGATTGTCCAGTGTGAACACTATGGGCTAACGTGATTGTGCATCCCATGCCCAGTGAGCATCAGGGTTGTGGAACTGTCTTGGCCATCATCTTTTGCATCAGTCAGGAGGACCTCTTTCATCTCCACTTGATGTGCCTTCTGCTTGAACTTTGGAAAGTATTGATGTGGGGTGTAATCAAAGGTGTTGCTAATTTGATCGATGCATCTTCAGCAGGGAGAAAGCACCGTCTTTCTTTCCTGAGACACACATAATGAGTTGTTTTCATCATTGGAAGGCTCAACGACTTCTGGAAAACTTCTCAATTCTTTGGTAATAACATTGTATTCTGGAGGAAACATATACCTGAACACACATTCAGAAACAAAAGTGTGTGTGTATCTCTGAAGGGGAAGTGGAGGACTACTGGTGTTCACCTGGACTAGATATTACATTTATTCCTGAGAGGGAAATCATTTTTAGGGGGGGCAAGAAAATAACATTGATCCTTCCTCGCAAACAGCTTAATTTAAGAGTTCATGTTGCGAAAGAAAAATTCAGCACATTCATTTTAACTTGATGAGTTAAAATGTAAAAACAATCAGTCACCCGGACAAAGTTGGAAGACTTTTCTTGTTTTCTTAAGGGTGGGAATAATATTTGAAAAGTAAATTACAAAAAAAAAAAGGGGAGAGGACCACAAAACAAAGAACTCTCTACTTGATAATGAACCCCAGTGACATCTGAACAACACGTTTTTTTGACGTACTGCAGATCTGTGGTTCACACGATTGCGTGAATCATCTGACACAGAGAAAAGCTGGTTTTCATTTTGGCTTTGCACTATTATGCAATACTTAACGGCGCAAAGCCTCTTTTCTCCATGTCAGAATTAACTGATATACGTTAATTCTGTAAGCGCTTCACTACCGTGCAGTGTTGCATATGAGTGCAAAGCTGCTTTTCTCTGCTTGAGAATCTGCTGGAACGATGTTCTTGCATCCGCAGTTGAAGAGTGATGTTAGTCCAAACAATGTAAATGTTGGAGCTCCAGCGCCCCAATGTTAAAGGGTTTAAAGGGGAGGCTCAAGACGAGGCAAGTGGTAATCTTACTACAACATTCAATCTAAGTCATATTTAACTCTAAGTGTTTAACAATTCAAAATAAAGACTTCCCTAAAAAAAATTCACTTAAAAATGTGATTCACTTAAATCGTGTTAGTCTTTGGAAAAACATCAAAACAATGCCATGCTCCTCTCACTCCATGAATGGTCTACCCTGCTTAACAGTTTTGACAGAATTTTTTGGGATACGGACGCCGCCATGTTGAAAACCAGACATCGCTATAAGCTGTTATTGGTCAGAGTCGATCTGAGACAACGTTTCCATGGTAACTGCTATCGCCATCAGGAGTAAGTTTGTCACCCAAGTCCACACCCCTTTCACTGAAAGCAGCTGGGGAAAATCTGTCCATGAACCACAAGGTTTTTTGAGGCATCTGATTGGTCCGTTTATAATGTGAATAACTGACGATAAGAAAAAATTATAATTAAAAAAGGGTATCAGAGCAAGAATGGTTATTCTGAAAAATATAATGAGTAATAACTGGTTATTTCTCAATAGAAGTCTATGGGATTTTGGCTTGTTGGAACCAGCAGGTACTTCCTATTTGGAATGCCAGAGGGGAGGAGACACTCAGTCCAGTTCTCATATACAGTCAATAAATTGCTTGGAATACATGAGCACCCTAAAACTTTATTGAAAACAGAGGGAAACACAATTTCCAATTCAAAATAGGAGACTAAAGAAATGTGTGGGACCATTTAAAAGTAACTTCACAGGAGTTTAACAAAAAAATGTAATAATTGTAAAATGTTTGAAAAGAAGAATATCAACAATTGGAACCGCCACATGAATTTGCAATCATTTTAATTTTTTTGAATGTTTTTAATCAAGTCTTGTTTCCCTTTGCAGACACCTTAACACTTTAATTAGTTTGAATAGTCTTATTTTTCTCCTCTTGACCTCCTTCCATAAATGACTCAAAGAGAATCTGCTTGGCAAACAATGATAGAGAAATGTAGGCCAGAACTAAAGGATAAAAATAAGACTTGCTTGTGTTTATCACTTTCCTTTTTCTCTCCCTTTTTTAAATTCTCTTTCATTTTTACAACCATTTTTTGTCATTTTGCATGTGGTTTCATCACCTCATATTTTACCATTTATTTTTATTGCTTTCACCCTCAATGTTAGAAAATGACAAACCATGTGTTTATTGAATGTTCCCACAGAAATGCGATTTTTAGTTTAGATAGTGTTTTGAGTCACGATAAAGTCATAACGAAGCTCACACATTACACACATAATCTCACATGAGAAATAAAGATTTGTTAAAAATTTTATTTATTATTATTTATACCCTGACATTATGAAACTAGATCAAATCTGTTATTTTCTCATAAAAAATACAAATTGTAAAAGACATGTTGCTGCCTAGCCACAAGGGTGCCCAAGTCTGGGTTTCCCTGTGCCGGTCCCCAGCCCGGATAAATAGGGTTGTGTCAGGAAGGGCTTCCTACATAAAAATCTCTGCCAAACTAAATGGGCAAATCAATGAAAGGGGATTTGCTGAGGCAATTCCTGACGGAATATCCCAAAAAGTGAACAATTTTATCTTAAAAAATAATTTTAAATGCCTGAAAATATTTGTTGGATTTGTCAGGAAACTACATTTTAAATATATATTGAAAACATAATAAAAATAAATAAATAAATAAACAATTTACTGTCTTTTATAGAGGTTGTGCAACTTACTTTTTGCCCATTCACTAAGCAGACACTTCAAGTGAGTTAGGGTCAGGAACTTTAGAGGTCAAGTAGGGAAATAAATACAAGCGGTGCCTTACATTTTATTTTAAAAACATTTCCAGTAAATGCTATGTTGCCCCGGACTGAGTCTTGTGTCTACTCCTTGTTGAATGACAGAAATGTATTTTTCTGTAAAGAATTTTTGTGAACTAAGAGAGGTCCGGTGTTTTCAGTCATCATGTGGGTCTGCCTCAGTCAAATAAACAGAAACAAACACCAAACAGCCTGAAAAGCGCAGCAGGTTCACAATTTTGAAATAAACTGCAGCGCCGATCAATATAAGATGAGAAGTCATCAATATGTATGAATCTATCCGGGGTCAAAATTCAGCATGAGGCAAATCTGATAATTATGTGACTGTTGCCTGAATTAATCCATTCTGACTTCCCTGTCAGAAAGTCAGATTAGTAGCTCATCAGCCCTGGTGGGAGGGCAGGAGCTGGCGAGGCTTTTGCCCCTTTTTTTGCATCTTGGGATTGTGTTGCTTTTGCTTTGTGAGAAGTGTGCATCTGCAGTGCTCAGTCTGTCTCTGTGAACACTGACGCACTCTGACAGGTCAGTCGATGGGGAAAAGATGCAATGTGTAGTGGGTTTATTGACCTGTTGCGCTAAAAGAAATCGTTTCATCATGATCCTTTAGCCACCTTGACTGCTTGCTAAATTTTTTCACTTTATCTTTAATTTCTGCTTCTTTTTTTACTTTAGATTTTTGAAGAACTCTCAGTAGAGTCAGTTTCTGGTCGGTTTTTGATACTTCAGGTAAGGTGTAAAGAAAATATGCTTAAGGGAATAATTTGCCTCACCTCTTGCTCTACCACAGATGGATTATCTGAAATATATTTACTAAAATGTACGCATCTTTGAGAGTTGTGAGGCATTTTAGTTTTCATTTTAAGATATCAGGACATTTTTTTCACTTTTATTTATTAGCTTTTATATTTTTGGATATAGTTTTAATGTTCTTTTTCTTCCCACTCAGTCACACAGCAACTTTAGTCAAATTCTGTTACAGCTTATCTTGCTTTACAAGTAAAACAAAGTTAACCCTAGAAAAGCCATTTGTATCATATTTGATACATTTCTGAAATCTGTATTTCATTAGTATAGCACAAACTTTCCCTAAAAACTCATTGTAGATACAGTAACTTGGCCATTGTTTTAATCTGTAGTGCAACACTAGTCCACTAGGGGCAGTAGAAGGGCTACTCCAGCTATTTAAAAAAACTGCCTCCATGAAATCTCCAAAACTATTTTGATGGGAAAAGTTTGGCTAATTTTCAAATCTTTATGGGGAGAATATTTCATCTATTGTAATACATTTTTTAAAGAGACTACATACTGTAATGAAAAATATATAATTTTTGTATATACTTAACTAGTAACACATCTAATAACAATAAAAATAATAATACATATACACCATACATTTACACCATATACATTTTATTTATGGTTTATACATTACACCTTGTTAAAAACTTGACTTGGTGACATATAATTCTAGCCAGGCACCACCCGCGGCTTTTAACTTCTCTTCCACGATACATTTTTAAACTTCCGTGAATTAAAGGGAACGCCAATGATTTGTCACTGCCAAATCTGAGTCCCTGATTGGTCAAAGTTAACCTGGTTTAACTTTCAGCGTGTTCAGTGAGTCCAAAAACGGTTATAGAAATGTATGTAGCTACACGAGAGTTTTGAACGTGAAAGCCCGAAATGCATGTTAACATTTACTTTTCATTGTCATCCCATCCTAAACATAGCTTGACGCTCGAATCGCATTAGGTGTGAACGCAGCTTTAGGAGATATAATGGCATTGCATTAATTAGTATCGTGACTTATTTCAGCTGATGATGGTAGGAAAAAAACAGACAAGAGGCTGTTGTTTTAAAAGGTGGGAGTAAATTTTATTTATAACACATGATGCTGACAGGGAACCTCCAGCTCAGCGTCTATATTACAAGGTTGATCTGCAAGGCTGCGCATGTACTGTACGGTATTTGGAAACCAAGATTGCAGTGGCACTATAAATACACGCTTGAAACAACAGAACTTTCCCTTTTTTGATCTTTTTTTTCTTTGATTTTTTTTGTCAGATTTTTTTTTACGAAATGGTACAAACAACAATACAAAATATTTGTGCTGTTGACAATTTACAAAAAAGTCTATTTGACATGGTAACTGTGCAATTCTTTTTTTATCCTTTTTTTTTTTTTTTAATTTGAATTCATGTGGACTATGATACACCAGAATCAGCTTCTGGACAACAGCCTCCATCATGCAGGCTGTGAGACTTTATGAACTGTTGTATGGTTACAGAGCTCAGCTGCCAATTATAAAAAGACACATGCAAAAAGCTCAAATTGTACAGTAATGGTTTGTCTAAGTTGGTCTGTTTAGCTCAAAGCAAATATTACATTATGTACAGTTGGACTTGAATAGCTGGAGAATTTTGTATAAAAGTTTGCTGCCTGTGTTTTCGGTTCTGATTATAAGAGGAGAAAAGTTTGGCTTCTTTAGGAAAAACTTGACATCTATGTCAATTTGCAGCCAACATAAACAGTGCATCAACCTTTTTTTATCCCCTTCACAGACTAGTATACAAGGACAGACTTCTCTGCCGCATGCAACTTGCAATCTGACAACATTCAGGGTCATCAGGGCGTTCTATGTGTATGTATGATGCAGCCATAAATGACGGTGTGTGTTTAGAGCATCCTGTTTACCTTTTCATTTAATCTGAATGTCTGAAGAGAGCACAAGCTGTCCTTTCATTTTACGGCCTTCGGGGACGCTGAAGCTCTGCATCGGAATTAAAACACTACTAAACAAGCTCGTATAATACAGAACACTCACATATATACAGTAAGGCCTAGGAGTGAGTGTGTGCTGAACTGTACAAGTGACACCCTCTTGTAAAAATGAAGCAAAACTTGAAAGCTAATATGTGCTGTAATTATGTCTGTGAGCCCGTACAGAATCGAACAGATTCTCGCAAAAGCACATGGCTTTTTGTAAAATAGGTTTTTGTCTCAAGTGTAATGGATGGAAAAAAAGACAAAAACTACAGAAAGAACATGTCAACACATTAAAATAAAATGAAATAACTTCAATATATACACCCCGTTTACTCATCAGATATAGACCCAGACTGCAGAAAGTGACATCTGTGTTGAGTTCTTTTTTAAGATATCCTGTAAAATAAGGAGCAGTCAGATAGAACCAAGCATTTCCAACAAGGATTTGTGGACATTTTTTTCTCTTTAGTCTATGGAGGAATCATTTCTTCTTCTTTCTGAGTGAATTCAAACAGTGTTTTTCTTGATTTTGATTTTTCTTAATCGACATTGTTTTATTTCCTTCCATGTTTAAAGACCCATTCCAATGCAAATTGTGTTTTTAACATGTTCTTGTGGCATTTCTCTCATGTTGGAGGACATATTTTGAGAAAATAGTGTAAAATTGCATTTCTGAATATTTTTTGGTTCAAATGCTTGTGAATCAGGGGCAGAAGAAAAAATGCCTTTGGAAACGTGTTTGTTTGTTAGAAAATTCCGATGAGGGGGACCGCGAGCTTCATGCTCTGCTCCGTTCTGATACATCCACTTGTAGACGGCTAGATCTATGGATGTCTTTGCCTTTTTATTTTAGCTAAAAATGGCAAAATCATAAATAAAACACTTTTAGAAAAGTTAAAAAGATTATTGAGGTGGGACTTTTAATTACCACCTTTATAATTTCAACTTACTTTATCAAAAATTAATTGTATTTTCTTTATTTCTAAGACTTGGTCATGTTAACATGAAAGATTGTTAGAACGAGAGATATGAACCAATCTGAATGCTACTCTGCTTTTCTAGATCTATATATTGAAATTCAATACACACCAAACTCAATACAGTCCAAAATAAAAAACATTCTGTTCATTCAAGAGCATCTCTTTGGTCCTTGGTGATAATCTCAGGGCTATTTAACCAAACAGACTAATGGTCCTAAAGATTCCCTCCATGATAGACATCATAAGTAGTTCTCCTTTGTGGTAAATCTGAACCAAATGGCCTTTTAAAAATGTCTGTCAAGCAAAAAGCCTACGAACTACAATATTTTTGCATGTTTTGCATCAAAGAACTTCACATAGATTCTCTGCTCCTGTAACTTTGCCTTCTAAAGCTCTAGAACATGCTGCATAAAAAACGTTTATGCTTCAGACCAATCAAAATGTTCAAAACAGATTCTGGTAGCACTAAGTTCCTGGCTGAGCATCAGTTCCCCCCGCTGTGGCAGAGTCGAGCACATTTTATTTACTGAGAGTTTGTTGTCAAGCAAGCTTGAGTCAACAAAGGAGTAAATTAAAAAGAGGCTCAGAGAGAAGCTGGTACGACTTTAGCTCGGTCAGCGTGAATGAAACCTCCTTTTCTTAATTCTTGCTTCCTACTGATCTGGAGTCCAGTAAATGATCTGCTAGGGAAAACAGAGACACACAAATCCTACAGGATTCTGAATGCACACATACACATGTGACTTGTCAATCTTCAAATTCTGTGACAAGTCTTTCTTGAAGTTTAGGTGCAAAAACGGATAACCCCAAACAAACACGGCTGCTCCTGAAGCCACACAAAACAAATACCCAGAATTCCTTTCTTCTGTCAGACAGCCTTGCAGATAGCTGTGATCACAGCAATCACGTTCAAGTCCACTGTAATCTAGAAGCGCAGACATGAAAACTTGATGATTTGTCCATAAACTAAAGGCCTATGTACCGTCTGTCTACATGAAGCGGCCTCTTAGCCAGTTACTGCCCCTCTCAAACCAGCACTGTCATTCCCCGCAGCGATACCACAGCCCCTCAGGACTGGAGAAATCAAAAGGGAGGGCTTAAAGGGTCAGGGGTTCTGTGAGAGCATGTATGCCCAGAAAAAAAAAAAAAAAAAGCAACCAATCCTGAGTTAGCGGGGAGTCTGCTAGATTACGCACCACTGAAGGCACTTTTTTAAACAACAGTGCTTCTGTTCTAAGTAACTGAAGTTAAGAAAGAAACTAAGCCTCTCCACGCAGGAAGGACTTTCATGTTAGTGTTCTTCTTTATTCCCCTTTTGTTTGCCTCAGACAAATCAAGCTGCTCAGATGCAAAGCTTCTTTGGAATGGCAAAAGAGGGCTGGGAGCGAGGGGGGAAATAAGGAAGTGCTTTGAAAGGGAAAAGAAGATAGAGAACAAGACATTTTTGAAGAAACTGAAGGAAAAACAAACATTTTAGGTACTTAAGTTCACATCCAGCAGCAAACCAAAGGGAAACAAAAGCACAGAAGTTGGTGAATGCACACTGTGAATGAGAGCTTTCAGTGGAGAAGTGGACGAGCTCAGAGCAGGACTGCAGTGATTGGCTGCACTGGTCCTGTGTGGTGGGGTGTCTGATTGATCAGTTTGCATTCATTGTCTGCTTGGGGTGTCCTAGGAACATGGCAGACCAGCTGACGGGTCGAGGGTGCGTGTTTGTGTGAGTCAGGGTGCGTTTAATCATCGGCCCCGCCTCCGTACATGTCAGCCAACTTCTTGAAACGGGGGCCCCAGTCGTTGAGGTAGTCATAGTCCTGGTCCCCCGTGCTGGAGGAGTTGAGGGAGCTGACGGAGCCAGCTGTGGAGCCGCTGCCCTCGTAGTCAAACACCAGCAGGGAGTCATAGGGGGGCGCTGTGGGGTCGTTGTCTGCCGCTCTCAGACCCTAGAAAGGAAAAGACAGAGCGGAAAACAGGTGAAATTACACGTTTGCTGTCCGCCACTGACCGAAGGGCAACAAGTTGCTATACAAAATCCACCCAGGTACACCGAAGCAAATCCCACCTGTCAGAGGAGACAGCTGGAGAACAGCGAGGGGCATGTCGGCGTGCCATCACAGAGCCAACACACACTCACAGGAGAGGAGCACAATTACATTCATAAAGGAGGAGGACCAGTGGAGAAATTACAATAGAGATGTACTGACTGTTGACATTGTTCCTTTGGTATTTCTGAGAGAATTCTCTTGCGCATAAAAAAGTGGGGAGAAATATATAAAATAAATCATCAATGTTTCGTCAATTGGTCCATTATTTAGTTCGGTACGCTCATTGTAATTCAATTTGAGGATGACACAGCGGCAAACGTACTGTGGGGACGAATAATGACCTGCTTCACATTTATTAATTCATTTTGATTGCTGAAGGAATCAAAAGATATTTACTGCCAAGCCACATTATGAAGACGGCCTGAGATGATCATAAAAAGAACTCCTGGCAGCCTTTTACAGCTTGGTTATTTATTGCCATTTCCACACTTTTGCTTCCCTTTTTTTGTGGTCATAGCTAAAAGCACCTGTAAAAATAAAACAATTAAAAATGACCGGAAAGTTTTTTAAAGACTAACTTAGATGAAAATGGTTTTTCTACTATGTTCTTGTAACAAATCAAATACATTTGAATCTGGAGCAGACGAAAAAAAAATGCAGTTGAAAAAGAGTGTCTTTTTGACAGAAAACATGCTGGGTGGGCCACTAGACGACTAGACCCACGTACATCTTCATTTTCCTCGTCTGAGTTGGCATCTGATTCAAAACTGGATGGCTGGATAGCTTCAATATTGCTCCTTATTTTTGTTGCATGTTAGGTTGAGGTGTGAGGGTGTGTAAGCTTGTGAAAGAGTGTGTAAAAAGAGAGTTCTTAGCAACAAGAAGGGGAAGGGGGGCGGGGTTGCTCCACACCAACAGTCCACAGTTCTGAGGCAATATTCTGATGCTCTACTGCCACTCTGCAGAAACTATGTTCTAGAAAACGACACAGGTTTTTTTTTTTCATTTTGGCTACAAAAATTATAAATAAAGAGCAGTGGCAACTATATTTACTGTATAACAATACTCCAAACTGCCCTTGGTCTTCAAAAGTGCAAACATAAATTGTGTCATCAAAGTCACTCAACTTAACTTTTTATGATTAAAAAAGGCAAAAATATAAATACACAAAGAAAAGAAAATATATCCATGGGGATTTGTTTTTTTTTTAAATGGCGTATTTTACCAGGAGTAACATCCCATTCCAAGCTTAAGAATCTTGATGAAATGTTTTTGGGCACTTGGGAATTGTCTCTCTAATTTGATCCAGGGCACAAACACGCTTCCGAACTGGATGTCTGCTCACATGATTAACAGATGTGGCTGCAGATGCACATCTGTTCTGACAGGGAACTCCAACATACTGTGACAATGATGTTTGTGATGCCTCTGGAAATCAACCAATTTTGTTTTTGTCTGCTGCTAGAATGTCTCCAAGATGTTATCCTACCAAAAGTTAAAAGTCTAGAACTGTAATTATTAAGATTTGATTTCAGATCTAGTATTATTGATCTATACTTGAACGTAAACATGCAACGCTTCTTCTCAATTTAACAAGACAGAACAATTTCTCTTTCTTTCTTTCTTTCTTTCTTTCTTTCTTTCTTTCTTTCTTTCTTTTATAGACTTGAGATGGCTTTGGCTGTTTTGCTGAGAATACACAGTGCACATATGGTCATGTGGTGTTCAAGTATTTCATAAACAAACATACACACAAGTATTGGTGACATTTTTCAAGTTTAATAATATATTCTTTGAACTGTTTAAACTGTTTACCTGGTGGAAGACAGCCGCACCCTCCCAAGCTTATTTACTGGGGCCATGCGCCAGGGAGGGATGACGCGGGAAACGCTAGAGGAAGACGTGTCTTGGGAATATCATAAAAGAAAAAAAAAAAAGAGGACCTTCCTGCAGACATCAACATCCAGAACCAGAAGACCTTGACCAGAAGACCTGGATAAACTTTGTTTTAATGATTCTGTTGTTTTCTTGTTCTAGGCTTTAATAAAAAGCTTTCTCTACAATTCTCAATACTTTTTGGTTGGGGTAAGATTTTTGTTGCATTTATAAATTCCACTTCCAGCCGATGATGTCATGCGTCATCCTGTCTGCAGCCAGGTCCATCTAAAAAAAATCCTTCCGCCTCACCAGAGGATCCTGCCTCCTTGACTGGACTCGACGATCCAAGTCTTACACGCACTTCTGAAAGCGAGTGTAAATGGCGTTTACTTGTATAGAACTTTTCTACCTTCCTTGAAGGTCCAAAGTACTTTACAGTCACAGTCCCACTCACCCACTCACATGCTGATGGTGGCTCCACTGCACAACACTGGTGCAAACCTTCCACCAAAGGCAATGTGGGGTTCATTATCTCACCCAAGGACACTTGGGCAAGACGGGAATTGAACCTGCAATCTTCACCTACTGCTGCTCCACGGCCACCCTGATCATGTAACAAATAGAGTCAAAGCCTCTGGATGAGATGTAAGATGTTTCTTTTTTCTCTTTTTCTTGGGCCACCCTGAAATATATTATTAATCTACTTTTTTTTTTTGCTTTACTTGAATCAGTTATTGGACACAGGCAATCAGCAGTTGGGAATTTACTTTAGACTCTTTAAGGTGGACTGGGTTTGTTGGGTGGGATTATGTGCTTGTGTAAAACAGAAAAACTCTTTTGATTACTCAATTAAAAAGGTTTAAATTAATCAGAAGTTGGGAAAAATGTTGTGTTATTTAGGATTTTTGATTCATGTTTGTGGCATTTGAACGTACTATGATTTTTCTTTTTCCATTTCCAAGAATGGAAAATTAGTTTGATTTAGAATCAACAAAGAGCAGATCTTTTTTTAAATCCAGTGGAACAAGAAGAGATGGATGGTAGCAAACCTAAAAAAAAACATTAGTGGAGGAAGCAGTGTTCAGCAAAACCACTAGATTCGCTTTTTGTGTTTAACCAGGCCGCTGGAGCAAGATCAGGTGAGTGTGTGTGTTTGTGTGTGTGTGTGTGTTTGTGTGCGTCAAAGTGAGACTCCAGGCTGGATGGATCAAAGTTGAACAGCTGCCAACACCTCTCCACTGTAAGCGTGTTGTCACAAGTCTGTCAATCAGCATTTTTATTTGCATCAGTTTACTGATGTCAGAGTTGTGTGTGCGTGTGGGTATGAGGCGTGTGTATTTGTTTGGAGGAAAAAGTGACAGTGGCTTAGTAAAGCAAAACCTGCCACTACCACCTCCATGCAGGAGTAAACATATTAAAGAGCATCCAGAAACCCCGTAATCGCATTAAATGTCAGACAGACGGAAAGTGAAAGTGAAAGGCCGGCACAAGGTGAGTACACATAATCTGACTGCTGAGTCTTTGCATCTGTAAACGTCGCTCCTTTGTACGTTTACCTCGTGGATGAAGTCCCCGATGTCTCCAGGGTGGGGCACGACAGGTCTGATGGGGTACTGTGATTCAGGGATGATGGGACGCTCGTCGACTCTGCGGACACCAGGCGGCTTGCTGATGATGTGGTCTAAGGAGTCGGGCTGCTGCAGCTGGCTTAAATCGTAGTCCTGCCCCCCCAAAGCAAACAAAAAAAGACATCTCAGCAAAGAAGGAATGGCGAGTGAAATGTCTTGATCTCTCCAGCCTTACTTGGTCTTCCTCTCCTCCTCCCTCTTCATCGTATTTGAGGATGTTGTCCCTCACGTCGTCCTCGGGGTCAATGAGCAGCTGCTTCGTCTGCCTCTCCTTTTCTCTGCGCTTGACCCACACCACAAACAGCAACACCATACCTGCAGGGGACGCACACGTGAATCTCACATAGCAGCAAGTTGTGCTGCAACAGCAACAAAAGTACAAAAAAAAACACACGCAGGCGACAGCCTCATCTTTAATGCGGCCAGGTCTCCAGCCTTGCTCAGGGACTGCAGCGAGGCATGTTGGGCCCCAAACGTGGAAATGATTTATTTAAGGGAAAAATAAGTTCACCATGTTCAACATCATGTTCTGCTTAGTGGGGTGTAGTATTCTAATTAGAAGAAAACATTGTAAGATGTTAGTAACATCAAAACCACTGATAGTAGGACATTGAAGAAAACATTTTTTTTTGCTGTAGAGCTACATTAACACGGGGCATGTGACGGGCATTCAAGGGTGCACTAAACAGGCATTCCTGAATCTGCATTTCACATATGGTGTCCACATTGTATGGTCGCTACTCTATACTAGCCCATGTCCATGGAAGAGGCTTGGTGTGAAATGTGGGAGTGGTGCGTGTTGCTCCAGGCGTTTTCTTCCATTCCATACAAAAGACTTGGTATAATTTTGTTCGGGTGCAAACTGCATTTATTAATTTCTCCTTTTATGATCAATTTTCAAAAAGTTGGCAAAAGTTAAAAGGGACGCCATCCACGCTACCAAATCCGAGTCTCTGATTGGTCAGAATTCAACCAATGGCCACAAGTTTTGTACATAGAGCCTGAAAACAGTTGTAGGCACTAGTGTGATGCAACAGTTTTGAACGTGGAAGCCCGAAATGCTCTTTTGCATTTGAACACAGCTTCGATGCAGCGTTTCTGATGAAAACGACTGCCGTCTACATTCATGACCATGCCAGCGATTTTCCAAAAAATCTGGCGGTGGCATGACATCTCGATTTGGTTGATGCTTCTGTATCACGCGGTGGCAGTTGTTTTTGTGACCGTAGCATTGATGAAATTTAAAAGTCAGATAAAAACTTCTTGTTCTCATGCAATGCAAGCTGCAAAAAACACTTTGTACCTTTTCAGTATCTGTTGCTCACCTTGTTATCTGTTTACCTCATGCACCACTTTACACCACAAGTGACCTGTCACTTGCCTGAAAAACTCATACATGAAAAACTCATGTACATTCAATCTGTGACAACAGCATGCTTGGTGTTTTTTTTTTTTTTTTTGTTTGATTTGAGACGCACCCCGAACTCCCATAAACTTTAGGAAATATGATGACTTTGCAAAAACAAGGTTTGCTTTGTGACTCAGAAAATCTGAAGGGTGAACTGAGCCGCACATCTAAGAGTTTTCACATTGAATGTAGCAGAGCACGACCATGCATCCAAAGCTCTATGAATGCAGACTTTTACAATTCATATCACAGACATCTTCTAATATCTAGACAAAGACTCGCTTTATATAGGAAGGTAATGATAAGAAACCGATTTTCAAAAATCTTACAGAGCAGTATGATGATGCAGATGAGGATGGAAATGATGGCTCCGGTTCCCAAACCAGCGGCTGCCACGGCTCCAAGACTGGTGCAGTCTCCGTGTTCATCACATGGACAAACTTTCACTTTGATGACTGACCGGTTAGACAAAGGGGGGTTCCCCGAGTCTGACACAACGATGGGGACTTCGTACATTCCTGGCTCCAAATAGACTTGGTATCTCAGAGATAGACGAGCATAATCACCTGAGCAAAGGGAAAAAATAAAAGTCTAAAGTGTATTTTTTTTTAAATAAAAAAAAAAATTAATTCTTCCACGATATTATTGGACATATCCATTTTTATTTTTTTAGTTCCAAATATAACACAACCATATAACTAAAATCATTCACTTCCGTTTAAAGCATAATTTTCTGTAGACGCTACTTTTTCTTTCTTTTCTGTGACTTCAGACTCATATGTTTGCAACCACTTTTGAAACATTAATAATGAATTCTGAAACATTCTCTCCCCTTACATCGGACATAATCTTTGCTTAAAAATGTCAGTTTTTAATTTAGGTTTTATTAGCTAGTATTTCGGAATTGTATGCATTTTTTAAAAAATCATTTAAACTTCTTATTCTACTATTGTTCATATTATTGTTAAACAGTTTTTTTTAAATGTTGCTTTTTTTTTGTTAAATTAAACTTGGATTAAAAAACGAAGAAAAATGAAAAAAAAAAAAATAAAATATATAGTTTTTTTTGTCTATAAAGTTGTTACAATAGAGCTCTTTTAAAAATTTAAATTAAATTAAGTAACAAAAGGAAATAAAATGAAAATGAAATAAAATTATATACAGATTTATGGTCTGTAAAGTAACAGTTCCAACTGAGCTGTAAAAAAAAATTAAACCTAGAAACAAAAAAACAAAAAAATCAATAAAGTAAAATTTAAATAAAATAAATAAATATTTAGTTCTTTGTCTGTAAAGTAACAGTTACAATTGAGCTGGTTATAAACCTGAAATTAAATTAATTAACAAAAATAAAATAAGATAAAAATAATATAAATATTCAGGGTTTTGTTTTTAAAGTAATAGTTTTAACTGAAAAAAACCCTCAAAGTAAATAACAAAAATAAACATGAAATAGTATAATATTTATTTTTTTTGGTCTGTAACATAATAATTGCAATTAAGCTGTTTTAAAAGTGCTTACAAATAAAGTTGTAATTTGATTTGATTTGATTGGATTTATGGAAATTAGATCTCTGTAAAATGCATCAAGCGCAATACCTGAAAAGTTTCATTTAAACGGAACGTTGATGCTGCTATTAATCACTATGCATATAATTAACAGTTATATTTTATAACAGTTATAGAATTAACCTAAATCAATTTGTCAAAAATCAACAAATGCAGACCAAAAACATTGAGTGCTTTTCCATTTAGATCAAAGAATTGATAACATTTGCAGGATTTGCTGCTGAAAACAGATCCAAACTTTTCAACCCTCACCGCTTATCCGTGAAATCGTCCAGTTGCGTCGGATACTGGTGGGGTAGTTGGGCAGCTCAAAGACAAAAGGTCCGGTGTTTGGGTCTGTGTCGGCATCTGCAGCAGTGATGTTGACACCGTTGACATTCTTGTTCATCCTCTCGCAGATCTGAGACTCCCTGGGAACGAGTGCTGGGGGGTTGTCATTAATATCTATCAGAGAGATCTGCAGAGTGCCTGTGCCGCTGGCTTCAGGAGAGCCTGGGAGCAAAAAGAGAGAGAAAAAAAATCTATGACAGAGGGAACAGATGATAAGAGAAGATACATGGAGGCGAAGGGATGACTGAGAGGGAAAGAGAGATGAGCTGAAGGCTGACAGAGGAAAGAAAAGTATTAAAAGAGGGTAAAAAAAAGATTTAAAAAAAAAAAGGTTTCACCTTTTTAAAATAAATGAGCACTGTTCATTTGCAATCATCTTGGTAAAGTAGGAACGCTGTAGAGCTCGAGGAGAATTGAAACTTTTGATATAAATCCTTATGACAGCAGTGTTGTCCAGGTCGTCATTTGGCCTCACAGCTAAATGGAAGCAATCACAGTTGATCTGGATGAAGGCAGAGCACATCCGATCGCCTTGAGACGGCTAAGGTACACTAATGATGACTGTAATACAGTAAAACAGGCCCTTGTCTGGCTGTATTCACAACTGAGCGTGGGAGTTTTGTATGATTGCAAACTTAAAGCAGTTTGCTCTATTTTAGTTGGATTTTATTTTTCAAAGGTCAATAAGGCGATATTATTAAACAGACTCATTCATTCTGCTAACTGGGAAACCCACAATGTGCAAATCCTAGCAACAAATCACTCAATGCAAAAACACATTAAAGATCACACTAGCTGCACTTCCATTTTCTATAAAACTGCACAAATAGATAATAATAAAATCACTTAATGAAAACACGACAAAATAAAAAAAAATTTTATTCATCAAAATACGTTTTTACGCTTGGAGAAGGTGGTTTTGATCAAAATGGACATATTTCACTAAACCACAATGGAAACAACCGAAGGGTTAGCCACGCTTTGCTACAAGAGGTCCCACAGCATTCCACAGCTCACAGCTCAAGTTGAGAGTGTCACGTGGAATAATTTGATCCATAGCTACTCTGTAAAAACCACCATTTCCCAAAATCCCTTCATCTGCAGGCGGAGACGGCAACGTCTCCTTTAATAGATGGTGATGACAGCTAGTGCTGTGGCAGAAATCTGAATTTGTCTGCTGTCAACATATTGTTCATATCCGTCGCCATGTTTTTGAATGACTTATCCAGTGAGTTGGTTTGTATTTATTCACATAATGAGGATATAATGGAAACCGTGTTAATGCAAAATAACCAATATTTGTGTACTTATTTTTCTTAAGATCATCTTTACTCCCTCCCTTGTTTGAACACCTTACATTTAAGTGCAACATTAAGATCCTTCAATGATCTGATAGATATAAGCATATAAGTGTATTTTCTCTGTGTTCTGAGTTGGTGAAAGATTTTAGGTATGGACATGTTTTTCTTTGTCTTTC
>BSAI01000015.1:16104179-16164896 GCA_036245035.1 Adrianichthys oophorus
ATCCAACTAAATACGCTTGGCTGTTAGGTTTGATTAAGAGATGTTACAGCTTTGAACCTGACAAAGAAAAAAAAAGGTAAAATCATGTCCAAAAGCCAAAGAAAAAAAACAAGTTGTAAAGTTTCCATTTTCTCTGGCTGTCTCTCAGTGTCTTTTTGCCCTTGGTCACATAACTGTACTTTCAAATGGCTGTCTTTCATGTAAGATTTTCCAGTCTTTTTTTCTTTAGCAGAGCTTTGCTTTTTGTCTAAAAAAAATAAAATTAGCCCCACTTAAAACAAGGTCTCAGCTTGCTGCTTTCACTATTTGATTGAAATTCTATATGACTAATTGTCTAAACAAAAACAAAGGAGTTGACCTAATAGGTCAGTTAAAGTCAGAAAAACTTGGTAACACAACAGTCTTCCATCTGAAGTGTTTTCTGTGAGTTTCTGTCTTTGAATGCCTCTGATGAGTCATATTTCAAAAGCTTTATCTTCAAAACCTTTGATTGTTCCCTTTCACGCAGAAGCTGATGGACAGCATTAGAGGAAAATATACATTACACTTGTGGTTCACATTCAAACAGGTTAATCATGGCGCCATTGTGCACCACACACCTTTCTTTCCCGTTCTATTGGTCTGTTAATCCCAACAATGTATTGGGGACATGTGGAAGCAGCTTGCCACAGCTGATAGGAGAATTATGTGGGCTTTAACCAGCTAAATAAATAATTATGTGTGTAAATTTCTCAAAAGGATTTGAATTTACTTTTTTTTTTATGGTGGATGTGAGATGTAAGGCGTGGTGAAAAGACCCAAGCAGCCTTACCATATGCTGTTTGAAGAGCGCACGCAGAACATAAACAATAGCATGATTGCTTTGAAAGAGAAAAGTGCCAAAAGGGTTATTGAGGTGCAGACAACTGTGTGTGCTTGTGATGTGTGTGGATGGAAGACAGTGAGGGGTAGGAGGGAAACACATCAAAAGTATGCCTCTCACTATTGCTGTTAGTGGCTCTTTATATGCTACCCTACTATCCTCACTGTCTCAAAGTACTTCTTACCATAATCCTTCTCGGGTTGTGACGGCTGGCACTTTAGAAACACCCACACAATGTTTCTGAAGTCAGTCAGCCTGATGTACACATGGGAACACACAAACACAGACACCCTAAGAGCACTGACTGTCTAAACAAAACACACTTGACCGATGTTGAGCTACTTACATACCAGACATGTGTTCAAGAATGTGCTTTTAGGAAACGGTGTTCACACAAGTTTGTCTCTACCCAATAATATTATATGTACCTAAAGCTGGAAGAGGTTTTGTGCACAATGTCAAAGTTGTTCAAATCTTGCTCCAGGCTTTTTCATTCACAGCTCTATTCCAATATATGAAAGACTTGGTTTCATACACATGCGTCCGGGCACAAACTGCAATTATTCATTTATCTTTTATGATCAATACAATCAAACTGTTGACACTTCCGTTTATTGAAAACAACGCTACCCATATGTCAATACTAAAGACAAATCCCTGATTGGTCAAAGTTTGACTGGTTCAACTTTCAACGTGTGTTCAATTGCCACACGCCACAATTGGACTTGAAAACTAGCGTAGCAACACGCTAACACAAGAGTTACAAACACATAAGCCCGAAACACAAAAATGTGTGCATTTACATAGACTTTTCATTGGAAGTGATCACTTGAACACGTGTTTTCCGATCCCAGAGTCACCCTAGCATATGGGCAGGACAAATGCAAACAATTGGACCAAAAAATTAGGTCCAAACCATTAAAAAGAGCAAAAACACAACAGTTCAGACAAGACAGGCTCAAACTTCAGATCTATACTGTAGGTTTTATGTTGACAATGTCAATCATTGCAAAATCACACTCATACATGCTCACAGGAAAATGCTCAACATGAGAGGATTCACAAATGCAAACACTTGTAAATTCCAGAAAGTCTCAAGAAGGGATCAACTTCAAGTAAACACACCAACACGCTGCATGTCACTGATAAGGCAATTTGGTTGAGAGAAAAAAAAACATTTCCCTTTTACTTGGGCAAAAAAAAAAAGCACTCAGTTCCACTCCAGGAAAAATGGAGCTTATTTGTTTGCTGTGATTGAGTTTGTGCTTGGTTAAGCTTGAGTTTCAACTTTTGAGGTAGAACAAATTGCAAGAAAGGAAAGGAGCAGTCAGTTTGGGATCAAGGACAATGCAGGGAGAGGAGGGAGGATCGACAATGTGACCATTTGTGTAAATCCCAGATTTTGCCACAGAAAAGCGGTGAAATTTCTGATTTTAGTCTATGTCAAAATTCTCCACATTCACCAAACACCGTTTTCTTTCAGCTGATACAAATGATACTGTATCATACAGTGAGGTAATGGAGTTAAACTCCTATTTATATCTAACCAAATTTAGGGCACAGTCATTCTGGCTTGTTTGGCCATACTAGATAGCCTGATTTCTTTGGAAGGTGTGAAACCTCACCTCAAGCACAAATGAACTCTGGTCTTCCTGAGAGCGAGGGTCTTAGTTTGTTTATAAGTGGACCTCATTGCAACTGAGAGACTGTATTTTAAAATTCTAAATGACTTAAGACTCACAGACAACCAAGAAAGTAGGTAATGTGATTTCTGTCTATTTTTAAGTAGAAAAAGAACATGAATCACAAGAAATTTTTAAAAATTGTCATCAGTAAACATTGTGTGTTGAAGTTTTTTTTTTTTATTATTTATATACAGTATTCTCAGATAAGCAACAATAGCTAAGAATGTAGCTTAAAGGTTGCTTCATTTCTTTATTCATCTTTTTCAAACGGCATTTTTTTGTCTGCTCCTGATTCACAACAAGTAGAATAAAAAAATACTCAAAAGAGCAATCTTGAGCTTAATTTTCTTTATATATGTCCTCCATATTATGTTAAAGGACATGTTAAAAACACCATTCTGATCAGAGTGGGTGTTTAATTGCACAACCACATCAAATAAAGAAGAATGAATCAAAATAATCAAATAAAATATTCTTACCGTTGTCTATGGCCAAGAATGTGGCCTCGTATATATTGTTCTTCACATAGACGGATTCCCGATCAAGAACTGCCGTTGTTATTATCTGACCATTGGTTCCGTTGATGGACAACCAGTCTGCGGGGTCGCTCAGCTTTAAATACCTAAAGACCAAAAAATGGAAAAACCAATGAAGAAGTTAGTGTTGAAGTTTCCACATCTTTATGTAATTAAAAAGTCTCTCTTAGGCCTTTATCTGCATGAACTGCTTCTAAATACACTCGCTCACAAACATATTGCAGTCCGACCTTCACACGGTTTAATTCTTCATTGGCTTCTTTCCTGGAGCTTGAAGCTTTTGCTCAATTTTACCTCATTTTTCACTCCTGTGTACCGTGCAATGGAGTCAATTACCTCCTTAGTTAGGCACTGATGCAACTGCCTGTGTGTAGCCTGGCCTTTTTTTTTTGCCTTAGGTGTTAACTTAAAGCTCTGGAAGGCATGTCCAGCTTAAGTAAGGTTTGCAGTGCTTGTGCCGATGCAGGTGTGCGTGGAGGAGCAGTGCCGTGCCGAGCGTGACGGCACGTTGATAGCATCTTTGTGCTGATTATCAAACATGAAAATGGATGCTGCAGCGGGTAGCGACTTGGCCCTTGGATAACGGGCAAACAAAAAAAAAAGGAAGGGAGGATCATCTGAAGGATTCAAACCCAATCTCGTTCTGATCTGACTGTTCCTGCTTTGCTGGCTTTTGTTTCTTTCAGCTCGCTCGCTGCTTTTATCTGATCTCCATGCACCCATGCAGCATCAGCTCGTCTCGCCTTGCTTGGTATTCATACATTTTTGTATCCCTTGAATCTTCTCAAGCAATGCTCCGCTACACAGAGCCCATCAGCTGTCACCTGTCTTGACTTTAGTCTTTCTACCACAACGTCCTTTCTGGACACGTGACACTTTGGCTTCACACAAACTCCATCCTGCACTTTTTCTAAACCCAACTGAAAACGTTCCTTCTTAGCTTCTATATTTAGTTAGTTGCTATTTTTTTTTTAACAAAAATATCTCAAGTTCAACCTACGTAGGAAAAAAATACAAGCTTTCGAAGGAAGGATGGCAACAAGGAATCGGTGGCCAGAATATATAATCTTTCTCCTGCAGTGAAATGGGATTTTCCCAGTAGGCAGTGTGTGTGATCACAGGCATAGTGCTGTGCAGGGAAAAGGATCACAGCAATGACATTTTTACAGTCTAGACTGTTTCACAAAAGTTCGCCTGGCCCACAGCTGCTTATTGGCTGACTGTGTAATCACCACGAGGACAACAGGCATTCAGTGAGCAGTGGGAGGGTGGGATAAAAGCCTGAGAAAAATGATTAGGAGTGGGTGAATGAGCATAGGGGAAATTCAGAAAAAAATAGCACCACTGCATGATCAGATATGAACATTCTAATTAAGACTGACTGATACATTCTGTTTTGTAGGCAACTGCCCATGAATTAGTTTTGTCCTACTCTCAGAAATTGTAGTCATCGAAAAAGTAAACTGATGATCCACATTACAGATCTTCCCTGCCTATAAACACTATTTTTTTTCAATACTTCTGTGGAAATGAGAAAATAACAAAATCCTGTCAATAAATCCAAACATCCTGACCATGGGTAGCTGTGAAACATCTAAAATTTAAAAAGATAATAAAAATTGGGAGGTAAATTATGATAATGTTACAACTTTGACAGGTTTTTTTTACATCCACGTGAAATTCTGAAAAATAAATCTTTAACCAGACAAAAGCTAATGTACACCTGTACGGGTGCTCGTGTGGTTATCTTAAACGGCCTATTTCATGCTATTCTTAAGCCTTTCAGAATCCATTTATATGAATATATATATCCGTAAGTAAGACGCCTCAATCTCTGAGGCTCCGCCTTTGGCTCCTTGCTGATGCTGCCCATTTCATGATGTCAACCTGGAGCCAGCCTCAGCGACCACAAAAACAAACAACATCCAAACTTTTGCAGAGATGGATGTGTATATTATGCTTATAAAATCAAAATGTTTTCATGAACACCGCTAGCTCCATGGTGAAAGTAGGGTGTGTTTGTTGGCCTGGGGGGTGGTGCTGGCAGCGCTGTCTCTTTCTGGAAAGGGCTGTTCTCATTCTCGTTTTAATGGGTTGGGAGGGGCTGGTGCTCAGATAGCAGAGTTTTAGAGGAATGCTCAGAGATGTGGGAATGGATCAAAACACCGTTTTGGGGTTGTTTTTCATGAGGAATTAACATTATAGTACACTCCAAAGATCAAATAAATTGATTTTGCATAATATAAGCGTAGTTTTGTACGAGATAAAACACAGTTGTTTACGCCCTTCTTGGAACAACACAAGACATTGTAAACTACGTGCAACTTTTAAAACGTGCGTATAAAACTGCACTTTTCATGGCCAAAACGCTTTTCCTTGCAATTCATGATACCTGTCGCTTACCATAATCTGCAATTGCATGCACATCCACTTGCGCTGGATTCTACTACTGAATCCCGGCGCTGCGAAGCCGAGCCCCAGAGCCCCTGAGTTATCAGAATGGCAATGCTGTCCCAAAGGGGAGCGCAGATGAGAAGGTGCTCCAACCAGACCAGTACAGATGAAAGAGAATGTGATGTCATCACGCTTATGCAGACTGTTTAAAAATGTGGTAAAATAAAATTTGTGAACATGTTCAGTGCATTCATGCCACATTTGTACTTCATCAATTCATTTATTTTTTTTATTTTTTTATTTTTTTTTTTACAAATGACCTGTTTTTGTTTTGAGGATTTTTTTCATTCTTAAACCTAAATTTTATGTTTTATATGTTGTAATTGCTGCTGACAAAAATTGGGTACATTTGGTTCAAAATTACCTATAATTCAATTTAGATAATAACTCATATCTATATTTGACATTTTTTATGTTTTATAATTGCACCACTTAAGTGTGTTTTATATTGTTTATGCCTTGAGAATTTTTAAAACATAAAAAATTAAAATAATTACATTTTTAAAATTTCGTTTTCTGGGTTGT
Source organism: Adrianichthys oophorus (assembly GCA_036245035.1). NCBI lineage: Eukaryota > Metazoa > Chordata > Actinopteri > Beloniformes > Adrianichthyidae > Adrianichthys > Adrianichthys oophorus. The sequence continues at coordinate 16,110,242 of BSAI01000015.1, forward strand.
TATTTTACCTAGTAAGAAACGTATATTTTTAGAGTACATTTTACCCAATTTTCTCAGCCTTGTTGTCACTACTAAAAGCAAAAAGGTAGTGAGGTTAAGAATTACCCAATATAATTACTTTTTCCTGCTGCCTAAAATAATTGACCAATTTCTAAACAATTTAATTGCATAATGACTACAATCCTGATGAATGCATTTTTTTTTGTGTAGAATCCCACACAAAATATGCTCTGATTGTCAATTTCCTCATTTCTCGTAGTCAGGTTCCAAGCACAGAGAGTGCACTTATCCCTTGGGCAGCTCAAAAGGGGCCGCTTGCACACTATTCGGGGATTTAAAAGAAAAAAAAAAAAGAAAATCTGTATGACGTGCTTGCGTCTTATATACTTACCCCTAAATTACCAAAACATGTTTAAGACTTTAAGACGTGCCCTGTATAGGTTTGCCATTGTTTTTGCCTGCAGTCAGTCCGTATCTACCCATAAGGACAGTTGTGACTGAGACTTCAAGCATGAAGTATGACAGCGTCAATGAAGGAAAATAATAGGATCTGGAACTGACTCATTTAAGCTAATTAACCGAAAGAGAAACAACTGTGAATAATTGACAACTGAAAGAGGGGTGTGACTGGCTGGTGGAAAACAAAACCTAAACACAAAGCATGACCCAATCTTAGAAAACAAACAATACAAATAAAAAATGCAGCAAACAAACCTTCATTTCTGTAATTTTGCTGTAATTTTCCTGTTTCTTTGACCCTAAAGCCTCCTGTGTGTCACTAAAGACCTTGGAATTGTCTCTGTGTATGAGAAGTGCAGCCTAAAATAAAGACTTCTTGCTTTTTACTGTGATGGTTGGTCAGAGGTTGGTTTAAAAGATTTTTTTTTAAACCGTGACCCTCCTTGTGTAATGAGGGAGACGGTAGAAGCATTTGAACTACCACTTCTCTTAGACTTTATAAATCAGAAATGGGTGAGCAAATTCAGGTATATTTGTGTGTTTTTCTTATTCTACTGCATCTAATTTTGATGCAGGGGATGGTAATACTATGTGCTTTCAAATGTATTTCTAAAACAAATATGAAAATAAAGGGTTTTTGCAGAGCTTGAAACAAATGAAGTCTACGCATGAATTGCAATAGTACTCTATTTTATTTGGTGAAAAAATGCCTAAAGCTGATCAAATGTAAATCAAAAATGCAAGGAAAAGCAGAAAGTACAAAGGAAGGAAGATGTCCTTAAAGGCAGATAGTTTCCGTCTAGAAATTAAACTGTAAAACGGCAGGTCTTTGTCAAAAACGTGTACAGAGAGACTGAGGCTCAATTCACATTAAAAAGCTCAATTCAAAATTTTGATTTGTTGGTCAAGATAATATTTAGGGTCTGTGTGGTTATTCTTTTTATTTCAATCTGACTTATAATTGATCCCAGTGTTTGCACACTGGAATCTTAAACTGACCCATATGCACAAAATAATTAACCTAATTAATAATTAACTAACTTAATAATTAACTTTCCAAAATGGATAAAACTGATGACGTTTTTAATTTGTTAGATTGTGAAAATTTTAAAAATTCCAATGTACTGTTGAAGATTAGTAATGTAAACTTCAAATAAACTACTATTGACTAACTTCGCATCTAAAAAGATTGAAATAAGAAATCTATCATATGACAAAAACTTTAAGTGAATCTGGTTGAATTTTTAAAAGACCCACTTTCATGTCACTTGGTTTGTTTAGATTGCCTCTGAAAAATTTAGATAAGGCCAAAAAAAAGAAAGAAGATTTTTTTCACTTTAGCCAGCAGTGTGAAAATGCACCAGATTTAAACCTCTACGTCTGTCAGAACGTGTGCAATGAGATTGTAGTTGCTTTTGGCACAAACAACAGTATTAAGGATTCAACAAGAGACTGGAAAACTTCGTCCTTCTCCCGGCTGCACCATTAACTTTAAGTTGTGAGGAATAAATTACAGTGCTTAACAACAAGGAACCTCTGACTGAAGGAAGCCTGGAGCAGGCTAATGACCTGAATATGTTTTCTAGAGTTTCAGCTTAGAAGGAAGGTAAACAGACCTTAAGCTCTCCCTGGACCTAACACTGCAGCATTTCTACAGCTGTACTTTGAGATGTACTCATAGGAATTGAAGAATCTCCAACGCAACTTCCTTTTAATTCTTTAATTCTTTTTTAATTCACCTTCCTTTTAACTAAAGGAGCAGACGACGATAAAAGTTCTTTCAAAAGTCCACTCTCGTCTGGACAAAGCACCAAGAGCCTCACGCTCTTTGAGTTTTTCCATGTGTTTGGTATAATCCCACCTGCTGTTCTGTCAGAAGGTCCAGAATGTGTGCAGGTGTTTCAGCTACCTCACAGATGGGTCTTAATTTGAGAGGCTAAAGGGTTGTGTCTGAGAAGGTGCTCCGCCAAAGGAGGACTGTTTATTATTATTAATCTCGTCATCTTCAGAAATATTCTGACCCTTCAGTTGTTGGATTTAACAGTGCATAGGACTCACGCCACCCTGGTGTTCAAGTCGACTGGGACCAGGAATAGAAAATGGACCGTACAGTTTTCAATACGTTTAGGTCTTTTGAAGGCTGCAGCAGAACGACACAGATCTTTCATAAGTGTGTGGAGTATTTGTCTTGGTTGTCGTCATCACAAAAAACATAAAGGAGATAAGAGAAGACCGGCTGTGCGCTGGAGATGACTTCCAAACCCCTGGAGTTGATTGTGAAAAGATGAATGTTTCTGTGTTATATAAGGCGGACGACATTATGAAGGACACTGCCCACCCACTGCACCATGTAATTTTCAAGAGGTGGAGAACCTTTAGTCCGAGGCTTTATACGGTCTTTTTTATCAAAGACAGGAACACCATTATATAGCAGTATTTTACAATCCACCTTTTAGTTTTGACTCTAAATTTCCTGTTTTTAGTATTTTACAAAATACTCGTTCATGACTTTTTAATTTTTTTTTTTTTTTTTAAACCAACGTTTTCAGGATGAAAAGAATAGTTTGCACTGAACTGCAATTTTTCAATTTCTATCTGGTGGCTTTTTTTTATTAAATAAAACTGAATCTGTCACCTTGCTCGAGCCAAAGATGCAATTGCAGAAGTTAATATTTTTGTTAGTTAGCTAAATCACGCTGTTAGAATGCCGGACTGAGAACAATAAGAAAGGCAGTAAAAAAAAAAAAGCTGCTGGAGCTTGGACATTTTTTCCATAAACTGGCTATAAAATGCTATGGGCACTAATTCTTTCCCAGATAGGTGCTGTGGTAATGAAAGTGGACCTTGTGCATTCAGATGATATAACCACAACACACAGCTTTGCAAACAAAGCAAAGTGCTCTACTCCAGAAACACTTTAATTAAATCTCATAAACACTTCGTGATGCAGATGTAATAAACTATGTGAAACAAAGAAAGTTTAGCAAGTACATTTTTAGCAGACTTATTTTTCAGCATAACAGAATGTGGCATAAGGTTTGCTCCAACGCAAAATGCTTCTGGCCTTAAGGAAAGTATTCTTCAGTTTTCTATAGGTAGATTTTCTTAGTCAAACAGGTCATGGTGATCCACTTTGAATGGGATGAAAGGACTGTACAGATATCCAGATATTAAGCCATGCAAAGGCTGCGCTGACCTGCCACCCTTCTGAGGATAGTAAGGTCTGTTCTTGACAGGCCATCATGTGGGATGATAGCACACCTCTAAGACATTAGTCATAAGGGCTTGCTTATCAAAATGACCCTGGGATTGATGAGGAGACTGCACAGGTGATAAAAGGGCATCAACCAGTGCTCTTCAAATATAAGAGGCATCTGAGCATGGTGCTGTCCGCACAGTGCAGGGGGGGAAAGCAGGATGTTGATGAGGTGTGGTTACCAAGGTGCCAGTTTCCTGTTGTGGAACCAAGTAGCTTACGGAGCTGTGTTATGCAACGTTCAAACCGGCCTCGGCAACAAGCATTCAATTTACCACTTTCACTGAAATGTTAATGTAAACATGCATAAATGTGCGTTTTGGTCTTCTGTGTTCAAAACTCTTCTTCTCGCAGGCTACTACGCAAGTTTTTACAACTGTTTTAGGCTTTATATATCTATATATATTTACGTGCGTTGAAAGTTAAAGCAGTTGAACTTTGATCAGTTGCCTTCTCAGATTTGGTAGTAATGTACAGGCTACATCCTTTTTAATTCACAGGAGTGCCAATCGTTCGAAACTTGATCAGAAGAGAAATTAAAGATTGCGATTTCTGCCTGGCTGGAATTCTACAACACCAAGTCTTTCATATAACAAAATAGAGCTGTGAAAGAAAAATCCTGGAGCAAGATTTGCGAGTTTGAATCTTTTCGACAATTCGCACGAAGCATCTTCCAACTGTAGGTGGTGGTAATGTGCTAGTATTAGGTAGCAACAGTCCAGTGTGAAATCCATATGCTAACAGCATGTTCTAGAACCTGAATTCAGGGTGTTCTTGAATGTGCATGATATTCCAGGTGTGAGCGTAGCATTAGTTGTTTCGAGTTGTGAGAGTTTGGTAAAACTGTTTTTTGTCTTTATAAGTGGATAGTGTTGAATTTAGTTTATATATATATATATATATATATAGGAAAGAAAAGTAGTCCAAACAACAGGAAAAGTAAAAATCCGTCCATATGGGAGATTCCACTTATTCTATTTAAAGGGCTTTTCCAGTATTTTTCAGTGTTCTTGGAAAACAAAACAGCTGCTTTCTCAAGACGAATGTGGGAAGCAAAAAATGGATTTCATTGTACGTGAAGGATTATCTTTTCATATTCCTTATTTCCTCAGGCTTCATTTTTAATTATTTTTCGATCTCTTTTCCACCAGACGGGCAGTGCCATTTGGGAAGTTGGTAGGTGTGTGAGTACAGCTGGACGCATGATTAGCCCTGGCAGGTTAGTGATCTTAGCAAGCAGCAGGGAGAGGCATGACATTTATTTTTCAAATCCTCGACCCTGAGGATGAAAAATGCATGTCTCAAGCTTAGCCAAGGTGGTTTGGGTAATCATTTATGCCAGTGTCTCTAGTTCTGTGTCTTGACCTTACTGGTTTGGTGTCTGATAGGTGATGCATGATGCCTCACTCTCCCTCCCTCTAATCCCTGTGCAGTACACACTGGTCCAAACACAGCAGGACACTGCCAGACTGACTGTCAGTCTATTTCAGATGAGCACCTGTCAAATTCGAACCTTGACCCTGATGCAACTTACTCTCCTCGCCTCCTTTCTGTCTCACTTCTGTCTCACTACTACTTTTAAGGCTCCTAATAAAACTCAAAACTAAATAGCTTATATATATCTGTATTAAAATATAAGTGAAAAGCTTTCAAGACTTTGTCACAGCACTAAATTAAAATTGATTTGAAATGATCAGCATGTTCTTGTGGCCTTTTTCTGATGATGGGGGACATACATATAAAAATGAAGATTACATTTTTTTTTCCTGAATGTTTCTTTATTTGAAAAAGAGGAGTGGGATTATATAAGTTCTCTTTATCCCACTCCCTTTCAAGCAGTTAATTAAACTCCTTTTGACAAACGTATTATTTAATAGCCTCATTGTGCCATGCTCTGCATGCACAAGAGTTAACAAGTATATTCATGATTAAGAGTAACAATTGAATTATTTACAAGGGTATGTGTTTGTACATAGAATTTCCAATGAATGAAATAACATGAGCCACTAAAATCAAAAGACATTTCATACAACTAAATCAGGATTAATTGGAGAAAAAGTAAAATCAAACGTCAACAATCCAAACTGTTGTACGACAGTGTCGTTGGCTCAAGTTATTTAATCTCCTGTGGAGTTTGTCTCACCGGTTCCATGCGCTGGTGTCATACTCAATTAAAGACAGTAGGCTAAAGTTCTGATATTTTGAGATGTTTTAGTGTTTAAGCAAAGAAAGTTTTGTTTGTAATTTTTTTTTTTTTATGTCCTGAGGCATGTAACTGCAGAGCTGTTGTCACATTGTTTATTTCAAAGGTAGGCAGAGGCCAGGCATGAAGCTGGGCCGACTCTTCTTTAAGCCATACCTTTCAGACCTAAAAGAATCTGGGTTTGCATTGAAGTGTTGAAAAATGGACAAAAGTTTCTCAAAGATATGATGTTTTTGAAGGCAGATATGTTATTTTAAAATCTCTGCGTACTTTTCTGCACCAACATAACAGAAAACAGGGAATCCTATTGCAAAAAAAAGATATGTTCAGCCTCATATCATATGAAAACATGGCTTTTGAACTTCTTTGCTATTCAGCTGCTCTATTTAGGAGTCATAACAGCGAATCTTCCAGCCCTACTCTCAGTATCCTTCTCATTTTCAACAACCACCGTCATATCCATCTTCCTATCTGTTTACACCGGGCTCTACAACTCGCATTCAAGTGATAATTTCCAATAAAACGCGTAAATGCACTTATAAGCGGGTTCACGTGTTGCTACGCAAAATTTTAAGTCAGTTTTTGGGCTCTGTGTACAAAATGTGCAACGTTGATGCGTGTTGATAGTTAAACCAATAGAGCTTAGACGAGTCAGGGACTCTTATTTGGTAGTGATGATCATGAAGGATGAATTAATGATTGTGGTTTGTGCTCAGCCGGAGTTCTATGACACCAAGTCTTACATATCCTAACAGAGCGGTGAAAGAAAAAAAATCGGTACATGATTTGCCATATTTGCATCACTTCTATGTTTTGCACCAAGCCATATCCAACTCTGGGTCCACACGCTAGTATCGGGTAGCAACACAGAATTCTCATAGGCATTGAAAATTTTGCGTTCTTGAATGGGCATCACATGCTCGGTGTGTATGTAGCATTACATCCATGAAACTCCTCTTTGGTCTTCCTCTAGACCACCCCCGTGGTAGTATTCTTTTACCAGCATAACCACTGTCCCTCCTCTGAATGTGTACAAACCATATCCATCTGTCTCCCTACATGTATTTCTAAAACATCTAACCTGAGATGTTCCTGTGATAGATTAATTTCTGATTCCATCCGTCCTCTTCACTCCCAAAGAGAACTTCAACATCTTCAGCTCTGCTACCTTAATTTTAATCTGACACTAATCAAACGTGACACCTTTTTCACCAGTTCCAGCTTGCTTACATACAGCATCTCTTCACCTCTTTCCTACATTATGTTTCTCAGGACTCTTGACCCTAAATATTTAAAGTTCTCCACTTTCTCCACCTCTGCTCCCAGTAACCTCACTTTTCCACTTGAGTTCCTCTTGTAAGCAGATCCTTGGTGGAGCCCCACATCCACCTTTAACTTTTCTGTTTCTCCTACAGCACATCTCACCACTGGCTTACAGCTCTCATTTATGTCCTGGAAAATTCCAACCCAATTCTTTGCCACTTCAAACCTTCTCAAACAAAACTACAGCTCTTGTCTCTGTATCCTATAGACTTTCTTTAAAAATCCATAGACACAATGCATCTTCTCTGCACGTCTCTTGAAGGATCCTCAAAGCAACTGCAGTACTCTCTCTGCATGAAACCATACAGATGCTCACCAATATCATACCTGACAACAGCCTTTCTTCCACTCCTCATAACGCTATTGTGTGACTCCTCAGCATATTCTTCTGTAGTTTCCTGAACACTGCCTGTCTCCCTTGTCTTTAAAAATGGCCACCAGTACGCTTCTCCTCCATTCCTTAGGCATTTTTCCTTAACACTTGTGGAACCTGTCAACACATTTCCATCCCTGACCTTAATCATCCTAACCTGCTGCACATCTCTCCCATCTCCATTTGGATCCACCTCTACCTCTTTTGTCTCCAACCTGTTATCATTTTGCCCCAAATATTAAACTATTTAGTGGATTTTGCTTTCAAGTGAACAAGTAAAGAGTATGCCATGTGAAAATAGAAAACGTTTATTCAAACTCAATGCTAGTCTTAAAATATTCCCATTTATGACCGTGTAGCAGACCTGAAACGCAACATTAATAATAACATAATGAAGATGCAAGGAAAACACAAAACACATTGAGGACAATTGTTCTCTCTGTAATTAAAAATACAGTTCAGTAAATTTTATATTGTTTTATAAAGTGTAATTTTCTTTAAATTCATCACCAGTACTGATGAGGGAGGGTTTTAGAGAACAAAATAAAGACAGAGGAGAAAGATCCCAGCTGGGGGATTTTGCATCTTCCTAAATTATAATGTACACCCAATTTAATCTCATTTGCTGTGAAATCAGCTGGATAATTTGTTTGTACATGTCGACCTTACCACCAGCAAAACACAATCTGGTACCAGAACACAAATACTTACCCACCAGAAATAGAAAAACACAAGAAAGTATAATGCTACTTAAAGAGCCCCATAAATATAACATTTTCTCTGTTCTTTAACCTGTGCATCATATTGTTTCATTATAATTTAAGTCTGTACTACCACAGTTTTAAGAGGTTTTTTTTCCCTAAAAATGTCACTAACTACTACTGTTAATACCAAAACTGGACAACACGTATTATTGAAAAGTTAATTTACAGATCAAATCTAGGGAGGCAGAATTTAAATAATCCTACATGCTGATGCACAGACATCTCAATTCAAATGTTAGGGGGGTTAGGTGTAATTTTTAGCTGTAGCCCATACACCATCTTCCCTTAGCCTCTTTGTCTTGTGCTGTTTCCTTTTGGCCCTACTTGCACAATAAAATACAACATGCAGATTGCAAACGCCTGCCTACCCAGAAGGTTTTGCCATTTATTAACCTTTTTAATCTCCTCACTCATACTTTTTCCACAGCTTGTAAATTTCTCACAGTTAGACATTTAGAAATGGTGAAAAGTTAAATTAAAGTCATCCAGTTAAACTCTTACCCCTACCATTGAACCTTTCCAAACGGGTTTAGTAATTAATGGTGTCCAAGAGGAATATTTCTCTAAAGGGGATCCTGTGAGCCTAGAAAAAAATGTCTTAATGTGATAAACACACTAATTGTGCAACAAGATGCATGAAGATCATGAATGATTTACTTGATACCTTATAATCTGCTGCGTTTGCAGACGATCGGGATCCGAGGCTGAGAACGTCGTCAGGCTGGTCCCGGCAGGAACACCTTCCTCAAACCGGATGTGTTTTGGGTTTGTAGGGAAGTAGGGGGGCTCATTGACGTCCTGGACAGATATAGTAACTCCAGCAGTCGACTGCAGTGAAGACTGGATGCCACTGGCTAGATGGGCCTGGTTAGACACCACCACTGTCAACATGAAGGCACGGTTCATCTCAAAGTCGACTGGCTGGAGGACGAGAGAAAAAAAAAGGGGTTGGGTTACAGAAGAGAAAGTTAAATTGACTAGCAGACATTTGGTAATTCACTTGCTTTTCTCCCTTGTGTGGTGTCCCCATCTCCTGTTTGGCTTTAGGCTCTATCTGTTCTGTCCTGTTCTTGTGCAAAACAGTCCTGTTACTATGGAGCACAAATATTGATTTTTAATCAAGGCTCAAGCCACAAGCGAGTCTTCTTACCATGCCGTGCCATGAAATTAACTAAAATAAAGTATAGATTCTCTCTTTATTTAGTGTGATTATTTTCACTGGTATTTTTTCATCACTGGCCTTAGATATTGATGTGTCTTGTGTCTTGTACCTCATTTGTACATGTACCCAATTAGAGATTGACCTGTTTGGATCCCGAGGGTTTTTAAGTTGTCTGGATCTGTAGAGGGTTGTAGTGGAGCGGCTGCATCTTAAGAGAAGTGTAGCTGAGCCTTGCAGTTCCCTTGAGGTACGTGCGTCCACCTTAGTGGACGTCATGAAAATGGGACGCACAACTGCCGTGTGTGGTAAATGTATGGTCAAGTATTTGTGAGGCTAATGTAGGTTACAAGCACTTGTGACCTACTGGTGATTCTGTCTTACAGTGTACTTTACACAGCACTCCAGTTGTTAGTAACGTGGCTCTTTACTGACCAATGCACACTGCTGCATGTAAGAAATGTGTGGGTGAGTACGTGTAAGGATTCATAAGATACTTGTAGGAGGCCCACACAAACAACACTTTAACTCTAATTTCCTGGTTTCCAGCTGTCAGGCTGCATGCAAGGGACGTCCAAGGAGTGCGTACCTTTCACTTAAACGGTTCCTTGCGCAGTTTGCAGGGTTCAGGGGAGTTAACAAAAACAAAAATCCGTGCGAAATACCTGCCTCACACCTACTTCATCCTTACTTACCCTCAAGTATTTCTCAAGTGTTCACTACAACCTGATGATGTGCTTGTACATATTCACCTTACAGGCTCACCAGTTTGTCTACAATCTTGAAATTGTGTGAAGGTCACCTGCATGCTTCATACAAAGCTGTCCATTTTTGGGAAACTCGTATTCACCTGTCAGGGCAGTTGTGACAAAGGCATAAGGTATTTGAAAAGTATTGTGGATTGTAAACATATTGCTAACAGGGTAAAAACACTTGACATCATTCTCTTTAGTTCTGTGCCTGGTGGTATTATGAAGAACGTGACAAATGAATTGATGCCGTATCAAGTGTTTCATGAACCCACATACACAGAGAAATATCATTACTATTCAAAGGTTGTTACCATGTCTCTGCTTTTTGATTGAATGTCTACTCATGACTTTCTTAGCTTACTTAGCTTAAACTATAGAGGAAGTTTTATGTTTATTTTTTCCAAATCACTTCTGCGCAATCATTTTTTAAAATGCAGTAAATAAAGGAATAAAAGACAAACATGCTGCTTGTATATACAGTCTTAAAAACTGGATGATAATTAGCACACTAAAGTCTCTGAAGCTAAAGACTCCGAGCACATCTGTATGTTACATCGTTCCGCTATCAGTATCAGTTGATGTGAGAGCACATGAAAAGCATAATTAATGAGGCAGTTGAGGATTTGTTTGTTAGTTTGTGCAACAGTTTGCCTTGTGTACAAACAGGAATGTAGGTTTCAGTGAACATATGCATACAAGCGCGTATTGGCGTGACCCTGTGGCTCCCTGGGAACGTATTCACAGGCTAACCACACTCGAGGCTCTTTGATCTAAAGCCAGTGGTATTCTGAGCACAGGGAGGTCTAGAGTAAAGCTGAGAGCTAGCTAAAACACATATACTCACCCAGACACATGCAGCCTGAGGGAAGCCACGGCGGTGAGAGGTCAATAACGTGGCTTCCATCTTTTGCCCATGAGCCGTCACATCTAACTTCTCTGTTCCAGTTTTACCCTTTTTCTCTTCTCGTTTTACTTAATTTGCTCCTCTGGACTGCAGAGCCCCACGCCCTCGTCTTCACACCTACGACCTACAAGTTCCCAACTCTCTGTAGGTTCTCAATCCTTGGAAATCTATCTTTGCCCCAGTTCTCTCTTTCTCTCAAGTCTCCTGTCGCCCTGTGTTTAACATAATCAGTCATGTGTATGTCACAACAGCTTTTTCTAAGCTGCTTCATGTAGGTTTTGTGTATGCTTTTTGCTGCTTCATCAGAATGAAGCAAACAAGAATCTATTTTACGACTCTCAGAGTAGCGTAAACATAAAACTAATTCTTGATAAGAACTCCTGTTTTGCTTTTGAAGACTTGCATTAGTGTCTTCAGACACCAAGGGAAAATTAGAAAGAGCAAGTCATGGTCCCTTGACGTTATCTACATCGGATGTGATTGTTTGGAGTCTATTTTTCCCTGAGTGAGATGAAAAGTGTTTGTTAAGACAGACTATTGCTCGCTTCCTCTCCCGGGTTACCCTGTCTCTTACTTTATGACTTCCTAATGAACCTCCCATGGGTCGGCATGCTTGCTTATAGCTACCAAACTAAAGGCAGTCATCTAGAGATAATAAAGAGGAGCAAATTACCAATGCTTATTGCTCAGGGTGCTAAGGAAATTATAAGGACCTTGCTTTTTTTTCTTTTTCTTTTTTTTTTTTTTTTTTTGCAAAACGCTATTGTTTAATGTAAGTTACTACCCACTTAATCACAGAGATAATGAAAATGTCCAAACATCCGGAAGGTAAATCTATTTCTCAAAAATGACTTTGTAATTTCAACGAAACACAAGCAACACGGTTAACACAGCTCACAGATAAGTCCACAAAATTACATTTTTTTAAACAGCATTTATGAGAAACAGCAGCAGCAGTAGAATTTGCTTTTTACAAATTCAAATACAACATTTAAATATGGGGAAAACTGGATTTACTGTTTTCCTTTTACAAGAATGAATAAAAACTGAGCTAGGTCTCTTTAAGAGATCGACCACTGACATAGCAGGCTGTAACAAGACGTCTTTGTTGTTGCTTTCATTTACCCCAACAGCGAGAACATTAAGAGTGTATAAAACTGTTGCCTTTGTAATTGAGAAATCAATACCTTATTTGCTACAGTGGTCTCGCCAGGCATTGTATTTAAGTCTGTGTCAGAGCGTGAGCTGTTTCTGAAGGGCGCAGCAGCCTACAATCCCTCTTTTGGACACAAAGGGGCATATGAAAGGCAAAGACCCTAACCTGTCCCCATTAAACTCTGGAGTCCATTATTTTAGATTGTGCCTTAATCCAATGGGAAATAGACATGCTGTATACAAAAAAGGATGAGTCCTTCTACAGTCACCTTCATGAGAGCAAAAACTGTGCATGTTATGATAGAACAGCATCTTACCTTCACCACAGTGACCATGCCGTCATTGGAAATGGGATCTGTGCGGATGGTGAAGTGTCCTGATGGATCTCCACTTATGATCCTGTAGATGGCGTTCCAGTTAGGCGAGTGTGGTTGGTCTGCATCTATGACTGTCAGGTTCGCCACAACGAGATCCACTCGGTTCTCTGGGACCTCACCGGAAAACTGCAAAAACACAGAGCATCTCTTTAAAGAATCCTCATGCTAAGTTCCCACTGGGCTCGGAAACGCGAGCTTAAGCAACTACTTCCAATGTAAAGTATTTGTAAACACAAATATATGCGCATTCGGGCATCCGCATTTAAACATTTTAACATTCATGCAAAATTCCGCAAGTTTTTGAGTCAGTTTTCTGCCTCTACGTTGTGTACGTCCACTGAACATGTGTTGAAAGTTAAAGGGCCTATATATCATGCAAAATCAACTTTCTGAGCTTTTAAGTGTCTTCTAATGTTAGTTCCTCGTGAAAAACAAACTCCAAAGTGGTATTTTTATCCCAATGCGCTTTCATTTTATGAGCACAATATGCACATCCATCTTTGCAATAGTTCGGATGTTGTTTGTTTTCATGGGTGAAACGCAGACACGCTGCCGAGGCTGGCTCTAGGATGACATCATGAATTGGATGGCAACCAAAAGGAGCATAAGGCGGTGCTTCAGAGATCAAGATCTTACTTCTGGGTAGGAAAAAACCTAATGAAAATCACTCCACCATGACACCAAGTCTTTCGTAAATCGAACTAGAGCTTTGAAAGATAAAGCATGGAGCAAGAGTCACAAGATTTGCCTTGCTTCGACATTTTGTACCAAACCTCTTCCAAAACGGAATATATGCGCTAGTATCAAGTTGCAACAGTCCAGTGTGCATACTAAAAGCATGCTTAAGAGTGCCTGTTTAGCACGTTCTTGACGCGCATCAGAAGCCCAGTGTGTACGTAGCATCTTCCACTCCTCATAACTGCTTGTCTTTAGTGACCTGATCTAATTTACAGTCATCCTTTAAAATTTTTGGATACGTAATCTATCCTTGACTACACCAATGAAAGAAATGTCTCAGCCTACATCTTAATAAGAACATGCATATTCAAATGTTGTTTTAGGCCGAAAAAGGTTTAATTTCTTTGCATGTATCTGTTATAAGCAACAATATTTTATTCCTTTTGAAATCCAGAGTGACAAAACGGGGGAAAAAAGGTTTTCCAGAAAGAAGATAGGATTAATGAGGCTTCAAACAGCTGTTTGAGTGTATATAAGGGATTTTTAGCTGTCTCTGTGATGTAAAAACACATGTGTTCTGCCTTGATAAGCCTGACGAAGAATGAGTCCTTGTCTGTGACGTGTCTCTTCTCGTTGGGTTTGTTATTTGTCTGCAAAGGCTTAGGGGATAGTTGACATTGACTTTACTAGCAACCCTGTAAAAGCCAAGTTGACCGCAGTCCCACCCACATAAACAAACTATCAAGTCTTAACCAGTGGCATGAGGTCGGAGCATGGCTTGTCTTCAATCATCTGGAGTCAACAGGCATGTAACGCTAAGCAATCACCATGGATAAGAGGCATAGATGAACCACTGAGCCTCTTATGTGTGTGTGTAGGATATTAAAGAGCCAAGCCACAGACCTAACATTCTAACAGACTATAATACTCTGCCTGGCAACCCTCGCATCACCCTGAAAACAGTCGACAGCAAAGGGGAAGATTAGAGGGCTGCGTCAGGAGAGCGCTTCAGATAGTCAATGACATTCTTAAGACATCAGACAAGTCCGGGTGGCCCTGATGCACCGCCTGGTTTGGATAAGTAGGCTGCCTGACTAATGTTTTTGTCAGTCAGTGCATTTGTATGTGTGTACTTGTGTAGTTTGTCATGATGATTTGCCTCCCAAATGCCAATTCAAAGGAGGAAAACTTTAGAGAAAGCACTCTGGTTCCTTTAGCAGCTCTTGAACATTGTTCTTTTGGGCATACAGAAACAGCAAAGGGCATGTGTTAACCGGTTATAATGAAAGGCTTTGGAACAACCACAACATCTCTGGTTATCGGGTACTGCTCTCAAAGGTTTATTGGTTAAAAATATTTTCATTGAGAGTTGTAGCAATAACACTACAGGTCTACATGTCATGGGAGTAAGTAAAAAAATAAAATAAAAGCAATGCTTGACTTTGATCTTCCATTTGTAGTTTAAGACAAACTTTACTCTGAAATTTAGGACTGCTTTGGTGGCAATGTTTTTAATGCATCAAAGTTACATGAAAGCAGTTTAAAAGAAAGACAAGAAATCTCTCTTTGCCAAGAAGCCGGTAAAAATATATGACATACAGTACAACTCAATGTAAAACTTGCATCGAGAGTTGGACTCAAAATTGCAGGGATTGTTTTAGGGTAGTCAGTAGTTGATAAGGAAGGTGGAGGGAGCTCTTTGATTGTGATTGGCACAGAGTGCTATTGGCCTGTCTCCCCAGCTGACATAACATTTCTTGCCAGTATTCTCAGTCTTTTGTCACTGCTTTGGCAGTGGGGAAATGCTGCAGGAGGGAAAAGGAAAGTAGAAAAAGAGCAGGCAAGTGACAGCAAACTTCATCTTGTGAGCCCTGTGAGGAGGGCGCAGGAAGGTAGCCAAGGGAGAACTGCAGTGAATCCCTGTGAAAACATACTGTAATATCAGGATTTTAAATCCCAAGACCTACCTACTGTACAAACAATAAAATAAATATTATTACACTAGTGAATTCATAAATAAACATAACACAAGAAAAACTTTTTCATTTTTTCCCATCAATCTGTGTGATAGACATAATGCAATAAGGGTGTAGAGCCTTTCCCTGTGCAACACGCACTGCCCTTTTACGACTTGAAAAATAGGTCAGCCACTGATAGTCACAATGAAATATTAATCATCAGCATTAAAGACAAATTCCCTAAACTTTGTATTTCTGGGACACGTTAAAAGATCCATGGGGTTTATTGCAAACACTAAATATTTACATAATGGCCTGCATTCTCTACAAAATGGCTTTCATGTTATCTCCCCAGTAAAATGGATGATTTATGAAAGGGAGTTGGTGAAAGTGCTCTGCTCATCATGACTCCAATACCTCTACTAAAGTTTATCATTAATATCCCTTACCGTATTAATTTCTCCCTGTGACACTGATGGAAATGCACTAAAACAGGGTGGGATACAGTTTGGAGATCAATCAATTATTGCCCACTATCATCAATATACTGCCATCAGAGGAGAATTTTAATGCAGAGTCAGGGAAGGCTGTTGATTTACTACAATGCAAGTCAATACTTTATCACTTCTAACGTAGTACTCCCTTATTATTCACCTTTTCTGTCATTCTTTGTTCTCCTTCACTTCAAAGTGTTTGTGGTGGTGAATCATCAGCTTTCCTCCTGTATTTTTTTTTTTGCTAAACATTCATTTTCAGTTATTTTCTAACATCGTCCCTGATAAACATGTACAGCTAACACACACTTACAGAAATGCTAACTCATCGTTAGGAACTTACAGCTCCTAAGCTATATGCTAATGCTAGCTTGTTTGCTACTACCCCAAAGGTTTGACTTGCTGTATGATGCTACATCAGGTGCTGTAGCTGTACAACCAAGTAACTGTCGGGAGTCAGCCATCCAGCTCCATCTCCGACTTGAATTTTTTCACGTTCAATTGCAGCAATGCGGCACTGTTACCAATCAGGGACTCGGATTTGATAGTAACACATGAGCAGCATCTGCTTTAAAAAACGGAAGTGCCAACCATTGTAAACTAGATCTTGAAGGAGAAAGTAATAATTGTGATTTGTGCCTGGCCGGATTAATATGACACCATATAGTCTAAGAAAATCCAAATTGCAAATAATAATTGTACCTGGCTGCTCATACTCAGCAAAAGTTTGTCATAATGAGCTACTATCAGAGAACAGAAAGAGCTGGCTCCTGTGATTTTTCTTTAACAAGGACATTTTAGTTTGATTAAGAAAGAAACATTACAGATTTCCTGAACTTTCATCCTCACTAATACCTTGAAATAAATTTGAGTCAAAATGAAAATCTACTATCTCTCTAATGTATTTGTTCTCAGATGTTGGATTGAACCTCTGGTTAGATTAAATTTAGGCTAACCAGTTCATCACATTGGACTTTTAATTTTGCCTAGCTCCCAGTAACGACCTTTGGTAATACAATCATCATTCTAAATATCCCTATCATGACAAAAATCGTTCATGATTTGCTGACAGTGGTTTTCTTGCAGACGGAAATCAATAGTGTGGAATAGTCATACCTCGGCTGAATTTGTGCATGTGTGCTCTGCAGGAAAAGATTTCAAACTTCTCTGTTCTCTAAAGGTCTTGCCTGGCACGAATCTTTATTTTATTTAATAAAAAAAAATCCTACAACAAAGAGTTGGAATAGTTTCAGATCACTTGGTTTATGAGTTTGGTGTCCTGAAATGACTTTTTCCAGAAAACCGGTATTTTTAAAGAAAAATGAAACTGAAACCAATTTCCCTTTCTTCCTTTCTGATTTTACAGCTACCTCCATTTTCATTCTGCCTTTCACTTCCCCTTCTTCATCCTCTTCATCTTCAGATACATTCCTCTTATGTCTTTTACCTTCAGCATTCTAATAATTTCCACCCTCTTCTCTGACACCCAGTCCCTCTCATTCTTTGAATTGACACACTCTCCAAGCTCCCTTATTTGCAATAACTCACAGTTCTGGAGGTCAGCATGGGAGGGCTGTCATTGATGTCCGTAACAGTGATGATGGCGGTGGCTGTGTTGGACAGGCCAAAGTTCAGATTTCCCTCCATGTCCGTTGCTTGCACGATAATAGTATACTGGGACACTTTCTGTGAAATGCAGAAAAAGGGAGAAAAAGAAGCAAAAAAAGAAAAACTGAAGTTATTCATCTGCGGAGAGCTTTTTCTTCCATACGATTACAGCAGCAGCTACATGCTGTGACTCCTGGAGGGAAGCAAAGCTGAGCCTGTGTTCTGCTCTATAGCCACTGTCCATGGTCTTATTTGAGACACAGAATTACATGGCTGACCTCTATTATTTCACTGAGCTGAAACCTGGCCAGGCACTGAACCACCCAAAGGCTGCACTGTGAAGGCTTCCCATGGGTACAGCATGTCATCAGAGCCATCAAAGGCATCGCCTCAGTGCCACTATTGGACAGATGTGAGAACAATGATCCAACTGACACAGAGTAATAGACTGTGAAGCAATAATATGAGGGAATAATAAATGCTTTTCATTCCTTTGAAAAAGCACAGTGTTGCTTTAGTGGGGTTGAGAAATGATTATTTTACTTGTATATCGGTTCTAAGAGGCATTTGTTCTTCTTCTAATGCATCTATTTCTCTGTCTTTTTCTCTCCTCTTCTTGCAGCTTCCTCCATCCAAAAGTGCAGTTAATAGGCTGCAGTAAGGATATAGCCTGGGAGCTGACTGTCTGGATATGTCTCGTCACTGAGATTCCCAATTATAATTCCCACCATCTCTCTCCCTCACCTACTAATTGCAAAATAAATATCCCAATTAGGCCAGGACGCTACATCAGGAGGATTAGACAGATCCTCAGTTCCTCTCATCTTCATGCCAGATGAGACTCTGAACTCCAACCCTGTAGCCTACACACACTCATTAACACCCATACGCAGTGTCCACTGACACACATGACCATGCATACATAGCTCTCTTTCTCCATATCTTATGCTTGCCTGAGTGTCCCATCAGCGCGTGTATGGCGTGTACTCAACACTCGCTAATTAGCCGACAGAGTAATTATATAGAGCTCCTCTGAACCTCTCAGCGTTACAACAACACCACAAAGCACATCCTGCTTTCCTCTGGAGGCATGAGGTCTGATACTGTCAACAAGCTCTTAAGAGCCCATTGCAGACCAGTGGAAATCTCCAGCAGGGAATCAATGTAGGGGTACACAAAGAAAATAAAAAAGAGACCTGTCAGAAGAAACAAAGAGAGAAAAGGAATCAGCAACAATGTGTGGAAAATGCAAAGTGTGTCTTCTTTGAATCAAAACACATGGACTGTGAAAGTTCAAAGTTCAATCAAGATAATTTACTGAAGAAGGTTCACCAGTCAATTGTGCCATAACCAATATAAACTGTGCAATGTAAAAGATATTTGCAATGTCAAACTGTTGACAACTTCAGTTCTGATATAAGAGGGATCACATTAAAGTAGATCCATTATGTTACAAATATTTCCCTAGTGACTGCCATTAACTTCCAAGTCTCGTTTTTTATATTTGTTACATTCGTTTCCTTTTTTTGCCCAAAAATCACCAAATCCCCTGGTTGAGATGAAAGCATTGCAGACTTCTTAAACCTAGTTTCCTCCCAATAATTTCCGAGGTCATCCAAAGCCACAGTTGTGCATGTAAGAAGGAATACAGACACATTATGTGGCTTATTAAATATTCTCATAAAAATTTAACCAGCCATAAAAAATCTTTAGCACGGATATTCCTCTTTGTGTTCATTGAAATTCTCTGCTGACTTTTCCCAGGCTGCAGTTCCAACTACACAGAAAAGCACCATGTAAAGCTGCAAACGATGTTGTATGGCCTGCAGGCACTACCCGCCCTTGCCCTCACCCTCTCAACACTTCGTATTGCCCCCTTTTTGCCAGCCTCTTAGAGCTGCATGTGAGAAATTCATGAAGCAACTTTTTTTCAAAATGGTGGCTTTTCTGTGTGTTTAACCTTCATAGCAACCATTTTATGTTTTGCTCTCAAGGGGGTGATGAACAGATCTATATAATTTTTAGAAGAATTGGCAAAAGTAAAATTTTGCATTTCCTTGGCAACAGAGGTTATTTGTTAACTACTCCCACAGTCTTAATATACTGTAGTTATATTTTATGTCATATTGTTTCAATCAGCTTGAGCCAAAGATTTATGTATTACATTTTCAAAATATTCCAGTAAAAAAAGTTGTGAGCAAGAAAGGAATGCTCTTTTTGGAAGTTTACCTAGCAAACACCATTAAAGTTTTCAAAAAATAAAAACCAACATATTTTCCCAAGTAGCCTCCCAATGACGCTCAATAAGAGATATGTCAAAATCCCAAGGAGTTTAAATTTGCAGCTTGTACCAAAGGTGTACTTTTGGAGGGCGTCTTCCCAAGGTCAAAGGTCAACGAAACTTAGGTGGTGGTTGTAGATTTACCCTTGTAGCATGAGTGTGAAATATCATGACAATCGCTCAATTTGTTTTTAAAAGCTTTCTCTTCCCATATTGGGTGAAATTGTGAAAATTGCCTAATTTTACATTTTTCCACAAAATGGCCTCCAAGCCGTAAGTCCTGTGGCCTGCGCGTGATAGTCTCTTTTAGATTTTCAAAAGACGTTTTTGGGTCATTATTTGTTTTGAAATATCTAGATTTTTAGCCCCATAAGATAGTGTATTTTGGCCCCATCAATTTTTTTGATGGTTCAGCCCACTGTGATGTCATCATGTTATGGGCGAGGTCATTTCACTCAGCCAAAAATTAATTTCTATCGGGTTCTCGGTACGTGCAAATTTTGGTGAGTCATTGAGCATGTGGCTGGGGTCAACATTTTTGCTCAAAGATGCACTAAGAAAGAATTGCAAGGACAACATGGTCCAGGACTGCTGGGGGGCCATAATTAAGTATTGATGACAGAGGTAACTTAGCAGCTAAAGTTAATTATGAAAAAAATCATTATAAGTCATTTAAGGTACAAAAAGTGCTAGCAGTTTCAGTCAACATTTTTGGTGGTTAGATTTCTGAGTGCAGAGTAGAAACAAATACTCAGTAATATATGGTCCAAAACAATAGACCCTTTTCCCTCACTTTTCCTCCAACACTCTCATCATCATATTTGTCTGTCTCCAGTATCAATACCCCATCTCCCTATAGCTTTGCTGTTGTTTCCCCTTTTCCCTGCACTGTTTGTGCTTTATCTAGCATAGATGTAATTATATAAACTTTTACATTTGTCTGACAGGTGTCAAAGGCATCTTATCGCAGGGATTTCTATGCTACATCTACCACACAAACACACTTATGTGCAGACACAGTACAACAAGAGCATTCCGGTGCAGTGTGATGTGTTGTTAATAGGTCTGTCACTAGTGACAGGTGGATAGAGTTGTCACTTGCACATCCATGTGAGAATAAACACATTTGGATTGTGTGGCAACTTTTAAAGCTTCATAAACAAGGTGACCGCACACTATTTACTGTAAAAAAATAAATAAAGAAGAAAGAGAGGAGACAGGATTGATGTGTGTGTCTGTCGTGGGGCAAACAGTTGTAGAACATTTGAAAGTCACATGTCAAGGTAAACAATGTAGATAGGTACTGTGCTCCAACAGGACAATGAATCTTTATGAGAATGCAAAGAAGAAAGTTCTCAGATTTTAAAGCAGGTCAGTGTGGTGGCTGTATGTAAGAGGTACAGTATATTTGTCTAAGTTGGGTTTTCTGTCTGAAGAAATCAAATAGACTGACCTCTCGATCAAGTCCAGGGGCCACCGTCACTATGTCCCCGGTCTCACTGTTGATGGTGAACATATTCGGAATAGGGCTGTGTGGAGTTTGGGACAAGATCCGGTAGCGCACCATTCCATTTGCCGTAGTGTTGTCATCTGCATCAAATGCCGACAGGTGCATCACATACGTTCCTGATGAGGAAAATAGCTTTCTATTACAATCTGTCAAAAAGCAGTAAATCAAAAACTGAGTTGTTTTTTTTTTTAACAAAAGACATTTATAACTTCTTTACATACTGCTGTAATTTTATTGTTGCTAGCATGATTAATGTAACTCAGAGTATTGTTTTACTCAAGAGACAGTTCATAGCTATAGTGTTAAAATGTCACGCACAATAACATTTCAGGTGATAGTATTGTTTGAGACAAAAGTTAATTCCACACTGTAGACAACCAATGCCAAAAAATAAACGTCTTCCCCCAAACAACCCATTGTATTGTTTTATTATAATAAGTCACTTTGGCACTATTCTGCCAATCAGTTTAAATACTGTATGAATAAAAAAAACAATGTATTATTTTTTAAAAGAATCTCTTTGTATAATGGTGCAGAAAATAAACTTTGGTCAATGACAAAGTTTACATCTATACTTTGTAATGTTACCCTGGTTGCAATGTCAGGGGTCAAACATTTCCAGCAGGTCTTCACCAGGCTTTCAGAGACTGTAGCTTCTATTTTGGTTAATTCTTCCATGCAGATCTTCTCAAGAGCTGACGTATTTGGAGATTGTTACTGGGAAACACAGACTTTTAATTTCCCTTCAAAGATTATCTAATGGATTGAGGTCTAAAGACTGACTAGACCACTCCAAAAAAAAAAAATACATTTTTACAAAGCTACTCCTTTGTTGCTCAGACAATGTATTTGAGATCATCATCATGATTCATCCTAAATGCTCTCACTGACAGAGGACTACTTTTTTCATGATATCATGATACTTGTTTCCATTCATTCTTCCTAAGTACAGATCAATTGTTTTGTTTTTTTTTCCGGAAAAAAATCCTCAAAACACAATGTTTCCATGCAACACCACTGTAAAGTGTTTCATACCGGCACAAAGCTGCTTTTCTCTACTTTCAGAATCAGTTGGAATTAGCTTAATTGCATAAACAGTCAAAGAGTTACTGTAGTTGAAAGATCGTGTGCCATTTTCTGTTGTTGGCACTGGCTATGGAGTTAAAGCGTTAAAAAAGAAGAAGTAACAGGTTGGTGAAGACCTGAAATCTTGCCTTTTTAGGATCTGCATAGTTGTTTTTTTGCCACCATTATACAAATAAATAGTTTTAAAATTCTACAATGTGATTTCCTGGACTCTATTTTTACTTTCTGTCTCTCACAGCTGAAGTAAACATACAATGAACATTGCAGAAACACTCATCTTTTTAAGTGGGAAAACTTGCAGAAACGTTACTGCCAAACACGGTTTTTGCCACACCGTATATTGTGAATAAAAAACTGCTGTCCTCCTATAAATGGATCACTTTTTTTGCTTTTGAGCCGACACTCAAGCCCATAAAACTCAGCAGAATCGCTGCCTGTCATCCAATCTTTCCATCTCTTTCACCCTCTCTCATAGATGATTCTAATTGCCAGAGATAGTGATATCATGCCACTGACAGCCCATGTCCGAGGATAATTGTAACCGCAGCTCCCATTTCAAACTTCATTACATTTCAAAGCAACATTTGTCAATGACTTGGCCGGAGGGAGCACTCTAAAGCCCTCTCAGTGAGACAAGGAAAAAGAAAAGCTGTTATGAAAAGAGGAAGGGAGAAGAAAAGACAGCAAGACTTAATTTGGTCCGATTCCAAGAGGAGTGACTATCAGTTGTCCACCCAGCACTTTTTTTTTTTGTATGGCCCCAAGATGGAGGGATACAGAGAATGTGATGAAGAATCACAATGTGACACACATCACTGGGGTAATTTCATTAAGCTGAACTCTTAGGGGGTTTAATGTGGACCCTTTGTACGGGGGTTCTAAGCTGTGCCTGACAGGATTACGTTTCCATAATGACGCTTTAATTTGCAAACTAATTCAAGTCTGTAATTGGCCTTCCATTGAAACCGCTGGAGCTCTAAATTCTAAAAGTCTCTTTTTTTTATGATTATTGTTCAGCTGAATGTCACGCATGCCACAGAGGCTTCTTTCTGTGCTGTGTGGGGCAGGGCTGGGTGAGAGGGAACTGTAGCAGAGGAGGAAAGAAAGAGATAAAATAAAGAAACAAACATAAAAGACAGACAGAACAGACAGAAAACTAGCTCCTGGAATTCCCTTCAGATCAACTGTTGATTTAGGAAATATGGCTCATCTGCTCCACACTTCCACAAGGCCTCATATAAAGATAGAAAGTGAGCCAGTGACACTAAAGCATGGCTAATTACATTTCAAATCTATTTTCCAGCATCTTCATGCCACTGCTACACATTAGCCATGTTAGAAGCGTTAGCATATTCAAAATATCTGTGACTCTTAACCTTGTTTGCAACATGTAAAAAAACAGACTGAAACCACTAAAACAAGTGTTACCGAGACTGTGCTGATTCTCAACCTTGTTAGTAACCAAAAACAAAAAAACCCAATCCGACAGTGTAACACGTTAGCCAAGTTAGCTTATTCACAATAACATTCAACCTTTTTTGCAGCTAAATGAATCCATAGTGTATATAAGGCGCTACAGATTATAAGGTGCACTATTGTTTATGTGAAAAAAAGGCTTTTTAAAGTTTGCCTTATAGTGCAGAAAATAATTAAACATTTGAACTTTATTTATAAAGGAAAGGACAGTTCATATTGAAGAATAGAAAAAAAGGAAATATACCGAATTTTATCAGGTTGTAAAACGAATTGCAGTTCACCTTACAATTTTAAACATTGCTTTTCACTAGTTTGTTTTTGTCTCATAATTTGGATATTTTTCCATATTTTACCTGGTATCACTTATTTACCTGGCCTAGAACCTTCGTCCACAGAGCCATTGTACACCTGGTTTTTAAACTCTGGTCTGTTGTCATTCATGTCAATGACAAAGATGTAGAGATCGATGGGGTTCTCGACCTGGTTCCCGTTCATGTCCACTGCATGGGCTCGAAGCTGAAGGGCAGAAACAGAGAAAATTTGTATAACATTTCAACATTGTACCTGCCTGAAATATTCTAGAGCTACTTTCTTCACTTTTCTCCATGTTTGTGTTCCCCACTGATATCTTTTGTTAGCCATGTTTTTAAATTCAATCGGGGTATAGATTCAAACTAACTTATTGAACTGTTTTATATGCTACTGCATTTGTAACATGATTTGCCAATAAAAAAAAAAAAAAAAAAAAAAAAACAGTTGCAGCAAAGTGCAAGTTTGTATCAACACAAAAAGCACTGGCATTTATTCATCAACTAATATTACAGAAAAAACAACAAGTGGCCACAGCCGACTTCTCCCTTTATTTCTTTAGTTAGCCAAAAAAAAAGCTTGGATATGTATTTTGTGTCAAGAACCCTCTACATGTGAATTATGATGCAAGGTTGCCACATGTTACAACATATCTTCAAATCAATGTCAGTGTTCCTTAATTTTATTCTTTGTCAGTTTGGCCGAGGAACTTCATGGTGATTTTACCAAAATAATATGAAAAACATCATAAATTAAACACTTACAAGAAAAGGGATATTTTCCTTGCCACACAAAAAAAGGGCACAAAACCCAGTTATATTGTATGGTTTCCTTGTGAAACAGGAGTTTTTATCTCTGCAGCAGTCAAAGAAATTTTTTTTTTCACTGTTCAGTTTCAAAAACATGAGGCCTGTTTCAAAAATGGATCCCTGGCCAGTATTCTGTTCGTACTGGTTTGAAATAAAACAATGGAATATTTTTACCTCCATCTGACAGTGTGACATCTAAAATTCATTTCACTTGTGCTTACATAAATGCATTCACCTTCTAGGAGTTCTCAAAAAGTCTGGACTTTAAACGTTTGAACTGTAAAATCCTCTTTTTCTGCTTTTGTGCTTCTAAAAATTTGAAGTGAAAAAAAAAAAACAGATGTAACTCAGCAACTGAAAACAGACAAAATTAGCAAAATATGAGAAAAATTGAATGTTTTGCTTTTCTTTTCCCAGATAAAGGTCAAACTGTGAAACTGAAGACATTTATGAAAATAAATCTCTCTGGCTGGCTTTCTTCAAGTCTGACAAACCTTTCCTGGGCAATGTTTATATAAATATGATTTATTAAGGGATTTTCTGTCATCCTGAAGCTTTGGTATATGTTTAGACTGGATTACACAAAGAAAAAAGTTATTCCAGGTAAAAAATCTATGACTGGATTCGACATCTGGATGTTACGATGGAGTAATATGGCCACCAGGAAAGAAAAAAAAATAATATGCAAGAATGAGAAAAAGTAAAAAAAAAAAAAATTACAAGAATAACATAAAATTCAGGAAAAAAGTCAACATTTTATTTGAATAAAATAATAATATTATGAGGAAAAAAGTTGCAATATTACAAGAATAAACTCGTAAAATTATGAGAAAAAAATCACAGAGTTAACTTTGGCTTCACTTTCTCTGCTGCATTGTTTAATCTACTGCCTTTGCTAACCATTTGCTATCAATGGATACCACTGTGCAGTACAGCACACTAGAATCCAGCCCTTATCTTAACCCAACCATAATTCAGTAACAGCAGGGGACATAGATTAGTGCTATGTTCAAACAGACCAAACGTACTTCTGAGTCCACATTAAAGTTATTCTCTTCAAACGCAGGAAAAGAAAATGGACAGTAATGGGCAACCCTCTTTACTGGTAAGACTAAGCAGTAAAGCTAGTAAAGATAAGAGTAAACTACAAAGCTTTAAGTTTTTGTTTTTTTTTCTAATAACAATGCATCTTGTTGCATGGCTGGTTTTCTTTGAGCGCTCACTGCATTGGAATGAAAAAGAGCTGAAGTGTACCTTTCCTCTGCCCTTGTATGAAATATGGCATAAACAAAAGAAAGACCTGAAAGTCAAACTTCCACGTCGTAGTTTCCTTTATAATGATGCTCAATGTGTTCCTTGAGGTTTCCAGATCGGGAACGTACATTTTTCATACGTTCTAAAAGCGCCTATTATGAAGATAAATTAAACAGCAACATCTCTCTCTGTTTGTTTACCTGTACAATGATGTCTCTTTTGCTTTCCTGCACATTTTCTCAATTACAGACTAAGCCTTAGAATACTCTATTTGTTAGCACAAGAGTAAGTAACTGGCAAGCTGAACTTTCAGTGAAAGTAGATCCGATTTAGACTCTTTACAAACAGCAATTTCCCAGAATTCTAATGCAGGCGATGTATAGACAGTGGAGTCTACAAATAAAGAGGAAAGTAGAGATCGTTAGATCAATTACGTTCACTTGGCACCACAATAAAAAAAAGCCAACAGGATAAATGAAGGCCAAACAGAAATGGCCTAAATCAAGGAGATGATCAGTTTATCACCCCCGGCCAAAGAGATGTTTTGGCTCAGAAGTGCTATAAAACTCCCAAACATTAAAAGCAGTATAATGAAATGACTCACTTTTAATGTAGGATTTAAAATCGTGATTGAGGCACAACAAATTCAAGTCTGTTTTTCCTTAGTATGTGCTTGTAGGTAACAGAAAAAGTCTGAGTCTTCCAAAAAGTGCATTTCTTGGCATATTCACTTTTTTAAACACAGAATCTAGGATCTGATTTGGCACTCCATCATTTTGTCAGTCCGGTTTCTGACAGTTGCTTGGCAACCATGTTATCTTAAGAATTCAGAAAACAGGCTTAATGAGCTCAGAGCCTCACACCAAGTTTATAATCATTAAGATGAAATATTTACAATTAAAGGATAAATAACTCACAGCTCTGCAAAAAAAGAAAAAAAAAAACTGTTTGTTTTAGCTGTGCGAATTAATTAACTTCAGGATGAAAAAACATATACGGTAAATAATAACTCTGAAAATTAAAACCAAACTTTTAGAGGTCCTATTTGCTACAGTTTTAAATATTTGAGTAAAGTTAAACCGAGTTGTCAATGCAGAGGTACAAAAGTAAACAACACACACAGTTTCATCTCAAAAACAATGATAGGTTGTAGTCAGACGCTACCAAGCCTCAGCTTCATTAATTATCAGATGCTGAAGAACTCTATGAAATCAGAAATTTGTTAAAAAAACAAACCTAGTGATCTTGAACAATAAATCACTGCAGTAGATCAGTAAAACAAGAGTTATCTTAGCCAAAACTCATCTTTTCAGGCATACTACAACTAAACCAGTCTATACCAAAAGTGAGGCAACGTACACGTAACGAAGTTTACCTTTTAGATACTATCTAGACGTATATTGTATACTCCAACTGTTCCAGTTTAGTCTGAAGAAATATTAACTTTCTACGGTACACATACATGGCCTACACGCCATACTTATACTCAAGTACTGTGTATCTTCTAATAGCAGCCCCGGCGTTAATTCCAAAAATGTGGCAGCCGGCGTGGTGTCTTTTTAAAAATAGGTGCTTATGGAGACTGGCGTTTATTCCATTACAAACAAAATAGTGATGGCTAATGGGTTCATTTCATAACGAAATCCAGTCACAAGATAACACCACCCGATGAACATTTCAGAATTTATTGAAATGATGAGAACATTGTATTCGGTTCTGAATAGCACTAGCTGTGAACGTTTCTTTTCTCTTTGAAGCATCATCAATCTCCGTATCAAAAATCTTCTTCACTTTCATGTGAATCATTTTCCTAAAGCACATTGTTCCGTCTTTGCTCAATACGTTTAAGTGTTCAAGTTCAAGATGTGTTTTGTGCACATGTTAAACTTAAAATAATAAAAACGAAGGAAACATTTTCTCTCTGGCGCTTTTTTTTTTGTTCGAAAGCTGCATGTTGTCATATAAAATTTAACTTGTAAAACATTGTGAAAAATCGTGATTAATCACAACGCAAAAGTGTGATTAATTTGATCCTTTTTTTAATCGATTGAAAGCACTAGTTTTTTTCTTTTTTAAAGTTGTGTTAATAGCAGGTCTCAAGATGTCCACTGAGGGGCGCTCTACAACACCTGCTTTGCTGTCTGGCTTTGATTTAAGGTGGAAAACTGAAATGACCAACTTGAAATTCAAAACAAAAAAAATATCCCAGGGTATTCATTAAATTGATGGCCAGGCAATAAAACATCAGTCTAAACAATGGTTATGTCCGAAATCCCTTGCTACTTACTATTTAGTGTACTAGAGTGCGTTCGCCATTTTTTCGTGATGTCAGAATCTACAATTCCAAAATCCAGTCCCTTACAAATTCCACAGAAGTCTCTGTGAAAAACCAGTGTGCATTGATGCTCACTAGATTGGCCAATTTAGACCACAATGCATTGCATTTGAAGGATTTTTCCATGTAAAAAAAAAAAAGAGTATTTTTTTTCATTTTTGAAAATCCTCCAAGTTTTGACTAGAATTTTTTTTCTTAAAATTGGAATTCTTGGTTTGACTTTTTTCTTACTCTATTGACAGATTGTGTTTTTGCTTATTTAAACCAAAACTAACAATCGAGTAAGAATTTTTACCTATTTCTAGGGGTCCTGTTTTTGCATTATGTGGGTTTCCAGGATGAAACCTTTTGGTTTACATTTGCTCCTGTGTGAAGTTTCTGCAGAGTGAGGTAACAAACTGGGCTGTTTGTTGAGGCTATTGTGCCATTCCTGAAGAGTGTTATTGTACTGCAGCAATGAGGAGAAATGCATTTTCCTTGAACCCCATTATGCAAGTTCAGATAGAGTGGGTGTGACATCTGCAGCTGACATTTGTAGCTTAAAGATCTTCCAACCAAATGTTGCATAGAACCTATTTTTAATGTAGCTTTTTGTCATGTCACCCTACAAGTTTTGTGCCTTTTTTTCTTGTCACTTTTAAAATAAATGACTCCTCTCTACATTATGAGTGTTTCATTATATAAAAACTAGTTTTATGAGCTCAGTGGAAAATAAATGCGTCATTATAACACAAGGCGCACCAAATGATTAATTACCCCGATTTTTGGCTTTTGAATTGTTTCCCCAGATGACATTTAACTCATTGATGTCTATCAAATCTGAGTTGGACATTTCATCATCCGTGGCATCCCTTTTATCACAAGACTTACGTGATAAGAAGATCGATGTTCACGATCCAGAGGTTTTGTGACAAACATCTTTCCAAGCTCAGGATCAATACTGAACACTTCGTTGGGTGGCTGATCGGCTCCCACACCGGTGATGCTGTACCGGATTGAAATGTCTTGGTCCTGGTCTGAGCGGATCTGCATCACACACAGAGAGAGAACATGGAACATTATTAAATAGTATACACTTACGTTGAGCTTTCCTACTTTTCTTGATGGTCCACAGCGCTTTACAGTCACAGTCCCGTGAATGGGAAAGTTAAAAAATAATTTAAAATAAGATAAGGTAACAGTGTAGATGTAACTTTTGAATGAAAAATAATCAAATGCAGCTGAGAACAGGTGGCTCTTTAACGTGGATTTAAATAAACTGACTGTCTCAGCTGATCCTATGCCACTATCACACCAGGCAAGAATGCATGTTCAGCACATGGGGTTCACACTAGAATGTGGCTACCCAATCCTAGT
The DNA here is from genome assembly GCA_036245035.1 of Adrianichthys oophorus. NCBI lineage: Eukaryota > Metazoa > Chordata > Actinopteri > Beloniformes > Adrianichthyidae > Adrianichthys > Adrianichthys oophorus. The sequence goes on from BSAI01000015.1 coordinate 16,140,121, forward strand.
GGGTACCTACAGTTGGAAAAGGTTTGGTGCAAAATGTTGAAGCGGCGCAAATGCTCCAGGCTTCTTCTTTCACAGCCCTATTCTGATATAGGAAAGACTTGGTGTCATATAAATATGGAATATGGAAAATAAATAATAAGTATGGAAAAATGATGATGACCGCAGTGGTCTGGTTGGGTCAGGAGGTAAATCACATATTTTAGTGTTAAGCCATCAAGCTCTATAAACCAGCATCAGTATGTTAAAGTCTATCCTTTGGCAGACAGACAGTGTACAGACCTGAGAACTGGACTAATGTGGTTGACTTTTTTGGTCCTTGTGAGAAGAACGCTAAAGCTTCACAACAACAATCTCAAAGTTTCCCAGTAAATCGTCTTGTTTTTTTGCAAAGAAAAGCTGATAAAAATATTTCTGCTTTCACAAATACCTTTTCGTGAAACATAAACCATTGTTTCAACCTTAGTTTTTTCAAATGTGATACACAAACACTGACTAAACAGACATTTTAATCATCTCAAAACCACCTTTTTTAAATAAATATTTATCTTAATAATATAAGTCTGAAAGTGAGAGCAACATTTTACAGCACAAATGTTTGCCTCTGGAACATCCAAGTAGACACGCTTGCTTTGCAACCTAAATGTATTCAGGGATTGCTGCTACAGGGAGCACTGTGCATCCAGTAAAATATGAGTTCAACATATATTTATTGCTCCCTCTGGCAGTCAGATAAAACTAGGCGTATATGGGTTAAGGACATAACACAGGGACTGCAAGAACTGCTCTGAAAAGGAGAATTAGCTGGAAAACTTCTTTATATATATATATATATATATATATATATATTCTTAGGAAAAAGCCAAGTAGCTGGAATAAATTAAGTCTAAAATCAAGAAAATAATGTAATAACTTTGGGACATGAGAAGCAGAGTGTTCTTTTGAAAAATTGCCTGCATTTTGGCTCTGCTTTCCTTGCCAGATAAGGAACTAATAGGTGCATAAATTGATGCCCTCTGATTTGGACCAAAGTGCTGCGTAATTGGGACTCATTTGAAGGAGTGGGTCAATTTAGCGTGTAAAGAGAGTTCAAACCCTCAAGCATCTCATTTCTGTCCATTACCGACATGACAACCTGTGAAAATCAACTGGCGTATCAAAATGACCCAATCATACACTTTAGTTTCCAGGAAAACACCACAACAGCGTACGCTTGCTCCCACTCCCACCAAGAAATGTCCACGCTTTTTCATTTTAATCAATGAGTGGAGTGCAGCAGATGAGTAAAACTGTCCAAAGTTGTCTCCATCTTTCGGCACTCGAGTAACTAATTTAGCCTCACTTTTTGACACAACAGGAATCCTGCCCTGCTGTGGAGATAGCTGGAGCTGCTAACAAGGGCGGGAAAAGGACATACAGTATAAGGCAGGTGTCATTAGGACGACTCAAACTGCTGCTGGAGTAAAAAAGCCTGTCATCATTACTGTAAATGCTTGCATAGCCGTTAAAACCGTGGATCACCCCCTCCAGCTTTAACATTATCACTAAATCTCTGTTAGACAAGAACAATTGATGTGTCACTCGAATCAAATAAAAATAATCACTCATACACACCTTGCCGCCAGGACTGCCAGCAGAGCTGTCGCAGTGTCCACGAATTCCATTTGTACATGTAGAAGTGTGTGTTTTCTTTGGGGAATCAGGGGAGGACAATGTCAGACTGTTTTGCACACATTTCAGTGAAAAACCACTGACAGCTATTATAATTAATGAGCTGCGGGCATTTACTGCTTTTTCTTTAAAGTAACTCTCACCATGAAAGACAAACCCACAAGCGGACATCATGCTTTTAACTTGAAAAATCTGTCTCGGCACACCTTCCATTAAAGAAGCAGTTTTGGACATCTAGCATTGTTTCCTCCATTTCTTTTTTCTCGTCGTACTTTTCCCGTCCTTGTCGCTCATCTCTGTGATCACCCCTCTTGTCACAGACAGAGGCCGTGCACTGTAATTAAAATACCTTCAGCCTGTAAGCCATGGGATGGAAGTGTACACTGAATGGTTGGGAGAAGAATAGCTCTCTCCAATGTTATTAGCTCTTCCTGAAACAACATCTAAAACTTACAATTGTGTTCAATAGTGGCTCTACAATACATAATCTGTCTGTGAATAGACGCTGACGTGTGCAGACGCACACTTGAGCCCACAAACACACACTCAAAGACTTCCTTTTTTTTTTTTTTTTTGAAAACAAATTACCTAAAGAGAGTTTCATAATAGCAGATTGTGTTACCTTCAATTCTTTTATCATGCGTGCTCGAACAGTCCACGGAAACCAAAGTAATGAGAAAGCGCTGCTGCCATGTTGTCTGGTTCATGATTAATAATGAATGTAATAAATCTCATGTGTATATGCATTAAGGAATCCAGTAATGGATGTAGAGAAAATGGATCATCGCGTTCTGGCTGCATGTTATCACTGTCTTACTTTAATCACAGAATATTGTGACAGGCAGGATGTAATTTCAATAGCATGCCAACCCCCCTTCCCCCGCTTGTCATAATGTTATTATTCCTTAAAGAAGAGGAATGTGTCGAAAAAAATGTGTATGTTACAAACTTAAAGTGTTTTCACACAAGACAGAATATTTTCATTTTTGAACGCCAAATTAATCTGCTTTTTTTTGTATTAACTTAAGAAAAGCAAAAGTAATCATTAGACAGGCAAAGAGAAAAAGGTCTCATATAAATAATAACTGGATCACAAAAAAAAGTACAGCATCTCATAAAAATGAAAAAGGCTGACAATTTAGAATTTAGTGGTTTAGACGTGAAAATGAGCCTAGAAGGGAGATGAATTTATGTTTCCAAATCATTCAAACTGTTTAAGCACAGTTTTTTTGCTTTACCTAAATGGTTTAATTCAATCAGGCATATTTCTAAATGTCATTTTAATCTGAGCAAACAAAGCATCTTTGAATATTTACTGCATATTCAACATAATGCTGTTTACAAAAGTTTGCCATTACAAACACAAATTGAAACAAATTTTAGACCAACTTCATTTTTAAACTGCTCTCACTGCATTTGGTTTACAGAGGTGTCTTTTTGCCTCACACTGATTGTTGTTTTAACCATCATTTTACATTTGAAATGGCAAAAGATTAAAACAGCCCAAGGATGTCATGTGACGGTGTATAATAATAACCAACCAACCAACCAACCAATCAATCAATCAATAAATCAACCAATCAATCATCAAGTTAAAACCAAAGAAACTAAACTGCTGTACAAGTAAGTTGAAAAAAATAACAATAAAAAACAAAAACACTACAGAATAAAATATAACAAAAGAAACAGTGACAATAAAAGAATAATGCTATGTTTGATGATTAACATTTAACTCAAACAATTCCCAAACCCAAAACACTACAATAAGGGCTTGTATGTGAATAATACATTGTAATTGGAAAGAGGGTAGATTTTGACAATGACATAATAGAAAAATAAGTAGTGTAGAACAAACAAAACAACAAACAAACAAACAAACACATAAGTAACTTTTTGAGTAAGTTTGACTTTCTTTTCATTTTGTCCTGTTTTGTGTTGTATGTGGTGTTTTGGTCTGCTTACAGTAACCTCTGACAGCTGTCTTCTATGTTGGCTTTCTCGTTTTGCTCTGTCTTAGTTTTTGGTTAAACAAACACAATGGGGATTTTCACAGCTTAGCATTATGTTCCTAAGTTAAAAAATATCAATACTTTCACTTCATTTGCTTGGATCAGTTTTCCAACACGTTTCACTGCCATTTTAGGTGTAAGGTTTAACAAATAAATAGATGGAATGACAGCAGAGCTGTTTAAAACTATAGTATAAATGTGGTCTTTTCCAATGTACAGAGGACACTTTGATTAAACCTTTAACTACTGTATAGTCACTCTTCAATCGTTGACACAATTATAATTTCAGCAGATTCTAGAAAAAAGCAGAGTAAAGCAGTTTTGTGCTACACTACAGTAGTCAAGTGCTTTTAGAATCAACGTAAATTAGCTGATACTCTTGCAGAGAAAAGCGGCTTTGTGCCATTATGTGACACCTAACGTTAGTAAAGTGTTGCTTAATGGTCCAAAGCCAATATGAAAAGCGATTTTTTTTTAGTATAGGCTGATAAATGTTGATCACGTTAAATGTTGAAGAGTGACCGTATGTGAGAACTCGTGTGTGTGTTATTTCGGTGACATCTCTGTTGTTAAAGGGTTAACAGGTTTAAGGTATGGGATTTGTCTATGTCATTTAAAGAAATTTGTCAAATTTGATTGAAAAGAGTTTTATAAGAAACTAATGCAAAGTATATCAAATAAAATATCGGATGTTGTTGGCAGTGATAAAAAAGAGGGTATTCTGGTCTAAAAAAAAGGCGTGCAAGAACTTTTTTTCCCACTTTTCTTTGTCTTCTTGACTCACTAATACATTCTTGTTTCCATCCTCCCATGTTTGTTTCCTCTCGCCTTTCTGTACTAATGTTTGGATTGCGGTTGTGTGTTTGTGCCGTCTGCTGTCCATCCAGGTCTCCGTTGCACGGAAAAGGTCGCCTGGATCAAGCCCCGCTCGTGTTCAACAAATGGATCGGCTCCTTTCGGCGCAGCATCCAACTTGTTAAAACATTCACATTTGTTGAGCTCTGCTCCCAGAATTTCCCCATGCTGAATTACTCATTCGTGTTTTTTTTGTTACTTGATAGTCTTTTTGGACTCTCACAGACACTGGGGACATACACATTCTGTACATGTGAAAACTTGGCAATGCAGTTGTTTTGTTGTTTTAACAAACACTGTTGTTTGGAAACGTATGTTGCTGTTGAGGGTTTCTAAAGTCAAGAAAAACAACTACCAAATGCAAAATTCATAACACTGAGGAATGGCAAAATACATTGTTTAAATATTTATCTACACCCCTGCGTCTTAAAGGAAAAAAAAAAAAAAAAAAATTCAGGAACTGTGATAACGTGCTACATCTAAAGTTTGAAGTACCAGCCCTCGCCGTACAACACTGTATTTCTGAGTCTGAGAAAGGCCCTGGAGCAATGTGAGTTTAGCTTTAGGTATTTGGACATGCAGCTCCAATGTTTATTTCAATGATATTCACCAAATGGCAGAGGGGGGTGTCAGAGTTTTGACATCAAGTTTTTACTGCAGCCTTTCAAAGAAAGACAGCATTAACTGCAAGCGCACTGGTTTCGTCTCATGTTGGTCACGCCTTAGTCACACAAAAATACACAAAATACCCCACAAAAATTGTGTTACTGTACAAAAATGGAACATTCCGTTTTCATTGCGTCCCTTGAGGTGGCCGTACAAGCAGCACCCATACAGATCAACCTCCCATTTGAGTGCATGTGACTAAGGCTTAAGTGAGCATGAAGTCATTGATGGGTGTTACAAGAAAGGTGACTCATTTCCAAATGTTCAGCACTTCCGGTAATGTTATTAGTAAAGATGAAACTTTTGTTGGTATTAGGGTCATGAGCAACATTAGAAGACTTAACAAGGTACAATATATTCTCCTAAGCTTGAAGACCATGTTTTAAAGCATTATTTAAATGGTTTTGATTTTATAATATGTGGTTGTTTTATGTAGGTAAGAAACTTTGCCACACATGAAAAGATTCTTTGTAAAAAGAGTCTTCCTAAATTTGTATTTTAATCTAAACCCTAATGGCTGATGGGTGAATGGGAGTGAGTACTTTAGGCTTTTATTTAGGCTTAGCTTGACACCACACTTGTTTCTTTGTCTTGTGTATTTAGTGACAATAGAAGACTGAGATGTGAAGCACTATTTGTCTGCATCTGTGGGCTCCATCAAGTTCCACAACACTTGGGGTGATGTTTTTGACTTAACTCTATGTAACCATTCCTATCGTATGAGACACTCATTACTGAGACTCTATCTTATTAGGATGATCCAAACTTTCCCTAAAAGTGCTACTGTTTATAATTTGTTCCATTCAGGGCAGTAGAAGGGATTTTCCTGCTCATTTCAAGAAATCTCAAAAACCTTTTTGGCGGGAAAAGTATAGCAAATTTTCCAAACTTTAAGACTGGAACAACAAATGGAACACTGGGTTTCATGGAAAAACGTTTTTGTGTCCTATCCATCAGTGGTTTACTAATCCACCTCACTGTCAGTACAAGCTATGACACGGTTAACCCTTTTTGGCTATCGTCAATGTGTTATTTGAACACTGTTATGCATATTACCCTTTATATTTGTGAGCTGGGTAGTTTTAAGCAGGTTCAGACTCTGTTTTCTTTTGGGGTCTGCTGAATAAACCTGAATACATTGTCATACAATTTCCATTAACTCTTGGTGTGGAGCGTCCAACTGGATTCATGAAGGAGTAGGTGGCTTTCTGTTCTTTTTTTCCTTTTGGTTACATTTAGTAATAACCTCTTTTTCTAAGTATTTGCACGTGCAAAAACAGATCAAGCTCAACAATTGCTAAAGCGGTTTCACGTAGATTGTGTCAGGACTGCGACCTCTGGTTTGGGTTTTTGTTGTGATTTTTGAATTGTCCCTCAGTCACCACTTTCAGGTTCATGATCAACAGCTGTCTTCATTGCTGTGAATTACCCTCAGCCTATTTAAGTGTCATCTGGCAGGTCATCTGTTCTGCCACCTTATTGGTTCACCCATGGTGTCATGTTTAAGTTTCTGCTACCAAGCCTGGTCTCTTGCCTTCTGGGTCCTCCACCACCACTTCTGTGACAGATTGTCACAAAAATGCTCGAGCTGTTATGGTTGTTGATGTTTACTTTGGATGGAAAAGAAAATGATGTAATGACCAGAGAACTGCTATTCACAGCAACTTGGATTCTTATCATTTTATTAAAGAACAATGAAACAGAAAGGGTTTTTATTCCCTCTGCTAGTATGCCATTCTAAAGAGACTACTTATACCTAGATGAATATCCTTTTAGATTGAATATGAAGATAAACTGCTTTAAACATGGTTTATTTATTTATATTATGGCTTTTGCCTAAGGCAGGTTATCCCATATCTCCAATATCTTCTTGGCATTTTTACCATAACATCTTTCAGATGGAAATGGAATGAAATGCACTTAGACTCTCCAAATGAATTGGCCATTAGGAAAAACATAAAACTATCCAAATTTTATATATATGTATATACACGTCTTTTTTGAGTAAGTGGTTTCAACAAAGCATAACTGCTTGTAGCAAAGAATTGACCAAACATGAATAAAAAAATCTTTACAATCTGTAGGTTTTCAGCAAAACAACCCCATAAGAATTTGTTTTTTTTACTGTAGAAAGACTGCTATCAAATAGAGGTAATTTAAACTGCACTTATGCAATACCACAAATGTTTGTATACAATTTTGTTTGTTATAGTAATTATGTTTGAGCACAAGGACATCCTCATTTCTGAGAGAAAAGAAAAATGTCCATAAAAAATTGAAAAAAAAAGTCAGTTTGACTAGTAAGAATTACAACGTCAGGACGGTTGGCATGTCTGCTTTAGCTTTTAAGCTGTTTAAAGTGTGCAAACTGCATCACTTAAGAATGGACGGTACTGAATCCTTATTCACAAATTTTCAAGCAAACAATTCAACATTTGTTGGACAAAATTAACATTTAATGAGTTCAATTAGTCATTTCCTGAAAATATGTATATTTAGGATTATGAGTAATCATAATAGCATTATTTGTATGTGGACACATTTATGGATGTGAATCTTTTACTTTTGTTTGTAATTTTCCAATCAAATATTGACTAATCATTCTAAATGTGACCTATTTATATGTATCAAAATATATTATTATATAATTATATTATATTATATCAAATTATATTATTATTAAATATATTATTTAATTTGTCTTCTTTTTTTGTTTTGATTTCTCAAAATGAACCAAATCCATTTCCAAGAGTGAAACTTTAACAATATTTAAACAACTCTGGAAAACTGTTACTCTGCAACAGAAAAAAAGGTTTACAAAAAAGTCTGACAAAATACCCAAAAGAGGGAAAAAAAGGGTCAAACGTGTGCCAACCCATGAGACTGGTTCAGTGAGCATACAGACAGAAGAAACATTCTGTTACTCACAAAGTCACAGCAAAACCCCGCTGAGCTTAAAGCCCACAACAAAGAATGGTTACTTCAAGCACACATGGCTCTCAGAACAGAAAGTGAGATAGTTTGTTTCAAGAGGACAGTAAAGCCTTACAAGCGCACAGGAAGTGCCCTGATTGGTCAGCAGGTCACAAGCTGAGTGTCGACCACTGAAGAGATAAAGCCTTTATGAGAGGGAGAGGTTGCATTTCACAGACCCACTGCATCTGACAAACGTGTGCACCTTCTTTGTCCAGATAGTGCCTTTAATAAAAGCTCTTTTAAGAAACCAACTTCTGCTCAGACTTTCATGTTGTGTTTTTTGCTATATAGTTAACATTTCCAAAGGTGCCCTTTCTACTTGAAAACAGAAGCTGACCTGGACTGTGCTGAGTTAGTCACTCTCATAGCTGCAGGAGAAAACCAAAATGCTCATGTGAACCCCAAAAATCATACGTTCTGCTCAATGCATCACTCAAACACTCCTTTTTTCTGTACATTTTACTAACTATTAACTCAGTTTATGATACAGTTTGATAGATAATACAAAAGTTTTGAAGCACATTAACATTTCAACCAGCATCATCTCTTGTGATACTGTATGCACAAAAAGCAATCATTTCAAAATAAAAGCATTAAACTCATATTTTTATGATCCAATCAATGCCAGTACATCAAATCCAGACTTTTCTTATGAGGTATTTAAAAAATATATATTTCCTTTTCTTTGCAGGCGGTTGTGCTTCATGGGATGACAGTGGAGAGATACTGCTCCACTCCAACCAGTATAAACAGAGTCATTAATGGGGAACCATCTGCCTCCACCACTTAGGACTGAGGAGGAGAAAGGAGAAACAAATTTAAAAATGCAGAAACACCTGAGGGAAATAAAGTGAGCACATAGATGGATAGCAAAAAAAGCGGAGTGAGGGAAGATGGCTCGTTAGAAAAGATGTTTAGTGCATCATAATGTATTCTCCAGAAATCCAAACCTTTAGCAGGATAACCAAAAGTCAAGGCCAACCTGAATCAGACTTAACTCTAAGCTTTAACAAAAAAGGGAAAGTTTCTAGTCTAGCTTCAAAGACAGAGCTGAAACAGAAAGTTGTTTTCATAAGACAGGATAATGATAGCTGAAGGTTCTGTCTCTCATTCTATTTTTGAATGGAAACTGCAGAGAGAACAAAGTTATTCTTGGGAAACAAAAGTGAAACAAAAGTGATCAATTCAAAGCTTCACACATGTTTTACTGAGCATATCGTTGATCTCTTAATGGACATTTGAATTAATTTTGTGGCAATAACTTTACATTTTTAGATGTCTTTATTAAAATGGAAAAATAACAACAACAAAGTATTTAAATCATTTTTTCATTTAAAACGTCTATTCAACCATTTCTAAACATGCCTTTTTGGGGTCAGGGGTTCCTGGAACCTATTCAAGTCACTGTCAGGCAAAGGTGTGGTATTCCCTGAACAGTCCAGCAGGGCCACATAGTCCCACACACTCAAATCCACACCTAGGGACAAATTAGATTTACTAATTAACCAATGAACTATGCTTTTGGACTGTGGGAGGAAGCTGGAATACCCGGAGAAAACCCACGCATGCACAAGGAGAGTATGCAAATGTCACACAGAAAAAAACCCAGTTGGATTTGAGCCAGGGCCTTTTTGCCAGGAGGCAAGAAGAGTGCAAACCACTTCATTCAAATTCTCTGCACATTATTGTCATACAATTATGCAACCGAAACATAAAGATTGACACATCATTTCAGAGCGCAAGCTTTACCTATGCCATTACACGCACGCAGTTCTGAAAAACGGGGATGATTTGCCTTTGTCCGCTTGTTCAGGAGATGATCTTGTTACTACGTCATGTGCTGAATTTGACAGTTTTCCCCCACGCAGGTAACAACTACAATCGAGCTAGCATCTGATTTCGAGCGCTCCACGAAGTCTGTGCTCCCCTCGTGTGCACGGCCGTGTGCTGCACGCCGCGGAGACATCTAGCCAAACTTTATGCACATGTTTTTCCAGTCTGTTTTGTTGCACGTGACTCTGTAAGAGTCACACAGATTCAGCCCTGCTGAATTAATGTTCCTGTTGCCAGCGGAGAAAAAGTGAAAAAAAGCATTCGTCTTTGTTTGTGGGAGCGATGGATGACAGATGATCCTTGCTGAACAACTGCCTGGCAATGAGACCGACTCCAAGACCGACAACGATGAGAGGGAAGCCGGCATGTTTGATTGATTGGACTTTGACTTGTCCATTCTAACACCTGGACATGTTTATTTTTGAACCATTCCATTGTAGATTTTGCTTTATGTTTTGGATCATTGTCTTGTTGGAAGACAAATCTCTGTCCCAGTCTCAGGTCTTTTGCAGACTCCATCAGGTTTTCTTCCAGAGTGCTCTTGTATTTGGCTCCATCTATTCTCCCATCTATTTTAACCATCTTCCCTGTCCCTGCTGAAGAAAAGCAGGCTTAGACCATGATGCTGCCACCACCATGTTTGACAGTGGGGATGGTGTGTTCAGGGTGATGAGCTGTATTACTTTTACGCCAAACATATCGCTTTGGATTGTTGCCAAAAAGTTCGATTTTGAGTTCATCTGACCAGAGCAGCTTTTTCCACATGTTTGGTGTGTCTCCCAGGTGGCTTGTGGCAAACTTTAAACAACTCTTTTTATGGATGCCTTTAAGAAATGGCTTTCCTCTTGCCACTCTTCCAAAAAGGCCTGATTTGTGCAGTATACGACTGATTGTTGTCCTATGGAAAGACTCTCATCAGCTGTAGATCTCTGCAGTTCTTCCAGAGTGATCATGGGCCTCTTGGCTGCTTCTCTGATTAGTCTTCTCCTTGTTTGAGCTGAAAGTTTAGACGGACGGCTTTGTAGATTTGCAGTGGTCTGATACTCCTTCCATTTCAATATTATCGCTTGTTCAGTGCTCCTTGGGATGTTTAAAGCTTTTTATTTTAAAGCTGTTTAATCTTTAAATTACAGTTTTATATCTTTATGTTTGAAGCCTGAAATGTGGCAAAAGGTTGAAAAGTTAAAGGGGGCCAAATACTTTCGCAAGGCACTATTGCTCAGTTAAATATCTGAATTTCTGACAGAGATGCACCACAAATGGTAAAATAAACGTTGTTTTCTTTTTTACTATTGCTGACATTAAACTACTTCTCACTCATTTGCGGTATTGGGCTGATCCTATGTGAAAAAAGGAGTCTTTTATTTTGAAAGAAAGCCACGTGAACCTCTGTCAAAGGTTATAAGCTTTTTTAATAATTTGGAAAAAAGGTTCAATTCTTTTTGTTTTATATTTATCATATTTGTAACAATAACTACATAAATACATAACTACATAGCATGCCTTATAGTGCAACAAATATGGTAGTTAAAGTAAAGTTTCAAACTGTTTAGAGACTCTTTGAGTGATCCATACATGAAATGGTTTCACACTGTTACAAAATCTCTATTACCAACAAGACCAGATCAAATTATGTGCAGTAAAAGCTTGTTTCAGTTTTTAGGTTTAACTTATCATTCAAGTCTCTTTCATTTTGTGAAATGTAGTGACGTTAAATAAAGCTCAATGCCAAGTCTTGATTGACGTGTTTGACTACATCATTTAGGAAAGAATGATTCCTTCTTCCTGGTGATCCATTTCAGTGAGTGACAGAATGAGAGAGAAGGAGACGTCTGGCTTTATGGTCTTTTGTGTCGTTTGAATGATAGCTCCAATTGATTCCGCTGAGATTAATAAAAGACCTCTATCCACATTAGGGAAAATAACACGGAGGTAATGGAAGGTAAGCAGTGAATGACTTTCCCAATTATTAAACTGAAAGGAGTCTGGTCTTTGATAGAGCTGGCTTATGGCAAACTAAAGGTGCTATTCTCCCCCTCCCTGAGGTAACAATAGAAGAACTCCCCTCCTCGCTCGTCTCTTCCAGGCTGGGAGAATGAAAATAAGAGCCATTGTGCAGGCAGACAAAGCGCAGCCGCACCCCTTAGCTTTGGCTTAGCGGGGTTAGAGCAGGAGGGCTGTCATCTCACTGTTAGCACTCTCTCCTTCTCTATCTGTCACCCTATTTCATTAGGAGATTGATTAAAAAGAGAAACTAGGAGTGTGATGGATGTACGAATAACTTCTCCAGTCACTCCCCTTGGCTTTGACAAGGACAATATCAAGGACCCCCTCCCCAGTAACTCCTCTTTTCCTCCTCTTGTCCCTTTATCCGCAGGAAACTCAATCTGGGTAATTAGAGTAAAGAGTGTCAGAGACTTGTTTGAGACAGAAAAGAACAGGAAGAGAATGTGTAGGGGTGGCACAAAATCTGCTGCTGCTGCACTTTTACCACCTATTATTAACACGCACACACGCTCTACCTACCATTTACACATTCACTGGAAAAGACACATTTTTGCACCGTCCACCTTTCACGACTGACTTTTTGTCTTTCCCCTTCTCTTCCTATCGTCCACATCCATCAGACAGCAATGAAGAGGAGAAATGCAGGCAACAGAGAAACTGGAAGGAGGGAAGTGTGAGGAGAGCCAGAGTAAGAAACAGACAAAATGAGAGTGGTTGGAAAGGGACTGAGTCAGCAAAACTACCGCAAAATCAACTCTGTTGGCTAGAAATGTGGAGACTGAAAGTGCAGTAAAACTGCCAGGACTTTCATGACTGGACTTTACTTTAAGGCGAAATATTTGTACAGTAAAAAAAAGTGTTTTTTATTCCTTTTGTTTCATCGTGTGACTTTTGCAGGATACTTTGCACTGAGAAAAGAATTTCAATCCCTGTTTTGGAGAAAAAAGTTGGGCTAAATGTTGAAATACAGTAAAACAAAAAAAGGATTTAAATGAAAATTACATTTGTATATGAGTATTAGTTGCATAACTGATTGACTGCAGTTTGGTAAATGGCGAATACTTCTGTAGCATCTGTTGCAGGAGCATGCGAGCGAGCTACACCCGCCCTCAAGCGGCTGGATGGCGGGCAGACAGAGAGCTGCTGTGGCATGAGAAGGCAACCTGCTCTGGTCTCCTGAACGTTATGATATTTTTCTTATTTTTAGAGACAGTTAAAAAAAATCTTTTAATTTCATTTTTATGTTTAGTTTTTCCCTCTCTAACTAATGGGGGTCAGCAAGTCTTCAAACAGAGACACAGAAGTAGTGGCGGAAAGCAAACGTCATCCAGATCTACCTCCTGCATCAGGAGTAAATCTCACCGCACCGGGAGAATCTCTGAATGATCTCATGAACCCAGACATGGAGATGTGATAACCAATCTTTTTGTGGAGCTTTTTAAACGCAATAAATCTGAGCTCTAAACATTCTCAGTGTCTTCCATGCGTTGTAAATGGGAGATGCAAAAACAGACAGCGCTCCATGTAGCGATCAGGCTAAAAATATTTGATGGTAGCTCCTCCCACACATCTGGAGCATCAAGCTTATTTAACACATTTTTGGACAAGCATCCAGCAGCAAATTTGCCGCACGTCAAAAGAGAGGCGAATTTGTGGTGTGAATTGCGTTAGGTGTGAATGCAGCGTAATACTGGCGCCAACCTATAACCACCAGCTGCAAAGCGAGGTTCACACCCTGACACATGAGCCTGCAAGGCGGGGAACAAACCTGCGATCTTCCGCTCACAGGTCGACCGCTGTACCTCTGCACCACGACTGCAAGAAATATAGCAAAAATCCTGACAAAAGTGATGTCAATCCATTAGTTGAAAAGCGTGCAGTTACTGCGCTGCACAGACACATGTCTGGTGGAAACCACGCAGAAGCCGTCCAAAAAGACAAAACTTACAGCTCATTCCACCCAGAGAATGGGAACAAACACTTTGGACACATGATGAGGTAAAAAGATGTCAGCAGAGACAGCTGTGAGCAGAGAGGTGACGGAGAAAGGGGATTCAGATAAAAGCTGGATTGCTTCGTAGGTTTGATGTTGACTGGAAACCTGACAAAATGAGCTGCTCCCTGCCAAGGCTGGCCCTGCCAAGCGCAGGCAGAAACTGAAGAGGGGTTGAACCTTGCCATGCTGCTGCTGGCTGTTTTGAAAAGATGCACAGTTTGTGTGCGCAGAGACATGCTCACGCATGTGAGCGTACACACGCACGTTCCCACGGCAGCCACTAAGCGCACATCAGACAGTTTTCCCAGAGATGTTTTGGCTCTCACTAACCAAGCGAGAGATTCTGCTTGGCAAACTCCACCTCAGTAAGAGTCGAGCTGTCATCTTGACAAATGAACCTTCTAAGAGTGAGGAGGTGTGCGTGGAGGTTTGTACGGCTGTCAGAGTGTGGTCCCTGGGTTGAGTATTTTCTTTTTGTAGCATGTAAGCATGGTTATCAACGAAACTGATGTTTATGAGGTGTTGGCCTTTTCCAACGATAGCCGACCTGCTAGTTCTTTGATTGATACCAATCAGAAAATGGAGTCGAGCTTTGGCGATACAGTTTTTGTGAAACCCCCCGCCGCTCCCAGGAGCTGTCAAAAGGACGTGTGGAAAATCTGGAATTGCTTCAGCGACCCAAGCCAACTGCTTTGTCACACAATACAAACACAAACAATCTAATATATGAACCCCATAAGCTGTGACGCGAGGCACAAAGTAACAATGTATGAATCTCACACTACAAGCCTTTACAAGCGATATATAGTGTGTTAAATATTTTATGGAGTCAAAAGAGTCCGTTTGTCTTCCTACAATAAAAGAAAAACAAATAAAAACATGAAAATAGCATCAGGGACTTTTGGCCAAAAACCCCCATAAGCAAGAAGCAATAAGAAACCTGCAGGCGTTTTATTAGGTAATAACTTGCTTACCTTAGGATTTGTTTCATCTCTAGGTGCCACAAAACATTTCACTACACAGTGATAGCTGTGTCACAAATGCCCACAGTGGGGTATGTACGTAAGTGTCTGTGTTCTTGTGTGTGCAGTTGGAGGAGATACGGAAGAAAGCTGTAAGGAAAATTTTGATCATCGTGAAGCATATATTCTACGTCCCGGACAAGAATTTAGATGAAGCCTTTTAATAAGACTTAGCATATTGAGACTTTCGGTCCTTATTTAATATGTTTAGCAAAAGGAAGAACAAAAGTGAGAGAGAAATGTGTTGGAGTTTGACACGACATCACTACCATCCAAAAGAAAAACCTGAGAACTTATATATCTTTGTAATTCCCTATGAAATCTGTAGCTTGTTTATGAATCAGATGCCATTTAGTTACATTTTCCTTTAAGCCTAGTGCTACAATCACACCGCCCTTGGCAACTTGCGTTCAAGTGCCCACTTCCAATGAAAAGTCTACGTTTGTGTTTCCGCATTCAATGCTCATCACACATCACTAAGCATGTTTTTAGGTTCTTTGTACAAGACATGCAGCCATTGAACACATGTTGCAAGTTCAACCCATTGAACATTGACCAATCAGGGATTCGGATTTGGTAATACTACTTGGATGGCGTCCCATTTCATACATGGAAGCGCCAACCCTTTGGAAATTGATCATAATAATTGCAGTTTGTGCCCGGCCGGAATTTTATGACACCAAGTCTTTCACAGATCGGAATAGAGCTGTGAAAAAAAAAAAAAAAGGCTGGAGCGAAATTCACAAGATTTGCACCTCTTTGACATTTCACACCAAGCCAACTGTAGCTGGACATGCACTGAATGCACGATCAAGAATGCACGTTTCTCGTGCCTGGTGTGAATATAGCATCAGTCACAACTGCCCTTGTAGTTCTGGCCTGTCTACACGCAACATGAGTAAACCCGAACGGGACATGGACTCGCACAAAATATTACGGTTGTAGAGTGCTCGTAGAGCAACAAGGCTTCTCTTTTATCTTCCTTGTCCTTCTTAAACTGTTGATCTGCTTCCTTAACTTCCTCTGCATCCCTTTCCTTTGTCACGTTGCCGTTCCTTCAGTTGGTGTGTCCTTTCTGTTTGACCGCCCTTGTCTCTTCTTGTCAACAATCACTGCCACCCACAGCCCCAAACTTACATTAATGGTGCCCCTCTCTGTTGTCCCTTTTGAACAGTCATTTCCCCAAAATTACTGCGCATAATTTTATCATGTCTTTAGAAAAAAAACAAAAAAAAAACAACAACAAGCAAAGAGGATTCTTGGCTCTCCTTCATCCTGCTGATCCACAGGGTTACCACAGGAGGCCAACCTCTAGGGGTTAGTTAAGCTGTTATTCATCTCCTTCATGGAGTCCTCCTCATCGTCTATTAAACAGCCTAGAACTGTTGCCCTTGACTCACAAATAACTCATGTGTCTTTTGGTGAGATGACTTACACTTTAATTTTAATTTAACACCAACTGAACCCAGGAGGGAGCCCGCCTGGTGCTGCCTGATGTCATATCAGAGAGCAATGTGTTGGGGGAGATTTGTAAAAAGCCTATGTTCATCTCTTTGAAGGTGTTTGTGTGTGTTTGTGTGTGTGTGTGTAGTGAGTGGGTGGCTGTTGTTTGCCATGTCACTGCAAAGCCTCAGCGGCTGCATATCTAAGCTCAGTTGGCCCATAACTGGAAAACTTTTATGTAAGGGAATAAACCCAATCTGGGCATGCCTGATGAACATGTTTACTGAGACTTTATGCCACTAATTTTTAAGTAATGAGATTTGAAATAACAAGAAGTTCATTTCAGTCTCACTTTGCTGTTCGAAGGAAGCAAAAATATCCAAATGACGGTGAATTTAAAGGAATGCAGCAGGATTTGTGTTTTTTCCAGTCAGTGATTCATTCATTCATTCATTCATTTTCCAAGCCGCTTTATCCCTTTCGGGGTCACGGGGTTGCCGGAGCCTAACCCGGCTACTCATGGGCGAAGGCAGGGTACACCCCTGGACTGGTCGCCAGTCCGTCGCAGGGGCCACAATCACACACCCATACACACTCACATTCACACCTACGGACAATTTAGAGTAACCAATTAACCTGTGAAGCATGTTTTTGGACGGTGGGAGGAAGCCGGAGTACCCGGAGAAAACCCACGCATGCACGGGGAGAACATGCAAACTCCACACAGAAAGGTCCCCCAGCCAGGACTTGAACCGGGAACCTTCTTGCTGTGAGGCAGGAGCGCTAACCGCTGCGCCACCGTGCAGCCCTCCCAGTCAGTGATATTGCAGGAAATTATTTTTCCTAGTGGTGGTGAAAGGGATTGCAACATCAGGAATTTCACATTTTAAAAAATGGAAGAAAAAAAAATTGCTTGGTAAATGCTAACACATGGCTCACCTACAAATGGACTGTCTGTAGGTAAAGGATCCCAAAAAGGTTAAACAAGCAGACATATTAAAGAATGTGTCTTTTTTCATAATCACTCTCTTTTCTATGCATAAAATAATAACGGGCCAAGTAGTGCTCGCTCCTTCTGTTAAACACTTTCAAAAGATGGTCAAAGGTTTTATTAATGTTCTGACTGTTAGCAGGATAAGGATGTAAAGTACTTTCAAACTCTCCTGCTGCTTCACTGCCATGTCTGTGCAGCTTCATATCTGCTTGGAGGGTCAGTGCTCTTCCTTTAAATAGAAATGTTATCTCACTCCTTCAATGCTACAAACTCAATGGAAAAATGTCTGGCAATAGTTTAACATGAGCTAAATCTTTATTTTCATTGCACATGTTGCACAATATAATAGTACAAAGGGGAAGGGCGAGACCCCAAGATCACACTTAAAAT
This sequence comes from Adrianichthys oophorus, assembly GCA_036245035.1. Classification (NCBI taxonomy): domain Eukaryota; kingdom Metazoa; phylum Chordata; class Actinopteri; order Beloniformes; family Adrianichthyidae; genus Adrianichthys; species Adrianichthys oophorus. Next base: position 16,157,980 of record BSAI01000015.1, read on the forward strand.
TAAAACTAAAACAAGAAAGAAAGCAAAGGTTGGTGAGGCGTCACATAAGACCACTGGTGCCTGCAGAAAGACTGCAGAAATCTGTTTTGAGCTCTAATGATGGGGATCCTGTGACCAGTTTATGCTAATTATTGTACTTCCGAAGAGGTTAAGGTACACGGAGCGAAATAATTAGAAGGGTACGTTGTATTTTAAAGAGCCACACACAAGTATGCCTCATGCAAATACACTTATTTCTAAAAAGTTTTGTTTTTTCCTATTTAAAAGAGTGGGTGCTGCAGCTGGCGACTCAACCCATTCCACTTCCCAGATATTCACACCATAGACAGGCCAAGCAGACTCCTCCAGAGATTTCTGCATTTCTGTGCCCAGACAAGAGAGGAGAAGCTTCTTCCTTCAGATTCCAACTAGTTCACCTGAAGAACTTTCACTGTTGCTGTTTGCCTTCACACAGAAGTAACTTTCATTAAAAATAAATCAATAAAACCCTTAATCCTCAATTGCAATACATGTATATATATATATACGTACATATATCCTGTTGGAAACGTGAAGGGGGAGGGGTCACTCAATCAGTTCTCATGTAGTCAATGCTTTAATCAGACTCCATTGCAATCAGTTAGATTGGAGCACGCAAGACCTTCAGGTCTGAAGATGAGCTACTTCAACTTCACGGCTTCTTATGTGGACGTATGGTTGCAGTTTTTTTTCCATTTTTTGTTAAATAATGTATAAAAATGTTAAGATGTAAACAATGTCTCAGAAAATATATTAAATTCAAATATTTGTCATCTTAAATGGCACATAATGCTTTTCTACCTTCATTGAAGGCCCAAAGTGCTTTACAGTCACAGGCCCATTCACACACACATGGTGGCTTTGCTGCTGAACACTGGCGCCAAACTTCCATCAGAGGCAATGTGAGGTTCAGTGTCTCGCCCAAGGACACTTCGACACATGGGTGGGCAAGGCGGGAATTGAACCTGCAATCTTCTGATCAGAGGCTGATCGTCCTTCCCACTGCACCACAGCCGCCCCTCTTAAGTAAAAGTACCCAGTAAAAAAAGTGTGAGTACACACCCATTCAAGAATATTAGGTTAAAAAACACAACAGCTGTTTGATTACATTTCTTCAAAATTTGCTTTATTGTTTTTATATCCACGCTGTCCTTCATGTTTATTGGTTAACAAATGCCTGAATATGGCTTCAGGAATAAGTCCAGAGGGACCACACACACGATACTCCATTCGCTTCAGTTTACAGTTGGATCGGGGCTTTACTCTGCCATGGAGGGCTAGAGTTGGGGGCAGGATTTCAAGTCTTTTTGAATATTGTTTATTTGCCTGAAGTTCAAGAACAATCTACAAGTGACATTAGTGCTGATGCTATTTGAGAACCAAAATCAATAGGTGCCATTCTGGGCAACCATAAATGTCTGCACAAGATTTTTTTGGCATTCAGTCCAGAATTATTTCTAACAGATGCTTGTGACTGGATCAAAGCAATGAACCAATCAATAGACTGTGGGAGCTGCAGACAAGTCGGCGAGATGACTGATCCTTCTGTCCATACAGCAACGAGGACAAGAAAGAGGGTTGGGAAAAAAAAAAATCAAGCATTGTTTTCAGCCAAATGATCCTCAGATTCTGCAAGCGCAGAGTTTTGAAGTTTAACTTCAACACACAGCTGGGGTTTGGAAAGCAAGGCCGGTGTGAATTCCTCAGGAGGTGAGAAGAAAAAAACAAGTTGTGTTCAAAAGCAGCCAGCAAGCAAGCTGAACAAAAACAGAGGCAAATGAAAAACTGACAAAGTTGTTTTCTGCTCTCGCCTGGAAGCGACCGGCTTTCCTCCCTCTTCTTAAGGAGGTAAACCTTACTTGAATTGAGTTTAACAGCCCCCCCTCTTTTTTTACTTTTTTCTTGCCTGATAGAGCTTATATGTGGAATGTGTGCCTGTCGAGACATTGTGTGTTGTACTTGCATGCCGGCCAAGAAAAAGACTTTTGCATTGCACAAGAACATTGAAAGTGACAAGAGAAAACCTAACACCCACCAAAAACACGTTTGAACACACAAACAGAGCTGAGAATCCTACAGGTTTTAGTGTATTTGACGACATGAACATAGACACACATTCAAATGTTTTCACAGCCGGAATTTATTCAACCCCAAAAATGAGTTTGGACCAACACCCACTAGGCATTCTACACGGGCCTAGTTTGGCTTCCAAACGTATTGTATTTTCGGCACCTGAAGACAAACATAAAAACCTTAATTGTTTATTATCGAGATTATTATCTGGAGTGCTTTGTAAATTGATTAATTCTGATTGTTTTTACTGATGTCAAAGTGATTTTAAGGGGTACATGGCGCTCTGTCAAACTGTCAGCTTGTTTTTTTTAACGAATTGCAAACAAGGTTGGGTGTTATTGTAAATAGGCTATATAGGATATAACTGTGTTTTATTGTGTTACTAACATGGATGGATCTTCGCTTATTCACAGTAACATTTGTTTTAGTGGTGTTGGTCTGTTTTTTTTACAACTTGCAAACAATATGGTTGAGTGTTATTGTGAAGCTAATGCGGCTAATGGGTACATTTCGAGGTGTTAGACTGTGTTGTTTTTTATGTGTTCATAACAAGGTTGGGAGTTAGTCACAGTAACTTTTGCTTTAGCTGTATTTGTCTGTTTTTTACATGTTGCAATCAAGGTTGGAAGTTACAGGTATTGTTATTACTCCAACGTAGCTAACTTGTAGTGGTTTCAGACTGTGGTTTTAGTCGTGCGAGTTGAGAGTTAGCGTAGTCACAATAAAGTTAGTTTTAGTAATATATGCCTGTTTTTTTCACATGTTGCAAACAAGGTTGGGGGTCGTTTTGTACAGGCTTTAGCGACTTACGTGCATCCATGTGTTTTGTTTTGGCTTTTTTTTACGTGTAACTGACACGTTTGTTTCAGCTGTGTCAGTCTGTTTTTTACATAATACAAATAAGGTTTGGAAAGTTTATTGTGAATATGCTAATGTGGCTAACGTGTAGCGTGTTACAAACAAGTTCCAGAATGACTGTGAATGTAGTGAAAAAAAGTGAAAAAAAGTGGAACCTACTAACCAATTTATTTCTATCTGAGTCTTTTGTCCAACTTAATGAGCCTTATACTTCTGTGTGCTTATATGGCACAAGCCAAAAATAGATAATTTTTTTATGGTGCGCCTTGTAATCCAGTGCGCCCTTTAGTGCGGAAAATACTGTAGACGTGGATGCTTGAAAATAGCTTGTTTCACCATCCTGTGGTGTGTTTAACAAGATAAAAATGTATTTTTTTTCTTTTTCATCCTTTCTTTTTTCCCTCCCTTTGTTGGGGGATTAAACAAAAATGCAACCCCAACAATGAGCATAGGCCTATACAGAAGCAACAATACACCACATGCGCCTTACTTATCCTTTGTTTGCTGCCTGTGTAAGGACAATCAATTTCTCTGATGCACTTGTGTATGCATGTTTGTTTGTGATTGAGTGTGTGTGTCTGGGAGCATATGCCTCAGCACAGGGAGGGAGGGAAGCGATGGGGGGGGGGGGGCGGGGTAGGGCTGGGGCTGGGGGGGCAGGGGGGGGGCAGATGCCAGAGGGCTTCATTAGATGAGAGGAGGAGGAGGAGGAAGAGCAGTTCTCCAGGAAGTCTATCAGACCTAAACACAAACACACACATGCTTCAGATTCTAGTCCCCTTCCTGTGATTCACTTCTCTGTCTTTTACTCTTTAGGATTTGTTCTCAATTATAGCCACTAATCTTTGTCCTTCCTCTCATTCTCTAATGCAATCAGCTTGTACTGTGTTTTGTTTTCTGATCTTCCCCTTGTCTTAGATTCATTTGATAGTTTTTTTTCTTTTCTTGTTGCTGATGTGTCTGACAGTGAAACAGAGCAGTCATTAATCACTGGTAAATGTACCTGGAGAGAGCAGGCACCTCAGGGGGGAATTCTCTCATTCTACTAAAAAAAAAAAAAAAAAAAAACAAAACAAAAAAAACCTCTTTCTCTCAACACAATCCATGAACAGAGATGTAGAAAATAAAAGCCCAGGTGCTGCAGCGCGTGAAGCAAACACAACCAGATCCAATGAAACACACACAACCCCACTTAAACGCTGCTGCTTAATATTCACTAAGACTCTTCTACCAGGAAACAGATACAATGAACTAATTACGCTTACAAATGACTTTTTGAAAAAAAAAGAAAAGAAGGATGTCAAACAGTCTTTGTTGTCATATCAGTTGAAAAAGGTTCTTTAGACAAGAGCTCATTTATTATTGCTCCCGCTGATACTGTTTTCCTCTGCAGTGTCTCTACTGATAGGATGATCTGTGATGATTGAGGGGATTCAACCGTACTTTATTGGAATACCTACAAACCCCTCTCTGCTGGGGCTAGCTGGCAGACAGAGACACTTCATGAAAAATATTATGTAAACGAAGTGATGGTTCAGTTAAAACCATATGAGAATTGGATCGAGTGAGTGTGACGTCACCTGGAGAAAATGGCTTAATGAACTCGCGTAAATTCAGTCGTCATTTTCTTTTCAATACGGACGCCGCCATGTTGGAGCCAGATGACATTAGTAAGCAGTGATTGGTCTGAGTTGGTCTAGTCAACATTTCTATGGCAACCACTCTTACCAATCAGGAGTGAGCTTGGTGGAAGGCACTCACCAACCACTTGATAGCAGTCTCAAATGTTCTGAATGTTCAATGTGAGAGCACATGCTTTTAATGAAGCATCTGATTGGTAACTTTAAATCTTGAACAATTTGAACTACAGAAAAAAATATGTTATATTTTAAACACATTGTAAAATCTCTAAATTTCACCAAGTATTTGCGTCTAGTTTCTAGTTTAAATAATTTATCACTTGACTCATGACAAAACTAAATTACAAGCAACTTTTCAGTAAGATGTAACAACTTGTTTTGAGATACTAAATCTTGAATACCTTGTTGAGTCATTTGACCTAAAAAAACCTTGTTTTTAGTCATAATTTCTAATGAAAGTAGTTTTTCATTTTTTTAAGCAGAAGTTTTATTTATAAATGGTGAGTAGTTTTGTTTCAAGAAACAGACTTACTCGACTTTGGGACACTGGAAAGTATTTTACACTTTCATGCCATTTTTAAGACAAATGTGTATGAATGTGTATAAAATGTGTAATTCTAGTCTGATGATTATAGTTGAGAAGTAAGAACAGTTGGACTGTTGTAGCGCTAACATAACATTTATTTGATGGAAAAGTGTATCAATTTACCTGCTTTAAAAATAGAAAAAATTGTTGATTTTATTTTTAGACAAAATATTTCCAATTTCCAGAACAAAAAACCTAAGAGTATCTATAGGTCATTTCAAAACTGAAATGAATTTCATTTCAAAACTGTTTGTCTTAAATGGGGAGAATATAACAACTTATTTTAAGATCTTACAAAGACAAATTCTAGTAGTTGGCAGATCTTCTCTCTTATAACAATAGAAAAAATATCTTATATTCTTAAATTTATAACTTGTTGTGAGGTGGACATTTTTCTGCAAGTGTAACTCTTGCAAATAAACATAATTTAAAAAATAAAATCCCTGTTTAGGAGAAAGATGTTACCCAGATTCAGCAGAAGGCAGCGAAGTGAACACACGGAAATAACTGATGCGGCACAGGAACAAGATCCCCCACCAAAACAAACTGCCACAGGCCAAAACTAACTTTCTTCCAGACAGCAGTCAGCAAATGTTCCCTATTTGGGTTTTGCAAATCTCTTCCTTTATCTCAGGTTTTCCCTTTTTTTCCGCTGATGGCTGAGGGAACGAGCTCGTGAATGGCAAGTGTTTATTTTGAGTCTGTATTTACCTGAGCAAAAGAAATCAATGTCTCTCTGGCACAGGAGAAGTGTGTGGATCAATGGAAGGTTTCAAAAAAGCCTCTGCTCAAAAAAAGCAATCAATATCCTTTACATGCCATTGATGGCTTTTGAGCCACAGAAGAAAAGGAACAACCGACAAAAGAACACCTGTTTTTATTGTGTATAATTGCACTGCACACTTTTAGCTACGCAGTCTATTTAGTTCTTATTTTTCTGTCTTTACTAAGTTCTCTTTTGTCTTATGCGCCACATATTTTGAAGGAAAAATAAGAACTGTTGCCTTCGCAGAGCCTTTAAAAACAAAGTCTCTCTTAATAGGTCTAATGTAAAGCCACAGGGTTATGAAAGTCACATAAGACCTCGATGAAAACCTGTGGAGCTCTGGGGCAATTATTTTTCCACAGCTATTAATAAAATGAAGTCAATAACGTCCCTCTGAGCTCTGACATTGTCTTGCTTCAGAGGCAGATGGGAGGACAGCTCTGTCTGGATTTTACCTACGCAGTCAACATTTCCCTTGAGCCACGTCAGACAGCAGGCTCAGAGGCCAGTCAGTGGGGCCTTTATCCCGACACCTGCCCTCTCCTGCGCCGGCCTGATCAAAGTGACAGTGCCGCAGATCTACAGAGATTCAGCGGAGAGCTGCTGTCACCTCACCTGTCCAACCGATAGCAACTTGGTCCAGGCAGGGAGGGAGGCGGCAGGATGCTGGAGAAGGCCACTCTCGGTGTCAGTCAGCGCTTCGTTGGATGACAGAAAAGCCCATTAGGAAAGGGACTGACTTCACAGGCCATTAAGGGAGAAGGAGTACAGAGCAGTGAGTGATGGCACAATCAGAGAGAGTCAGAAGAAAACCAAGATTCTTCTCTGAAATTTGAGTTTTTGAGTGAGAAAAAAGTGAGTGTGGCAATAAATTTGACAAAGAAAAAGAACTCAGGTTGCATCCTTCTGTTGAAATGAAAATCTACAACTATTCCACACTATAAGGTGCACCTAAAAGCCTTACTTGTTTTCAAGA
>BSAI01000015.1:16164906-16231732 GCA_036245035.1 Adrianichthys oophorus
TCGGCCTGTTTTTTAAGCTGTTACTAACAAGATAGGTAGTTAGCATAGTCACGGCAACATTTGTTTTAGCAGCATCGGTCTACTGAACAAGGTTTGGTAGTTACAGGTATTTTAAATACACTAACGTGACTAACATGTAGTGGTGTCAGACTGGGTTTCTTTTTTTTACGTTTTACAAACAAGGCTGGGTATTAAAAGTGTTTTGAATATGCTAATGTGGCTAAAGTGTAGAGGTATCAGAAGTTTTTGGGGAGCTGGGTTATTCTGTGCCAACATTTGGCTAAAATGGCATAATCGTAATTAAAAGACCACTGGGAACACTTTTGAAATAGTTTAAAAAAATGATCAGAATGAGTCTTTAAAGAGAGACTAAGCTACTTTAACACTTTGGTAAAAACTCCTCACCTATTTAGCCCTAAACTATGTTTTTAATCAGAATACTTTTGTTATTTTACGGTGTTCCAACACTTTTTTATTTTGCAAATTTATGCAGAATTTGAACTATTTTTTTAAATGTAGTGAGGTCTTTTTAAAGGATTTGCACCTAGCAAAGTTCAAATCGTTCCCAGGTTGTATTGCACAAATTAAATTACAAAACAATCATCTTGTTTCCTCACATTTTGTCAAAAAGAATTGTTTTCACAATTATTCTCCACTTAAAACTGCTCTTTATTAAATTATTCAATAGCACACACAAAAGCAGTAAACAAATATTTTTTTCGTTCACCTGAATTTTGTAACCACAATATTACACGACCACAAGACATTCAGGATTCCACATGCTAAAGCTTCGGATGTCCTGTTTTGCATCACTTCATGTACGAGTGCAGTTTTGTGTGAAACAATGTCAAGCTCTTCTTGCAAATGGAAATAGGCATATCATGTAAGTGTAATTTTGTTTTCAAGTAGTCTGCTTGTTGTGGTGAGCGAATGCTAATGCTACAAATGCTCAAAATCTGCTTGAACTCTGATCGCAGCATCTTTGTCTTTGGATTGGTTTGAAGAAGGAAAGCAAGCGAATAGACAACAGCCTCAGAAAACGATCTGAGTTAAAAAAGTCCAACAAAATCACTTCCATGCCAAAAAAAAACCTCCCTGTATGCTTGTTAGGATCTCCAGTTGTCAGAGTGGCCACCCCTGCCCTCCAGTCATCATTAAAGAGAAAGACAAGCGCCTTGGAGCCGAACAGAGGCATCAGCATGCATCACTTCTTTTCTTCTCTCAACGTTTAGATCTCAACAATCCACCGGCCCCTGACGGACTTATTTACAACACAAAACGCACTGTATTTGGCTGTGTGCTGCACTTTCAAATCGTCTTTTGAAATCCTCTGTTTTCCCCCTTTGTCTATGTGATTTGGACCATTCCAAAGAAGCGACAGAACTTTCTGGCAAGTCAGCGCAGTGCTGCCGAAGAGTTCAGAGAGCTCAGCTGAGAATGACAGAATGCCAAATAAATGGGACATAGTCCAACGGCAAAAGCAACCGTACAAAAATGTAATGTATTTTTTGCAATTTTTATTTTTAAAAAAGTTATCTTCTACCAGCTCTGACTTTTCTCTTAAGAGGAATAAAACCTGGCTGGAAAACAAAGAACAGAAGGGAAAAAAAGCTTCTTTTGAACAATTTTAAACCCAACAGAGATAAAATATAAAAGTTTGTAAACAAAGAGGAAAAGCTGATGGCTAGATTTTCCAGAAAAAGGAAGAATAGGACAATGGAGCAGGGAATTAAGTCTCCTGGAATGTTTTCCTGAAGAATTATATTGAGTTCAACCAGCTTTTGTTCTTTGTCATTAGAATGCTAAAACTCCATAGTTGGTGTGATCTCATGTTTGAATCTTCCAGCAATAGAAGCCTTAAAACCACTTTTCATTTGCACATATATGTGTTTGTGATTTTTATCATGTATCTACGGTGGTCCTGAAGTGCAAATCACATCAAAAAAATTCCCTTAACACAAAAAGCACAATGACAATTTAAAAAGTATGACAAGTAATAATGAAAAAAACTGAAGTTTTACAAATAAAAAAAAAGAATTCCACAAACCATAAAAGTAAAACAAAAAAAAAAAAGTTACCAAAATAAAAAGTGAAAGTTTTGTAAAAACACTTTATTTTGATTTCTGAAAAAATCAGAAATTTTTTATGTGCATTTTTATTATTTTTTCCTTTTGTAAGTGTTGTTGTAATCTTTCAAATGTTTTTGCGTTGATTGATTTGTTTGTATGATTTATCATGTGTAGCAACTTTTACACTGGAAACTTTTTTATTTTATTCGTATACTTTTTGTTTCCAAACAATGACTTTTAAAATAATATAATTCAGGAATCGTTTAGTCAAATGAGAAAAATGTGTTTTTAATGGCTTCAAAGAGGTCAGCATTTTTGTTTTTAAAAATATTCTATTAAGCAGCAAGAAAAAGCTAACTACTGAATCTCAAGTAACCTCTCTGAATGATTACATAAAAAATGCATAAACTGAAAAAAAAGTGTTTAACTAAACTGAAAGAACCTCCATTTGCGAGAGACTTTAGGCCCTTAGCTGCTCTCAGTCTGCTCTACGTCTGAAAGGAACGCTTCTCAGGGTCAGCCAGGGCTGTTTAAATATCTTAAGATACTGTGGCTGTAATTACATCAGGGAAATACAACATAATCATCCTCAAGGATGTGGAGAACAAACTAGTTATGCTAATACATTGCTTTTCTGTATCATCATCCATTAAACATGTCCCCAATCTGTGATAGCTCTGAAGTGCCCTCAACAAATCCCAGCAGTAAATTCGGAGCAAATCAGCGTTGTTTTCAATCAAGTCTGTCACTTACGCTGACGAGCATTTGAGGAAACGGCCCTCTGGAGTTTTCCGCCACGTTGATTGGTGGGATTACCCAATCCCTCTTCTGTCTCCTCAGACCTTTGGTGCCGTTGAGGCCGGACCCTGAGAACAGGATGACAGGAGGTGGTGCGTGCACTGTCTCCATCTTTTCCTTCCACTCTGTGACTTTCCTTCCTTTTTCTGTGACCTTTAAGACAAAACAGGGCTCCATTCAGATCTAAGACACACTTTGAAAAAACTGAAAAAAAAAAAAAAAAAACACCTTTGTGAACTTAGAATTGGAGTGGATCATTAGTAGTTGATAAGTTATTAGTGAGTAGCTAAGAAATGTGTCTGCATTTAACCCCGTAGAGTCCACGACATCAAAGAATAGGTCAAAAATACTTTTTGGGGATTAAAATGTTTTTTTCTAAGTAATCTGAAATATATTTTTCATTAGATACAGATAGGATCAATTATGAAACATTCGGTAAGTTTTTGTTAACAAACATGTTAAAGATGCACAAATAGTGACATGAATGTTCAGGAAAACCTTAATTACCTCCTGTCTCAAATTTGATCCACACATTTAACTTGGTGTAACTGGATTATAAATAATTAATAATCAACAAATTTTACAGTCTTACAATTCATCAAGTAGACATTTCAAAAACATTATAACAATAGATGAGTTATTCTCATCATTAAGTTTCAAAAGTTGGCATAACGTTTCCGCCAAAACTGTTTTATGGAGGGAGCCATTTGGAAATGAGCAGGAAAAAGTCCTTCTACTGCCCCTAGTGGTTGGATGATGAAGTACAGGGCAGAAAACATGGATGAAGTTGTACACAATGGCTTTTTAGAACAAGTTTTAATCATGCTAATGAAATAGATTCTCAGAAATGTGTGTATCAAATATATTACAAATGGTTACATAGGGTTAAAGTACTTTGCAGTGGGCAAAGCCTTTGACATGATTACTTTAGCTCAGGGGAGAACAAACAACGGCCCAGGGGCCATGTGTGACCCGTTCAACTATTAAATATGGCCCACCAAACCCGCCAAATTATAATGGTAATTCTTGATAATGTTTTACTTTCTCTGTAATTCTGTTGTCTCTCCATGAATGATGCAATTTGTTGTTTTCTGACATTCATGTGTGTTTTCTCAACCGGACAGGCATTTTTTCTATCATTCCAACAACAAATGAACGCAGACTTTCTTTAAGTTTGCGTTTTTCCCTTGAGGGCCATCAACCTCTTGGTGTAGTTGGCACTAAAATGAGAACAAAAGCCACAGTTTTGAAATGAAAACTCCAAAATGTTCTGGTTTTAAAAACAGTTTTCATTCAAAATTAAAGCATGTTTTTGTCCAGATTCCATGTAATTTCTTTCTCTTATGAGATTTTATTACCAAACCACTCTGTCCTTCTGCTCCTGATCGGGCCCTTCTGTCAAATTTTCGAACCTTTTTGTGGCCAATGAGTCAAAAAGTTTGCCCCCTGCTTTAGCTAGAGGGAGTCTTGATGGCAGCACAGGGAATCACAAATGCTAGCCGACCTTGTTCTTGTTCAGCATCTGTCTGAACGCCTTCATGTGTTTATTGTTTTATCATGTGCACCAACAGTCAATTATTTTTTCTTTTTCAGCATCTTTTTAGTTCTCTTCTTTCTCCTGTAAACAGTATCGTGTGCGGGAGTGAGCTCTGCTCCTTGGAGTCACTGGAGGCTCTACTTGTTATTATTGGAAGTAAAGTCCTTATACTCTGAGACTGTATCCGAAACACAGGGCCACCAGAGTAGAGCTCCATCCATCATCTTCAAATGACATTACACAGAAGCTTAGCTGTTTTTGCTGTGGCGCTGCTGCACTTTTAGCTCAAAGTTTGACAATTGCATTCACATTTTTTCATACTGAATGTGCAACGTCTTCTTTGCCTTTTTACCGCATCACTGCAGTTTTTTTTTTTGCTATTGCATGGCACAGAATCTGTATAGTATTGTCAGCAAATAGTTGTACTGTTCTGCACATATCCCTGGTTCCACTGAAATCATGTAAAACAAAGAAACCTTGTTCTGAATTAATTGAACAGCAAACATCCAAATACAACAGGTTCCCTGGGGATGGTATTATTCCTAAAACCTGGAAAAAACAAAAGAAAAATCTTGTTTTGTGCACATTTGTTGAAGCGCATTTGTCACACAACTGTTTCCCAAAAAACCTTTTAGGAGCCTTCTTTTAGAATTACGTTTACAATTTGTCCAGAACTTTTAGGAAGGTATAACATTTTTTCAGAAGCATCAGAAATATTTTTAAACTAATTAAATAATCTATGTATAAACTAAGTTTAGTGTCATGGTCAGCCTTTATAGGCTTTTGTTTGAGGGGGACAAAAAAATACAACTTGTCGTAAAAAAAATGCCACATCTTAAAATTGTCTTCAACATAGGGCAGGTTGTTTCAAGTATCAAACCTAAGCTTCTAAATTTTAAAGAATATATATTTTTGTGCAAAAAATATAAATATGTATGTAAATATATATATATATATATAAAATTGAATATCTAAAAAAAATCAAAAAATGAGGAACATCTAAGGTTTGATTTAAAGCGTCTTTTAGCAGACAATAACAGCAAAGTGACAGACGAACACATCAATCATGCAGAGTTTTCTCATCAAGCTCTACCCTCAAATGTCCCCTGCAGATGGAGAAATAGCCTCCACAAACCTGTCTGTTTGAAAGATGTTAAAATAAAGAGAAGACCGTTAAATCTCTGCTCGGACATTATCTCGCCTACTGTATGAGTCAGAACACACACATCAAAGGTGAAGCTATAAAGTATGTCATCTAAACATGAGAATGTCCTTCTGAGAAAATTGTGTAAAACAAACAGATCCTCAAGGTGAACAAAGGAAGTAGATTACACATGATTCTGAGTGAAAAAGGATAAACAAAGTCAAGGAAACTGAAGCAAATCTCTTTTTGTATATGGCTGAAGTTATAATCATAATTTTGAGGAAAACACTTAAAGCCTTAGCCACTATTGCCTTTACGTGTAGATACAGATTATATACCAGGTGCATAGACATAGATGGGGGCAAACCTGTTTGGGCCATTAAGATTGGATACCACTTGGAGAGCCAATGGAGCAAAAATATGCATGCATATCCTTTACTGCACACATGGTGTGAGGTCCTACTCAACACGTACAACACGTAAGGGTGAAGTAAGTGAGACGCAGGCGGATTTTTCATTTTTTGCGCTCAATCTGACCATTACAAATTAGGAAATTAGCCAATCAGAAGGTAGTTTGTGTGGGCATCCTACAGACGTCCAACAGGTGCTCACTTGTCAAATACACGCAATGCAGCCTTTGCGTGTGGTCAGTAAGGGGTCTGTATACACCTTACTAATGACCAGAGTGTGGCGTAAGAACACCATACAACAGCATCAATTGAACGTCATGAGTGCATTACATTAGCTTTACTAATACTTCGTGATACATTTACCACATGCACAACAATGGGATGTTCCATTCTCATGAGGTCCCTTGAGGTGACTGTACAAGCCTCATGGGAACTGCAGCCTCTCCTGTCTACCATCCTCCATGGGCCAACCCAAAAACCTGCAGCACCCATAGGGTTCAACCTCACGTATGGATGCGTGTGACTAAAGGCTCATTGACATCTTGAAAAAATACTATGGGGTCACATATTTATGAAAAATATTGCCCACCTCCTTGATTTTGTGCATGGGGACAATATATGTAATTCCAAATGCATTCCACTTTCTGTCCACTAAACAAAAAAAACGTATTGCAGTTTGCTTAAGGTTGGACCAAAAGAAACGTCTGGGGATATTTCACACAGCAGATGTATCCTTGGGTAAAAATCCAGTGTTCATGCCTGTGATTCAGTCAAAAGCATCATTAATAAAAAGCAAGCTGCCCTGTTTCAGCCACTCTCCCTTAAGCTATCCCCTTGCTCCCATACTCCCCTCTGCTCTACTCCGGCAGGGTTATTGTTTCACTTCCTCGCACACAAAAGGCCTTGACAACTTGTCCCGGCTATAGAAGAGTCTTGAAGCGCTGGGCTGCTTTAGGGTGACGGAGTGCCAGCAGGTAGAGCTAATGCACTAAGCTAACCCACAAGACCCCAATGCTGTCAGCCAAGCTCACAATATTCTCAGTTTATTACTTTGTCTTTTTCTGCAACAGGAATGACCTGCAGCAGAACAGCCACTGGAGCTGACTTGTCTATTTTTGGTAAATCTCTTGAACTTCTTCAGATGATGCACATGGTGCAAAAATCTAAAGTCAAACATGCCAACGGTAAAATAATTGTGCAAAGAAAAGCTTAATTGGACAGTTAACTGCTCTGAGAATCAATATTAGTGCAAAAATCCAGATAGTTATTGGTGTCAATTATTTTGATACCATCACTTACCATTTACTTTGGCAAGCACTTTTTTTGAAACATCACAAGGTCTTCTTCCAAAGCACTGATTTAGCTTATTTAAGCACATTTGAAGACTTCTGCTTGTTAAGATCTAACTTGCTGTTTTAATTGAAAATGAATGACAATACATATTTAGATGACTTCTCACGGACATTTACATTAAGTTACAACCCCCAGGAACTTACATGGAGACTTCATTATAAACTTTCCAATGCTATTTACCCAGCCTGGAGTCTTTTTTTGTGCACATTACAGAAACTTTTTAAATAAGAAATCTTTTTGTAAGTTTTGTCCAAACTATTTATCAAATTAGCTCAGTGCTATTTTCCATCAAAAGAGCACTGCAGACTAATCATCTACAGAAAACCGTAACACTGTTATGTGAACTTATAGTACTTTCCAATGAGTATAATGACTTTGAAGATGTTCTTTGTAAAGAAGCTTAAACAAGACTACCACAGCTGTGCTTTTGTCAGAATATAAAAAGTGCATCTATTGATGGAAAATGTGAAGAATTTTGGCAATGAAAAAGTAAATAAAACCAAATCAAGCTTAAAAAAATCCTCTTAAAGACCCACTCCAATAAAAATTATGTTTCTGGTGCTTTTTAACATGTATTTGTAGCATTTTTCGGATTATGAGGTTCAAATTTAAAGAAGATTAAGCTTAAAGTTGTATTTCTGAGTCAGCCACAAGCTCCCTGCCTGAGTCTTTTTAGCATTTGTCAAGTTGTAGATAACTAGATCCATGTGCATCTTTGTTTTCCTTGTCTGAGCTGGCATCCGGCTCAGAATTGTATGACTATAGCTCCAATATTGCTCACCATTTTTGTTGCGCCGCTAATGTTAGGTTGGGGGTGTGAGGGGCTGTAAGCTTGTGGGAGAGAGTGTAAACAAATCGATGATGGGAAATGGGGCAGGGTTACTCTGCACCGACAGTCCTGCCCACAACTCTGAGGCGAATTTCTTGAAACTATGTTTGAGAAAATAACTGTTTTTTTTTTTTTTTTTTTTTTGTGAAAGCTTCAACATTTCTTTCCCAAATTTAAAGCAAACCTTTAGTGCCAGATGTTGCAGTTGTTAAATTGACCACAGCAAACTTATATTTACTCCAATGAAAGGAAGTCTGACTTCAGACAAGCCAGGTTTGATTTAAAACTTCAATGTTGACTGTTTTCTTCCCTTCTCCTGATCAGTAGAGAAGTAATTTAATTTTATCAGATTTTTGTGATTTATGCATTTTTTTTTTTTTTTTGACAAGTAGCTGAAACCATAGGTGACCCCCCCCAAAAAAATCTACTATTCCTTTGTCCTAGACAAATGCCCATTTCTGTACATGGATCTAGTCGTCAACAAGTGGATGCATCATAATGGAGCGGAGAAGGGAGCTTGTGGCTTGATGTAGCCTCTACGTCACAACTGCAATATTTTTTCATTTTTTTGTCTGCTCCTGATTCACAACAATTTGATTCAGGAAATACTCAGAAATGCAATTTTAAGCTTAATTTTCCATTATGAGAAAATGTTCACAAGAACATGTTAAAAACACGATTTTCTACTTGGGATCTTAAGACATTTATGTTTATCATGAAGAATAAACAATATGACACCATATATAATGGAAGAAACACTAAGATTATTGGAATGTCTTCTTTGTGGCACAGTATGTAACTACAGTACCAAGACTCCCTTCAAATACTGCTGCCTGACAGGAAAAAATGTAAAATCAAATCACAGAAATGATAAAGAAAACTATTTCATCAAAATATGAAATGGAGCCGGCAGAGAAGAGACTGTCTGAATTAATACAACATGTGTGAGATTGGAAGGGTTTGAATTCGAAGCAAACCAAATAGATTTAATCACCGAGTATTTGCATACAGAAAGGAAAGTGTTGTTAAAACCCATTCCAGTTTCCATTTTATATTACCTCTGTGCATTACGCTGCCTTACAGTTCCATACCAGCAGTTGACATTTGAGAATAAGAAATGAAATCCACCACAGGAGTAGGCTGTTGGAAGATGAAAATGGCTCCTGGCACATATTGAAAGACGGAGGTCCTGTGCGATGCAGTCTATAAAATGCTTTCTCTTTGTCTCTCTCTGTTTGTTCTTGCCTGTTCAGGGTCCCCCAGAGGGTTTGGCTTGTATCTGCCAGAGGAAATAATGTTTTCAAGACTGCCTTCATTAGATGGATGCCCAGGAGAAAGAAAAATATGCTTTTAAGTTTGCTTAAAAAAATCTGTCAGGCAATGTGCCTTATGGAGAATCTGTGTTTGTGTGGGAGGGTGACGGTGTGGAGGGGCTTTGGTTAAGATGTCATGTTCACTTTTATCACCCACAAATGCTTTGTCTTAGACTTCCTGTGCTTGGAATTCTGGTTACTTTAAGGCAAAGAATAAAAGAGGGGTGGTTAAACAGATAAAGTGATGTGGTTTTGCGGTTTATTGGATTTATACTGAAATAAAAGCAAGGTTTTCTGCTCTACATAGACAAATCGAACAAATCAAGGCTCTTAAATGAAAAATTCTTAGCTTAAAACCCTTTTTTTTCTGCTACTTAAGGCAGAGCAGCTTTGAACGAATGCTGTTCTGGGAGACTGAGCTTGCAAACTACAGTACAAAGGGTTTATCAAAGATTTTTTGTCTGAAAGCATACATACCTGTCAAGAAACAATACGGGTGGAGTGGTGAGACTGAACCAAAGCGCTCAAGTTGTTACTAAATCAATACTGAATATACTGAGTTCAAAGAAAAGAATCCAAAAAAAAAAAAGGTTAACAAAAATAGCAGAGGTAACACATCTCTGTTTAACAAGTACGGACATAATATTCAGATTAAGTGGTATAATAGCTAGCTAAAAATGTGTTGGTTATTTTAAGATGTTTTATAAAAAATTGTTTTGTAGTCTAAGAAAATTGATTTGAACTTTTATGAAATATTATGGGTTAATAAACTAAGCAAAAATATACTTTTTTTTGTTTACAATTGTGCTGTAATACTAGGAGTTAACATTATTAAAGACCTTCTGAAGGCTAAACACCAGGATTTACCTCTTGTTAAAAAAAAATCTTGTTTTGATCAGATCTGTTTCTGCTTGGATGATGATAAGGTACAAAGATGGTGACAGGGAGCCCATATGAGGGTGAACACGTGTGGTCCAAGTATATCATATCCTCATGCGATTAGGCCTTATTCATGTGCACCTGGGTTATTTTAGGGTTGTCCGGGCCCATGGAGGGTTGTAGACGAGAGCGCCTGCATCTTAAAGGAAGCGCAGTTTTGTCACTTTAAAGGACGTCACAACAATGGAACGCGTCATTATCGTGCGTCTGCTGAGTGAATTGTAAGGTATTTGTAAGGATGATGAAAGTTGCACTGGTGATGCTGTTGTACGGTGACCTCACACCACATTCTAGTCATTAGTAAGGTGCACGTTAATGGGCCTCTTGCACAGTTAGCAGAATTTAGGGTCTTTGAAAAAAAAAGGAAAAAAAAAACCTACACTGCACCTGCATCTCATCCACTTCCTCCTTATTTATAGTGGAGCTGGTCATTCAAAATAATTGTGCATTTTGTGGTACAAGAAGCAAATTTGGCATGAATGTACCTTAAGATCCCCTCTTTCAGAAAATCAAGTTAGCAGTTGGAAAATCCAAGATTTAAAAATATACATTATATCAATATGTATATACATATAATAGTATTCTGTCATAAACGTATGGTTGTTTTAACCTTATTTAACTACAAATTACTCTCTTTGGCTTCATTTTCCAGTTAATCTGATGAGAGGCCCATGAGTAGGACAAGTTCTACACTGGAAACCTTTCAAAAAACATTTCTTCCTGATGTCCAAACCACCTCAACTCATCTGCTGCTGACATAAGCAATATTATCATTTCTTCATCGTTCACCACTTAAAAATAGTAAGTGTGAACTCCAAGGACCCAGATGTCTCTGCCACTCCAGAAAGACCTGGGGTGTTTAGAAAAGTCAAAAAGAAATTCTGTTCAAAATGTACTGGAAAAAAACTTAGTGTTTTCACTTTAAGTTGCTGTAAAAACACACACCTGTCACATCCAAATATAGCTCAAAAGTTGGTAAAAGCAACTAACTAAATATCAACTAATTTAATTTAGAAACATTTGATAAATCAGATAAATATTTAGCAAAAATCAATTTCTATAAAATGTAAGTTTGATTAAATTAGAGCATGTTTAGTAGTTTCTGTTTTGATTTAATTGTTACAGAAACATTTTTCTTATTAGTATGGGAGCTCTGAACCTGATCAGGCATCTGTTCCTGCAAGCTGAAGTGACAGGCAGGCCTTGCAAACAAGCACATCCCAAAACATGCCTGCTTGCCTGACTCAGAAACATGCTAATGATCACTACATTTACCCCCATCAACTCCAGTCAACCAAACAGCGTGACGAAAGACAGTCCAATCAGGACTGCATGAATCCTTTTTTGAATTCTTTCTTGCCATAGAGGGACGGTTAAGTGGGGATGACTGTAAGGGATGGTTGGCCCACATCATGTCGATGAAGGGAAACGGAGTTAGGGATGGATTAAGGGAGACGAGAAGAAGGGTTGTCAGAAACAGATGTGACCCCTCCAACCCCTTCACCACACTCCTTTTGCCTAAATAAGTCATGCACCAGATCCTTTTATCTACACATGCTAACAGGTACTAGTGAGTTCCCTGAGGAGAAATGTACAGTGAAAAAATGGAGGGAATAAAAGAGAAAAAAAGGGTACCACGTAGTGCCTTATATTTTTTTCCCCTTTTTTGGGGGAGGTGCTATAATTTGTCTTTCTATGGACCTGGGCCTTGGCTTTTGATGTTTTGTTGTTGTTTGGGAACTTAGAAATGTGAGATGCTTATTATTCTACAGAGTAGGCCTGCAAGATATGAGAAAAATCTGCTAAATCTGTGTGTGAAACCGCGATGACGGTATGACTTGCGATAAATAGACAAATAGCAAAACAAAAATATGGATACATTTTCTTTACACCGTGACAGTTTTATTGAAATAATGGTAATTTTCGGGATGTTTTGGGTAGTACCTGTGTTTGGAGAATGTCGCCTGTCCTGAAACCAAAGTATCTCCAAATAACCAACAGGTTAACAGAGGTGTAACAGATCACAAAACTCACGGTTCAGATCGTGTAATGGTTGTAGACCCATAAAACCTCAGAATGTGACAGTTTGCAACACAAACAGAGGAAAAAAAGGTCTTCAAAATCAAAACACTTCACATTCGATCCTGCGCAGTCCAACAATAAGATGACATTATGGTACCCATGCCAAACACACATGCTTATGTGCACTAATGCAATGTGAACAGGAGTCAGAGAGTGTGAAATGGATGCACCCCTCCAGCCCTGGTGCCATGAGTCTTAGCCAGCTGGCAGTGGTCCCGGTTCTTCCCCTCCATGCCACTGCCTCCCCAAAAACCCTGCATGCTTTGATATTAGCCAGCCCCTGGCTACCCGGACATCTGGAAGTTATTATTAAACAGAGCACGCCACAAAGCGTATTTCCATAACGAAACATCATATTTGGTTGCAGCGGCTCGTTTCCTCCTGCTGTGTACGTGCTGGAACCCCTCGATAGGAAATTTCTACTACTGGCCATGTCCAGCTCTGCATGTGTTTGACTGTTTAGGGCTCCACGGCATATACTTATTAGTTAAGTCAAAGGGAAATTAAGTAACGGAGCAATTCATTTGATCTTTAACATGATTAAGATGAGTATACGGTGTTAACTTTGAGACGAAAATCCCTGAGGAGCATGCTCAATTGTTGGACGTTTTGATTGTTATTCTGTTTTCTGGCTGTTTGTTTTTATAAGATAAAGAAAACATCCAAACACAAACAAAACAGCAAGAAAGATAGCTGATTATTATTTTTATTGTTCTCTTCCTGATTGGCTATAGACTTTTGTCAATCAATCTCCTCCATATCGTGTCTCCTGTACACACGCATCCAGCTCACTAAATCTACATAAATCTTTGATTGCTATCAGATCTTTGGTTTTATTGGACTTATTTTTCTACAGGGATTTAAACTTTAAGAGTTTAAATAAGAGACAAAGGTGTGTTAAAGTCTGAACAACATCTATCATCACCTGACAGTAATGATGATAAACTTATAGCAACTTGTTGCTTTGTGATTCTACCCCCTCCTACTTCTTATTCATCATCTAACTTCCCCCTTTTATCCCGATTCTTTTGTACTCCTATCCCCATCTCTAACATCCCACTCTTTCCTTCTCTCCTCTTTTTTTTTCTATCCGGTCCAGCAGGAGATGTATACAAATGAAATTATTATAAACAATGTTTAGCCTCAAATACAAGAGGAGTTTATACAAATACACACCTGTGTCAAAACATTCATAACCCCCTAATGTAACAATAAAAGCTGTCCAACACAAGAGGCCTTCAGCTCTTATGTGTTTGCTGCTGGACAGGACAGTTAAAAAGTATGAGAAAGGAGTATAGTGTTTGTAGTTAGGAATTTTACAGCCTTAAAACATCTATAATAATTGAAAAAGAAAGACTACTTTACAAATCTGACCTTGAACATGACTCTTGCGATAAACAATAGACATGCATGTATAGTAGGGATGCAACAATTCTGGATCAAAATCGAACTGTTACATTATTAAACCATGGTATGGTATGTCCATGTCCATGGGAAAAAAAAAAATTTACATGAAAAATCGTTCAAATGCAATGCATTGTAGTTTATATTCGCCAATCTACTGTGCATCAGTGCACACTAGTGTTTCAAAGGGACTTTTGGGAAATTTCTAGGGCTCTTAAATATGGAATTGTGGATTCAGACAACTCTATGAAATATCAAAGGCACTATTTAGTGTACAACATAGTGACAAAACTGGACACAACCCAATTTTTTTGTTGTTTTTACCTAAAGTAGCATCTTTGAACAGTGTTTCCTTTGACCTATTTGAAGCTCACGTCAAATTTTTATTGTCAAACTTTTATTGTCAAATTTTTTGTCAAAGGACAATTGGACTCAAGCAGTCAACCTTTATTGCTGTTGGAATTGATTTCATCAGAGAGATTATGGGCAAATGTTTTAATCAATAACTAAACACAAGCTAGTTTCTAAGTGTAGTCATTTTAATTGTGATGCTGACTGTCGGATCAGACCATCCGGTTCTGCAGTTTTACAGAGAGCTTCTCACAATCTGCTTACTCTTCACCTGACCTCCGACTGCTTTTAAATAAAATGTGAGCGCCACAAACCCCTGGAGTGTCTATAGGCACCAAATGTTTTCCAATAACAGCTTTGGCTGAGGGGAAACGCGCCATCCCCCATGTGGTGGTGTGATTCTATCACTTTGAAGAGTTTGCTTCTCTCTGCACCAATCTCCATGCTCTCTCGTTTCTCTAAACCCCAAGGAGTTTTGACCTGATTCTGGGCTCTCCATATCACTAGACCACTGGAGAAAAAGTGATGGGAGAGAGAAAAAACCTTGGTGATGATAATTGAAATTTAAAGCGTGGTATTTCTCATGTGTATCTCACCTCATCTTCATTTTGCTGGGCTGATGGAGAGCTGGTCAGCGAGAGTTGAACCACCGCCTCCCAGGCGTGTGTGTGTGGGCAGCTTGCTGTCAGTTTGAACCGGACCAGCTCATCCAGGCTGGCTACTTCCTCCCGGGCATAGACGGATCCATCTGTCCGCACACTGAAGACGGGGTCACTGCTCTGGAAAACCACAGCTTCATTCCCCATGCAGTCATCAAACTTCACTGTGGACAAAGTAATTGACAAGACTTTAATGTACTTTTCATCCGAGAAGTAACAGGCGAGAAATGGAAAATAGCACATATCATGGCCGGTCGCTATAACGGTAAATGGCACTCCTCACTCACACACAGACGATGCACATTTCAGCAGGAAGTGATTATGAAAGCGGAAACTTAAATGCGGGATAAATGTATGTTTGTAGCAAGTTCACAGCATTACAAATATCCCCCTTGAGGACTACTCTCTGGAGTTTTTATGCACCAAATTTCCAAATGATCTTGAGTTATTACTGAAGTGGAGATGAAAAATTGGTCCCTGATGAGCTTGATATGGAAATTGTGTAAAGAATAAAAAGGGAGCATAGTATAAAAGATAAAGGAATAACACAGAAACGCATTTTTCAAGGAGTAATGTGCAGGGACATTATTAAACTTGCATATCTCTTGGTTTGCTATTTCACTCTTTGCTTTTAGCTTTTAATGTGAAGGCCAAACCTCTGTATTTGTTTCCCGTGTTATCTCCAGCAGTCAAGCGCAGCTCTCAGCCTCGAGGTCGACCGCTTTCACAATAACTGCCACATGCGTCGCCCCCCTTTATTCTTAGTAAGGTTTGTGTTTACACTAATGCAAGGTACGCTGGGAGCCCACAGGTGAAGCAGGAACAACATTGCAACTCTGACAACACCTCCTAACTAGCTTTAGCACATCTAACAAAAAACAGATTTAAAACATCTCCTTTGAGCTAGATTTAACTCTAACTGCTGCAATTAGCATCTTAAAGCTCATGTTCATGTTTCCTTTATCGCTCCTCTAGGGTAAACTGATCAGTAAAGGAAAGGTTAAAAGTTTAAATTGAAGTAAAGCCCACTATCTTAAAGAATCGGCATAAAAAAAAAGAAGAAGAAAAGCCTTTTTTGAATAAGATGTTTTTTTTAAAACCTTTTTGATTAAGATCACCAAAAAAATAAATAAATAAAAAATATAATTCTTTATGCAAAATAGTATCAATTAGGATACTTTGGGTGATTTAGTAAGTCTTTGCTCACAACAATTCTAGTTTAAGACTCAAAAATATTGTCATGCGTGTTCCAGGGGGAAAAAAATAAAAATTTTTACACACTGTCTCAAATTATTAACACAATTTTTTAAATAAAAAATGAATTAGCAACACATTTTGCCTTATTTTAATACAGCAAGTAGACATTTAAAATATGAATAACAATAGATGTTCTTGCCATAAAGTTTTTTAAAAATTAGCAAAACTTTTCCAGCCAAAAGAATTTTTTAGATTTGATGGAGGCAGCCATTTTGAAATGAGCCCTCCAGAAAAAGCCCTCCTACTGGCTCTAGTAGGATGATGATGGACGACAGGGCAGTAAACATGGACCAACTTGAATACAAATTATTTTTAAAGAAACTTTTGACTATGCCAATGAGATAAGAGTCTTAGAAAAAAAATATTGAATATGGTACAAATGGTTATATGGGGTTAACTTACAGAATCAAATATGTTCAAGTTACATCAACATGCAGTCAGCAGATTCAGGGCACGTGATTTTAATCCCACACTTTCTGAGAAAATAAGCAATAGATGAGTATAACAGATACAGGCATGCAATGCCTTCCACCCTCATGGCACCTGCCGATTTTCCTCTTGTGGATTATAATGTCTAGACAACACACCTCAGGAAACACTAAGCTAAAATGGCTGCAATTGACTACGCTCTAGTCCCTTATTTTCCTCCCACATCTCAGCAACAGATGGAACAAGATTCCTATTTCAGAAAACGGCTGCAAGCAAATCCATTTTTCTGCTTTGTCTGTCTCCGAATAAGCCCGAGATCATGTCAGAAACCTCTTCTGCAGCGCAAGATGTCCAGATGGCTACTCAGAGCTCAGTCGAAAGGGGCCAGTTATCTGCAGACGCTGTCAAGTGCAGCAGAAGAGCTGGAGAAGTGTTCTTGTCTAAACTAATGTGAACAGGACATTTGAGATGGAATATTTTAAGAAAATGACCGTATATTTTCATCACGTTTCTTCTTTGTTTGTAACCCTGAGCAAATCTACTTGAATCAAACCCCTCCAACCTGCCAGTTTCTGTTTGCATTATTTACTTTTTCTTTTTGTTTAATCCCATGGCATTTCTTCCTGTGACTTTTTCAGGTCTGGAAAGATTGCATCTGAAAGGGTATAAAAAAAAAAAAAACAAGAACTTGCAAACAGCAGTCTGCACACATGTCATTCTGCAAATTTGCCTGAATTTATCCACAATAAAAAAGTGAAATAAATAAATATTCTCCAGTCAGTCTTTGTTGTTCTTAAAGAAGTGTGTGGTTGTGATTCAATCAAACAGTTTTATGTAAAAAAGGATTTAAAAATTAAGCAAAAATGCTTTGCCAAAACCTTTTCCTACTGTGTTGTTGCATATGCTGTTTTTGCGCTCAACTAAGTGGTCTGTGCAGCTGCAGTCAGAACTGGGTTGCAGGCGGAGAATCAGTGCTGGAAAATGTGACAACATAAAGGTCATTAGCAAAACGTGAGGTGCATTAGTCTGAATTTTATGATGAACAAGAAACTTTAAAATAATAATCCGTTAAGCAACAAAAAGATTTTTTCTGCAGTTTTCTGCCATGTCATTTTTTTAAACTGTACTTCCAGAGGGTCTTGTGTTTCCAGGGCTCACCATTTGATGAGCCACCTGATGTTTAAGAAATTAAGTAGTTTCCACACTATAAGGTGCACTTAAAAGGCTTAATTTGTTTAACAAAAAAACAACAGTGCACCTTATATTGTGGAGCGCCTCATACATAGATTCTTTCTAATTGTGCTTACTGATGTTAAAGCAAATTTGAAAATTTTTTTTGGTGTTAGTTTGAAAACGACAAGATGGCTAACGTATAGCGATGTCAGACTGTGCTATTTTTTTTAAGTGTTACCAACAGTGTTAGGAGTTACCATAGTCAAAATGACGTCTGTTTTAGCTGTTTCTTGTTTTTTTTTTTTATGTTTTCCAAACAAGGTTGGTAAGAATAGGAAACGTGAATACTACTTCTAATGTCGATAACTTGTAGCCGTGTCGCGCTGTGCTATTTTGTGTTACGAACAAGGTTGGGAATTAGTCACAGTAACATTTGTTTTAGTGAAATTGGTTTGTGTTCACCATTTTATAGTCCTGCCCGAAAATGCGATTCCAAAATTGAGTGCTTCCCAGAACGCTCTGCAAAAAACCATTGAGCAAACTAGTGAGGATTGATGCTCACTAATTTAATGAATGTAGACAACAATGAATTGTGCTTGAACAATTTTTGAGAAATTGCGTCATATTTCCTGTTAAAAAAAAAAGGTTAAAAAAAATAGGGATAATGGTGTACAAATTGCTTTCAAAATCCAGGGCTCTAGATAGTCCTGCACACGAGTTTTTTAGCAGTTAGGAAGTAGGATGGAAATTCGGACATAGCCTGTTATTGTGACTACGCTAACATGGCTAATACTTCTAACATGACTAATGTGTAGCATGTTACAAACAAGTTCTTAAGTTACTTTGAATGCAGTTAGTAAAGTTTCTACTCACTGACTTATTTCTGACTCCTCTGTCTCATTTATAGTTTGGTGCACCTGTGACATAAGTTCAAAAATAGATTCTTTACTGACAATGCGCTTTATAATCTGGTGCTCCCAGAAAATATGGTAAAAGAAATAAGAATGAGTAGTTCATTAGAAGTCTTTATAGGTAGCAAAAGCTTCACCCCAGCAGTATAATGATGGATTTTTAGGGGTGTCTATGTCAACCAAATATGGCTTGTTAAGCAGACAGTGATGCTTTTAAACTTTCTGCGTTACTATTCAAGGTGACACACAGAGTTAATGTGACATCCTGTTTGCCCCGAGGACAGCTAGGGAGTGATTGAAACTGTAAATGAAAACTGGTGACCATGATAGCTGGAATTTGAGTAGATGCGATTTCATTTGTATTTTTCAAACCTTGGCCCCGAACTGATCTCTGTTGCCTTCTCAGCCAGCAAAAACCTAAAGCGGTTAATTGTTTCATACAGCTCCTCTGCTAACACTGAGGGAATAATGTGGTCTGTTAGGGACCAAATTGCAGGAGATGCACATCTGACAAAATGTTAGATAATTTCACAAGCTTTAACATGTATAATAACCTAAAAAAACAACTAAAACATGTCTAAATCAATCATAAAACCTAGTGAATATATATGTATGTATAGTACTGTGGCAACCATCAGTCACCTCCTCTACATTGACTGGCTCCTCAACATTGACTGCCTGAACCACATCACCAGGATCTACAGTACCGACATTGGGATTTCATTTGGGCTTGAGAAATGCGGTTTGATGGTGACAAAGAAAGGCAAGGTAGTCCACACTGAAGGGGTCTCACTCCCAGAAGTAACAAAAGCAGACATTGAGGACAGCTGCAAATACCTTGGAATTCCACAGGCAAATGGCATCCTGGAGCAGGCAACAAGGAAAGCCGCAACAGCCAAATACATCCAACTTGTAAGGCAAGTTCTGAGAAGCCAGCTCAATGGCAACAACAAGACCTGGGCAATAAACAGTTACGCACTGTCAGTCATCAGATAATGTGCAGGAATAATCAGATGGCCAAAGGAATAGATACAGACCACATATGTTAAGACACGGAATCTCCTCACCATACATGGAGGGTTCCATCCCAACTCCAGCAAATGTATTTGAGACTTTGTATTTGACTGTATGCAAGCTCCAAGGAAGGAGGCCAAGGACTAGCATGGAAGCCAATATCTAGGATGAAACATCCGAGGTGCATGAATACATCAAGCTCAAGGCCCTAACTGACAGTGTGCACAGCGAATTTCTCAGGCAATGGACAGGTGAGGATGCTGTGCTGGAGGACAGATCCTCATGGAAAGACAAGCCCCTGCATAGGATGTACCATTGCAACCGTAACTGAAGTGACTGATATCAAGAAGTCCTACCAATGGCTAGAAAGGGCTGACCTACAGGACAGCACAGAAGCACTCATCCTGGGAGCTCAGTCCTGTGCACCAGAGCGGTAGAGGCTCAGATCTATCACACCAGACAAGACCCAAGGCGTAGGCTGTGCAAAGAGGCGCCTGAAACAATCCAGCAAATAACTGCAGGGTGCAAGATGCTGGCCAGGAAAAAATACATGGAGCGCCACAACAAACTGGCTGGGATAGTATACAGGAACGTGTGCAGAATATGGAATGGAAACCACAAAGTCAAAATGGGAAACACCCCTGAAAGTGGCAGAGAATGAGAGAGCAAATATCCTGTGGGACTTCCAGATACAGACAGACACTGTAGTGGTGCAAAAAGAACAGAGGAAAGCTGTTGTGGTGGATGTGGCAGTACCAAGCAATGGTAACATCAAGAAGAAGGAAATGAGAAACTGGATAAATACCAGGGACTCAGAGCGGAACTAGAGAAAGCTTGGAAGGTGAAGGTGACAGTGGTGCCCGTGTTAATTGGAGCACTGTACCCCCAAACTGGAGGAGTGGCTACAGCAGATCCCTGGAAAGACCTCAAACATCTCAGTCCAGAAAAGTGCAGCGCTAGGAACAGCTAAGATACTGAGCAGGACCCTCAAGCTCCCAGGCCTCTGGTAGAGGACCCGGACTTGGAGTGAGGTACCACCTGCGGAGGATGAGAGGGTTTTTTTTATTATTATTATTATATTTTTTATTTAGGGTTGGTTTTATTTTAGAACTTTGTATCGGTGTATGACCCTTCCAGAGCCCTCAGGTCTGTGCAGGTCTGCCCAAAGGTCAGACCCAAACCCCACGGCAAGGCCACATTTCAGCACTCTGAAATGACCTGCTGGAGGATGTAAGTGCTTCATGCACTGTGGATTTACAGGGTAAAGCATTTTGTTTCAATACATTTCATTAACAAGAGAATACTTAAAACTCATCTTCTTGGTTAGAAATAAGTAATGCGTTTTTTGGTTTTTTTTTCTACATTTCTTCAGACTTTATTTGAATTGTTTGCATTTTCCCTGTTTTCTTTTGTATTATGTGTACGTATTGGTGGCATTTTATTATGATTACTATTACAACTTTTTAAAAGTTATTCTTTATTAATCTTATGTAAAGCACTTTGAGGTGTTTGCAACAGAAAAGTGCTCTTTAAATAAAGCTGAATCTAAATTAAACATCTAAAACAAATAAATTACTGACAAAGACTTTCATGACTAAAAATATAAAAAACAAGATACATTTAAAAAAAATATGTTTATTTATGTTTTAAAAGGGACTTTCATTGATCTTTTTTTACCAGAAACAAGCAAAATGATCTTTTTATGGAGTCATAAAGTTTTGATCGCTTTATAAAATCAGCATCACAAAGTTTTGGATTTACAACAGTTGCATTGCTTTATTTATATTGAAAAACATCTTAAGGCTGCAAGTCAACAAATACATGAGAACGATGTAGGTAATAATGTGATGTGTAATCATACTGTGTGTGCGCAGGCTTTTGCAATGATTCCCTGCATGTCTGAACAATGACAAGCTGAACTAACTGCACCAATACTCGCGCAGAAACCCAGTGACAAGCTGAGGCGTCGAAGGCCCAGAGGGTCTTGTTCTTGCACCAATTAAAGAAAAAGACAGCGCCAACTCTATCCTGCCAACAACACACACACACAAACATACAGACCTTCAATAACTCCTTTTTTTCCTGGTCAATACTGCTATAAGAGAGATTATAAAATCAGCAAGCAACAAAGCCATGAAGCCCATCGGCACAGCGCTGCACATTAACAAGTCGTCCTAGGCACTGGGCCTGGGATGTACATTGATCTGGCAAATAAGACAGACACCCGAGTGTGGCAGCCGAGCGCTTCCAGCTGATGATAAAGGTCCACCACTGACATTGTAACATTCCAACACAGCAACGTCCCAAAGGAAGTGAAACATCTTCCTCATAACTGCATTAAAACAGCTCCTTTTGTGTAGTGCTTGAAAAATATCACCAAGCAACACCCCTTTTCACCTTTTTTTTTGCCACATTTATAATTAAAGTCTCCATCTCCCTTCAACAAGACAAGGACGAAGAGGAGAGAAAAGAACTGAGGGGAAGATGTGACCTTCTTGTGGATGTTCCTTAGACAGCCTGACAGGAAGTAGCTGACAAGTGTTGAAAGGGAAGTGAGAAAGGAAAAGAGCTGCGAGAGGAAGAAAGCTGGGGAGTGTCACAAAGGTGAGTTGGGAAAGAGGGAAGGAGCAGAAAGAGGAGAGAAATTAGAGGATAGTGAGTGAGTGGAGGTGGCAATCAACGCCAGCGAAATGAATGAAAGAACATTAAAGAAGAAAAAATAGGAGAGTGCAGAAGGAAAACTGTAGACAGATTGCAGTTGCTGAAGAAATCCCTCCAGAGGCAGCGCTGTTTATAGAAGCAGTGATTTGAATTGTTGCACTGAATGCATCAGATGTCATCCTGCCCTCCAAAAACTGCAAAGAAACCATTTCAGCTCTGGCTCATGCTGATATCGGTTATAATCAGGCTCACTGTGAACAAGAGAGATGATGACATAGAAAGGAGAGGATGAAACCGATGATGAGGAGGGATAGCGACTGGGAAGTGAGGCGGAGGTGTGGACTGGGAAAGGTGGCCTGGCACCCGATTCCTGGCTCGGTGAACTGGTTCACTCTCACACGGCCGCATTGGAATGGATGGGGATGCTCAGATGGCTGTTTAAACAGGTTAATTGGGCTGGCCTCCCGAGAGATCGGGACAGATGGATGGATGGAATGAGAGCGCAGAGATGGAGGGAGCAAAAGAGCAATAGAGGGAGAGCAGTGAGGCTCGGAAACAGGAAGCGGAGGGCTGGATGAAGAGATGGATGGTGAGAGACAAGTATGGCCACTGATCACAGGCACCGCGGGGAGCACGCAGTCTAATCAGAGCAGCGTGGATCTGTGCAGCAGGCTCGGCCCTCGCTGATTGACTACACAGAGCCAGGACCACTGCCCACTACTGACAGACCATGAAGGGAGAGCAAACTCTTGGTGTAAAGCTGTTAAAAGCAAAGGTACAAAGAGTGGTTCATCTCCTCTCTGTCCTCCAAAGACACTTTCAAAGTCGTGGCAGCTGTGACCAGGTCCCGCTGCAACAATGTTGGCAAGCGCTAACATCCACTAGGACAGGGGCCAGCATGTGGCTCTTTTACTTCTCCATTGTGGTTCTTCGGTTGTAGAAAATTCAGTTTTTAATTTGAAAAAGTAACTGTGATGTAAAAAGTAAGTAAGTAGTCAATTAACAAAGTTAACAACTTTATTCAACTCATTCACAAACAACTAAAGGACATTAAATCACATATTTTGACATATTTTTGGGCTACAATTTACAATAACAGTCCCTTTACTAACTTTAGTTATTGCATAATTGAGCATTAATTAACTGTTAAATAAAGTGTTGACAGCCTCTTTTATCCATCACTTTCCATTACTAAGTGTATTTGTTAGCATTTAACTAATGTTTATTATTCAACCTTACTTAATGTATTACAAAGCTTTAATAAAAGCTGTCTTGTGGAATTGCTTAGCATCATGTATGAAATAACTACATGTACCACAGTATATTAAGCATTCAAAATGTCTGAAGTAATCATTTACTATGGCTGTTATTTTTTAAATTACGAAGCAGTTTGTAAGGTTTTAACTTTTTTATGCTGATGTAACACATGATGAATCTTAGTAAGCATTCATAAACCTTCATTAAGCCTTATGAACTGATCATTGGAGCCTTTTTTGTAGAATATGAACAAGTATCACTTTAGGAGCTGTGCATGCTGAAAAGCCTCATAAGCAGTAGTTATCCCTAATGTTGCGTTCGGGTCAGAATGGATTCATTTTCAAGTGCGAAAATTGGTCAATTTGGACCCGAATACAATTTAAGGGTTAAGCATTAATAAACCTTAGTAATTTTATGAATTCATTTTCAACAAATGCTTAGTTATTCTATAACTAATGTTAGTAAAGGGACTCCTATTGTAAGTGTTACCGATTTTTGTTTCATCATGTTCCAATGAAAATTAACTTGAGTTCAGTAAGAACAACTAGATTATAAGGGAGATATTAAATTTTTTGAATAAATTTGAGGATTTTAAATGCACCTTATGGTTCAAAAAATACAGTTAGGCTCACTCAATTAGCTCTGATTCAATTTTGGTTCGATTTACAAATGTCTGGCTGAGATGCATCACAGCTAGTAAAATAAACTTTTTTTTAGATCACTGCTGACATCACGTGATACTACTACATTTCTTGCATTGAGATAATCCAGTGTGACACAGGGTGTCTTTTATTTGGAAGTCATGCAAACCTCTGTCAAAAGTAACTATTTCATATAAAAAAAAATATATATATATTATTTTTTAAAATAAATATATGCTTTATTTATACCAAAACACCAAAAGTTCATTTATATTTATTATAATAGTAACAATAACACAAAAAAAGAATCAGTATTTTATTTTTCTAATGTGTGTTGTAAGATTTTGGGGTTCCCAGAGGGTTGTTGTCAGTAAAAAAAATGACTAGATGTGCTCTTTAAGTGTTGAAGGATGCAGACCCCTGCACTAGGAGGAAAACATCAAACTCTAGACTGCGAATGCTATCAAGGATTAACTCAGACAAAGCACATCAAAGGAAAACGCTAGTAAACAATTAGCAAATTATGTTACACCAATGAACAAAACATTTTATCAGTCAGAAAACAAATCAAAGCTACTTGTTTTCATGAAACTTTTCAAACCTGCTTATTAAACCTGTTCAGGCATGTGTCTGTTTTATGCTTCCAGTGAATCATATGCCCATATAAGCGTCTCAGCTCCAGCTTTGCTGACTACAAAGGAACAACAAAAATCAACAAATGCATTGCTGAATTCTTTTATGTTACCCAGACAGGGGGGCTTTTATTTTGTTAGAGGAACAATAATGAGTGGTAGCATTAATCATTTCGTTGTACTCTTCAGGGGTGAATAAATAAATTGCTCATCGATTGAGAAAAATTAACAAAAAGTGCTTTAAAGTCTCACTCTGATCATATTTTGATATCTTTTCAAGTGGTCTTTTAATTATGATTTTGCAGATTTTTAGCCAAAATAAAAAATAAAAAAAAAACCTGTGTCATTTTCTAAGACATAGTTTCTGTAGAACAGCAGGAGTTCAGTAGAAATTCACCTCTGAGTTGTGTACGGTATCACTCGTGCGGAGCTAAGAGCTCAGAGCAGGCAAAAATTCACTTTTACATCTGCTTTTTTTCGTCTGCTCCTGATTCACAACGATTTGAAAAAGAAATACAAAGATTAATTTTCTTCATCAGAAAAATGCCACACTAACATGTTGAAAATACCCAAAGCATGATTTTTATCAGACTGGGTTTTTTCTTTTTAAATTACAATTCCACATTTGGAAACACCCCCCATTTTGCTCATATAACAGCAATACTATTTTCAGTTTTTCATTCTGCCAAACTTTTCTAACCTTAATTTGCACGTACTGTAGCTCTGTGCCGCTGCAGAGGAATATAGCAATGTGTCTCCTCTGTATGTACATGCTTTGTGGTGCCTTATTTAAAATTAAACAGTTTCACTGTGTTTTGTTTGGCTGAACATTGATACACTTTACTTCACCGCCCCACTTTCTGAATGGAAATCCAAAGTGTCAGCATTGGAAACTGAGATCTCGGTTGCTGCATTTGCTGTTTCTGCTGCTTACAACAGGATTCCATTTTCAGCCAGTAGATGAGATGGGGATACGAGGGTGGACCTGTGGCAGCTGCTGGCTAAATTAAATATGGGTACCAAGTGTAAGTCTTCAGTCAACCTTAAACAAGCAAATGTCAATTGGCTATTGAACTGATTTACCTTTTTTTAATCAAACTTTTTGAAAGTAATGACAATTGTAAAACTTATCTTGCCAGTTTCTCCTTAGCAAAAAGTCATACACTTAAAGTTTATTTTATTAAGTATAATTGAGTTTAAGTACAAGTATAGCAAGTATGCTATGTCTCATGTACATGTAGTGTATGAATTATATTTATTGAAAACTTCCTTTGACTAAATTGGAACATTTTAAGTTTACAATATATAGATTTTATAAAAAGTAAACTTCAAGCATACTGCCTCACTTTTAGTACAGACTAAGTATACCTGTGGTATACTTAAATGAACTACTTTTGCTAAGGGTAAACTACCAGTGAGGCTCTAAAGCCGTCTGTTTGTGAAGTTAGACAAGTCAGACTGCATTATGGGGGTATATCTTGACACAGTTGAGTTTTATTAAAAAAAAAAAAAAGGCAGATAATCTTTAAAAAAGTTCTCTAGAGAAACTAAAATATTTTTGCAATATACACAGTAAAAAGCAAGAACTGGACTGATTGTCCTCTCCTCCTTGCGTTCCAAATAGGAAGTACCCACTGGTCCCAGAAAGCCAAAAACCCATAGACTCCTACTGAGAAATAAACAGCTATTACTCAGTCATCATGTTTGTCAGAATACACACTGTTGCTCTGGTACCTCTTTTTTAACATTTTCCTGCTGAACCTAATTTTTCTTTGATGATATATTTTCTTTATCGCAAGTTATTCAAGTTCTAAACTGACTAAACAGGCGCCCGCTGACCTCACCTCCAAACACTAAACGTTTGATGGACAGATTCACCGCCTCACAGCAAGGAAGTCTTGGTTTGAATCTCAGCTGGGACCTTCCCACGTGGAGTTTGCATGTTCTTCTCGTGGATACATGGGTTTACTCTGGGTAATCTGGCATCTTCTCAGAGTCCAAAAACATGCTTCATAGGTTGACTGGTGACTCTAAGTTGTCCCTTAGGTGTGAATGTTAGTGTGTTTGTTTGGTTGGTTGTCTCTGTCCCTGGGGTACCTCACCTACCTTGATAAGTGGCTGTGGCAGACTCCAGCTACCCAGTGACTAAACGCTACTAAAGCAGGTTTATAAAATGAGTGGATGGATGGAGTTATCTGCTTTTCTTACATTTTGCAAAATTAACTTTATAAAAAAAAAAAAAGTTAAAAAGGTCCTACTTTCTAATTATTTATTTGTTTTTGTTTATAGCTGGAATTCTGATTACAGAGAAGTTACAAAATACCCATTGAAATAATATCTAGAAGAAAAAGAGTGGCCACTTATCCACAAATGGTCGCCAAATATCAATGTCTATATTTGTGGAGCAATGTTGTATATTGTACAAATGTTTCAGTCTGTCTAATATTTACTCTTTCAACATGTTACATGGCTGAACAGACAAGTTTCATTCTAAAGGGTTACAGGCCTACATCAGAACTTTTAAAAGTTTCCAAAGTAAAAAGAAATTATATATATGTGAAAATCAGATAACTTTTAAAAAAGTTGTCACCTTATTTAAAAGCTAAGCCTCACAAGTGATATTGAAGTATTTGTTTTCATTGCTAATGTAGACGGATTTATGTTGAAAGGTTTTATTGTAAACTGCCAGTTTTGCAAACAGGCTGGATCCCTAAGCCCTACTGTAATAATATAAGGAAAGCTATTGTGATGTAAATATAATCAACTGTCTTACCTAAATCTAGCTTTTTGCCAGTGATGACACACCATTGAACAGGTTAACAAGTAAAAGCTCGTGGGGGTTAATTATGGGAGGAGATTACTTGGTGCTGACATGCTGGTTTGCCTCACTCTACAACCATCAAACATGAACAAAGAACAATATCTGTCCACCTAATTTGCTGCTGCCGTAGAATTGCATATACGTGCTTTTTACCTGAACATTTACTCAACATGAAACATACTTAAGGCAAAAAAAATGATGTTATGTCAGCGGTATTTAGAGAAATGTACCATCCTGTGAAATTCCCTGACTTACAATACTCATACTTGTACAGTAGCAAAAGGATATAATGAACATGTTTTGCAGCAGTGTGGCAAATCTATTTCCACTTTGAAGACTCCTTTGTATACCAGCGTGATACTACAACATGGCACTTTGCATGTTTTATTAAATGCATTTATGCACAAATGTTCACAGAGAGACCAATCACAACAATAACAAGGGATTGTTTTTGACTAATCTGCATCCCTAATGACTGATTAGTATTCCTTCAGAAATGCTGGCAAGTTCTTGATTCATCTTCATCAGTTCATTAATTCTTTGGCCTCTGGTTTGGAACAGGAAAGATTAAGGCAGTGCTATTTACAGTCAATGATGTAGAACTAAAGCAAAATGAAATAAACAGGTCTCTTTGATAAAAAGAGTTCCCGCGCGGGGCTGTAACAGCGACCACTTCCAATGAAAAGTCAATGGAAACGGGGATAAATGCGTGTTTTGGACTTCTGTGGCCATTGAACACACGTTGAAAGTTAAATCAGGTTGAACTTTTACAAATCAGAAACTTGGATTTGGTACTGACCTATGGATGGTGTCCCTTTTAATTCACGGAAGTGCAAACTGTTGATTGATTGATTGATCATAGAGGAGAATTATTGTGGTTTGTTGCCTGGCCGAAATTGTATGAGACCAAGTCTTTCAAAATCAAAATAGAGCTGTGAAAAAAAAGCCTGGAGCAAGATTCAGGAGATTTGTGCCACGTTGACATTTCGCACCAGTCCTCTTCCAACTATAGGTGGCGGACATGCGCTAGGAAACAGTAACAAAAAAAGAAGAAGAAGCCCCGCCCTGCTTGTCCAATGTGAACACCAAGGGCAATTTAGGAATTCATTCTTGAACGCATGTCAAAGGTCTGGTGTGCACCTAGCATTAGCACAAACCAAAAGAAAAGAAAAACAGAGACTCAAATCTTTTGACAATTAGTTTGAGCTTTAGCAGTGATTAAGAAAGAAAGCTGAGTATGACATAGAGATCAAGCACAGTAAACTACTCCCAGGGAGAGAGCCAATTTGAGGAGAAAAACAAAACCAAAACTAGACAGAAAGTGAACAAAAACTTTCTGCTTTATTGTACAAAAAGTTCAGGAGGAACACACACAAACATAATTGTCAGTTTAAAAAGTAGAACAATTCTCACAGTTCCTATGTCAACATTCCCCTCAGTCTCCCAAGGCAGTCATTTGATGTTTTACTCTGCCTTTCTGTGGCTGTGCTTCAGCGTGTTTTCCTGATCGATAACACACACATTCATAATGGATTTGATATGTACAGAATAGATCACTGCTCCCTGGAGGCTTGTCCCAGATTTCATATCACCTCGTAAACCTAAAGCCCCGCATCAGGAGACATATCGCAGCCTGACCAAGCGCACCAAACATAAACTCAGCTGATGTTTATATAACATGGCTGGACATCTGCAAGGTTGGACGTGGTTCAAGAGAATGAGAGATGATGTTAAATCAGGCAGGAGGAAGACCTGGGAGGGATGAAGGCTGTCTGGTGTTTGAGCCTGCGCGGCTGGCTTTGAATGTGAACGCTGCTGTCAGCAGTTTGCAGCATGTCAGAATCTGCAGAGTTTGGGTTTGCCTTCATGAATTATACATTCTAAACTGACGATTCCCCCGTTCAATGAGAACGTTCTATCGTCAAACATAAAGATGCTCTCTTCGTTCCTCTGCTCATCCTTCCAGAAACATTTCTACAAGTTTACTTTAGCTGCTGTCGTCAAACATGAATCATTAAATCTGCTTTCTTAGACTAATGGATTGTTAGAGTACTCAATTCAGAAATCCTTAAAGCCCCACTCTAATCATCTTTTGATCTATTGTAAAAGCGTTCAGTGGTCTTTTAATTATGATTAGACTGTTTTAATCAAAATAAGAAAAAAAAGTGTTGTTTTCTTGGACATGGTTTCTACAGAGTGCTTTTGAGTTGTGGGCGGGATCATTGGCACAGAGCAAACCGCCCCCACTTCCCTTCATCCATCTGCTAGCACGCCTTCCCACTACCTTACAGTCTCTCACACCCCAACCTAGCATTACCGCTGCAACAACAATGGTGAGTGACATTAGAGCTATCCAGTTGTACAGTTTTGAGCCAAATGCTAGCTAAGACAAGAAAAGCAAAGACGTACATGGATCTAGTCGTCTACACATGGATGCATCAGAATGGAGCAGAGCAGGGAGCTTGTGGCCCTCCACTAGTATCTTCTATGTAACAGATACAACTTTTTAAAACTGCGTTTTCTTCATCAGCTCCTGATTCACAAATATTTGAATAAAGAAAAACTCATATGCGCAATTTTAAGTGTAATTTTATTTGTATGTGCCCTTCAGCAGGTGAAAAATGCCACAAGAACATGTTAAAAATACCAAAAACACATTTTTATCAGAGAGGGTCCTAAATAATCATGATAATAATAATGATTTTTTTTTTCGTAAATCTTCATCACACTAATTACCAAATAAAGAAGACCTGAACTGTAAGACAAGTTTGATAAGTTGAACAGTGACTGAATTTCAAGTAGCATAAAGATAGAAGGTAACTTACTAAAATTCAACAGGCGTCGATACTTACAAAAGTCATATAATCATATTGATGGATTATATTTCTTATAAATCATAATTAAATACATTTCCCCTTAAAACTTTCAGAAAACCCCAATGAAGCAACCTTTTGACTCTATCACTGCATCAAATTAAGTTCGGTTCAAGTCTAGCTCTTCGTTCATGACAGGAGGTCTTGTTGAAAGGCAGCCAGAGGCAGCTGCATGAAAAAGAGACAACACAGATATCCTGAATCTGATAGTAGGAACATGAGACTGCAGCATGTTAGGACTTGTTCAAAAGGCACAATATTTAGCATCACTTCTTCACATCGATCCGTTATACACAAGACAATGACAGGACAGAACCTTAGAGCAGAGGAGGGCGGCTGCTTCATCTCCTATGTGGAATGATTAGGTTTCCATGCTGTAAGTCAATCTGCAAGGAAGTTAATCTATCAGCCAATCGTGGTACTAAAATACAACTTGCACAACGACCGCAGCTGATTGTGCAGAAATCTTACACCATAGTCGTGTTCCACTTGCAACAAATGTATTCAGAGTGCTATTTTGCAACAGCAAAACATGTTTGTTACCATCTATTTCCATCACTTCTTATTGCCTGTGAAAAGTGACTCTAAACCACAGATATCAAACCCTGTGCCTTTGTGAGCAGGTAGGACGGCATGTTGGCCCTCGAGGCCTGAAGTCCAACACACCTGCAATTATTTGTTACCATCTACTTGTTGCAAAAAATCAGAAAAGTTGATGGATAAACAAAAAAAAAAAAAATTCTGTAACAGAGAGGATACTGGACTGATTAAAGCATTTTACATTTTTATAGGGGGGAAGAGGTCAGAATTAAACTCAGCAAACTTGAAAACTTTCCCTTGACTTTCTTACAAATAATTTTATACTAAGATATTTCTGTAATTTTGCTAAAACGGAATACGATACATTTGACTCCGACTGATCCAAATCCAGCAGTCACAGGACATCCGAGCTCCACAGTTGCTGGACCATGCCCAGTAAGAGCAGAGACATTACTTGTCGATCAAAAGACAATGCCCCATTTTTCCACTAATTAATGTAAAATGTCCATTGGGGTCAATGTGGACTGGATTAAGATTGGGATCCTATGGCTGCAGTTTGGCTCCACTTGGTTGCTGTTTTCCTTTTTAAAATGAGCTTCAATCTGGAAGTCAAAGGGTTGTAATTTAGTGTTAAAACGTACAATTCAAGTAGTTGATCTAAGGTGTACTTTTTATAGTAACAATAACGTGATTTTTCTGATAATGGAGCTTGAAGTCGACAATGCTCTTTTTAAGAAAAAAAAAACGTTTTCATGCATTTTTTTAAAATTCTAGCCTTTTTCTCCTTTTCTCTTTGGATTGACAACCCAATTTGCCTGCTAAACCACATCTTTGTCATGTCTTTGTTTAAAGCCTATCATTCTGTTTTTTTAAGTATTAATATGTTACTTTTACACTTCATACGCTGCTCTTCATGTCTTGTTTTTAATTCATCACCCTTAATGAAATAACAACTCTGCGTCGACAGGTAACCATGTGAATGTTGGAGCCTTTACTTCACTACTTTTACTTTTACTACTCACTTTTACTTCAAACACCTGTTTTGAACTTACTACATTCATACATTATTTGCTACATTAGCAACACATTGAGTCCCAAGCCAACTTTCTTTTCTCTTTTCCAGTGTGTGATCTATGAACTCAATCACATAAACCATAAAATAATTGATGACAAGTGAGGCTTTTTTCATCACATTCTGATAGACTTTCTTCATTCTGCCAGTTTAGTTGCCTGTCATCTAAAAAAAAAAAAAACACATCAAAAGGTTTTGATGTTCCTTTCTGATTACAGTTTTTTGACCCTAACTTTTTGTATTACAATTATGAAAATATGTGAGCCTCATTACATTAATCTTTATGTTGTATTTTATGCAAAAGATCAATCATAAGTCTAAAGCTATGTTCACACTGGGCTCAAGTTCAATGAGCACTTCCAATGAAAAATGTATGTAAACCCAGATAAATGCACATTTTGGGCTTGGGCATTCAAAACTTTGGCGTTCACATGTAGCCACACAAGTACCTACGACGGTTTTTGGCCTCTACCCACAAAATGCCATTGAAAACAAGCTGAGGGGACTCGTGTTAGGTAGTGATGTATGGATGGCATCCCTTTAAATCCACAGAAGTGCCAATTGCTTGAAAATTAATCATGGAAGAAAAATAATAATTGTGGTTTATTGACTGATCAGAATTATTGACACAAAGTCTTTGCACCACTTCAACATTTCACACCAAGTCTCTTCCAACTGCGGGTGAGGTAAATGTTCTAGTGAGGAGAAGCAAAAGAAAATAAAGATGAGAAGCCCCTCCCTGCTTGTCCAGTGTGAACATGGACTGAACGTGCCTTTATGAACCTGTGTGTAGCTCAATATTTACCCACCACTTTTAAATGTCCCCTTTTAAAAACAGTTTATTAAAATGTATTTGCATATTTTAATTTAAATGTAATATTTGATCAATTTTGGCATCCAAAATAAATCTTTGATGGCTTCAAATTCATCTTTAAAATAAGTCCAAAGCAAATCTCTAAAGCTAATGTCAGTTAGAATCTCTGTCTACCGGCATGCTTTACACTCCCCTCCCAACCTCATTTCACTGTATGTGCGTGATAGGACAAATGCAGATGCACTAGAATAAGAAGAGACAGCTTAGTACATAAAAACAAAGGCTTCAACATAGCTTTTATTTCACCCGTTTGCCTTCAAGCATGAAATATACTTGTAAGAGAAAAAATAAAGAAAAAAACAAAAAAGAAATCATTTTCATATTGTTTTCTCAAGCTTCCCTGCAGAAGCATATGGCACAAAATTGCTTTCTTCGACTGCTGGAGGAAATACAGGCTGTATTTCTGAAATCTAATCAAAATCTCTCCATCAAAACTTTAAGAAAAGCCTCTGTTTTCCAATTCCAGGGTCAGAAAAAAAATAGAAAAGTCCCTCTAGCCTTTAAACTGTAAAAAACATACATGTAATTACACATTTTGTGCAAAGAGAAAAGGAAACAAACTAAAAAAAAGTTTCATAAATCTTTTTCTTTCAGATTTTGATCCTTGATCATAATGACACAGAAAAATTTACAAAATTTGCACCAATAAAACATTCTGAAAGTTGAAGAAAAATGTTCTTATGGATTAGAAAGTTTGGAAGTGAAAAATAGGAGAAAAAAAGTTGTGAATGCACACATTTATGATGGTAAATGTTGGAACAGTCTGGGCTTGGTGTGAAAGTGTTAGTTCTAAACATTTTTTTTTTAATTTTCTTAAAAATAAATGCACTTTTTTAAAAGTCCACCTCAAGTAATTACTTAGGCATTTTAACAAACAGAAACCGTCTTTATAAACAAATGAGACACTTATATGCAAAAAAAAAAAAAAATGTGTGGATGCAGGAAAAAACTATTCCAAAAAAAGACAGATTTATCTCAAATAAATAAAAATAAATTAAGCAAAAACAAAGAATCTTGCTTTTAACAGTTAAAAGCATTTTAAGCACATTCATAAAGTTTCCCATTGCAAAAAGTTTTTGTAAAAAAGTTCATATATAAGATGAAAAAAAACGAAATAGTTTTAATACTCTTTTTTCAAATATCACATTTATACATATCCCTCTACACACCTAAATAACTGGTGCTGTGACTTCATCATAATTGCTAAGCGTGGAATCACTGGAGGAACACTGACAGCACTGCAACAAAAAGCAA
Source organism: Adrianichthys oophorus (assembly GCA_036245035.1). Lineage (NCBI taxonomy): Eukaryota > Metazoa > Chordata > Actinopteri > Beloniformes > Adrianichthyidae > Adrianichthys > Adrianichthys oophorus. The sequence goes on from BSAI01000015.1 coordinate 16,199,204, forward strand.
CTCCGGCGGGACAAAAATATGGAAATGTCTCCACACAGGATACAAATTTAGCAGAAGTGAATAATTTCAGTTTGATGTGTTGACTAACCGTAACAGAATTTGCAGCCAACACAAAATTACAGTTTAATCTTACTGAATGGGGATTTTCCAGTTTCAGTGAATCAAATAGAATTGTCTGTGTTTAACTCAGTAAATCACAGAAACAGATACATACATTTAGTGCAAATTAGTGTGAAAATTACAAACAAGGTTGATGACTTATCTTTTAGTAGTGTTTAAGTCAGAGGGTGAAATACATTATTGGAAGAACTACATTTGTTTGAAACCAGTGTCCTGTCGGATATTAGAAAGAAAGAACAAAGCCTGAGCTAGTTGAAAGTAACAAAAAAAAAAAAAACATGAAAGTGTACCGTTGCACAGTAGGAAAAGAAACAGGTCCAGGTGAAAACGTGTGCAAGTTGAGAGCCTCTACAGGTGGTTAATGGACTTTTGTTGTAAATGGGTTGAGTGCAGAACTGCAGAGGACCGCTCAGACAGCGATACTACCCAGCTGCAGCCGAATCGATTGAAATGATGTCTTGAGTTTATAAGACCACTAAAGAAAAAGGAAATCAAATGAGTCCATCCAAATGCGTGTAAAAATGTGTGAAAAAAACGTATCACCACATTAAAATGAATGAAGTAGATTCCATTTTCCATAAGTTAGATGATCGTATCTCTGTTTCTTATAAATACAAAGACCTTTAACATTTCTGTCGTCTGATAACAGAAAAAAAGAAGTTGATTTCTGAGGTACCGAACTATCCATCAATAATTTTGATGAAACTTATAAACCAATCAAAACTACAACCACTGTTAAATAAAAGAAAATTATTTAATAAAAATCCATACTTGTCAATACTATTTATCCTTCAAAAATCTGTAAAACTGGAAGAAATGTATCCCATCTGATTGGCATTAGAATTAGCAGTTATCCTTTTAGAAATTGTTTCTAAAACAAATACACAATGATCGTATTAACCTTTAGTCTAATTAATATATGACCAATACCAAACCACCAATCCTTTTTTACAAAACAAATTTATATTAATAATCCTGTAAGTCCCACTACATTAAAGGACTGATTGAAAACTCTTTTTTTTTTTGAGAATTAGGATGTTTTTTAAACCGTTTCATAAAATCCACGAAAACTATTTTTTAGATAGTCTTCGTTATGATGTGGATGATTTGGAAATGTTAGTTAGAGATGCAGACATATTGACATGAGTGTTCAGGAAAAAGAAATCATCTTATTTTCCCACTGTCTCGAATTTGATCCACACATTTTAAACATGATGAACTGTATTAAAAAGAAAGAATTCACAAAAATTTTTGCATTCTTTTAATACAGCAAGTAGTCATTTGAAGAAAGGATTAACTACAGATGAATTCAATTCACTTTTATTTATAAAGCTCAATATCAAAATACAGTTGTCTCAATGGGTTTCACAAATGAGTTATTCTCACCATAAAGTTTTGAAAATTAGCTAAGCTTCTCCCATCAAAAGTGTTTTTGAGATTTCATGGAAGCAGACATTTTGAAAAAAGCAGGAAAACTCTTTTACTGCTCCTAGTGGAATGATAATGAACTGCAGCGCCGCAAACATGCACCAACTTTGGGTTTATGAGGAACGTTTTGATCACAGTATGAGAAAAGGGGTCTTAGAAATGCTTTGATCAAATATGACAGGAATAGCTAGATAGGATTAAATTGAATGTTGATATTAACTGGCTGAAAATTGTTTTTTCTTTTGCCTGGTTTCATTTTAACAGCACGGAGGCAAAACTAGATCTCCTAATCCTATGTTTTTTTTTTTCTTTTTTGTTTCACATATCTGTTTTCTGTAGATACTAAAGAGTCTGTGTTCGCAGATGCATGAAAAGTAGTCTAAAACACCACACTTGTGGTTAAAACTGTGAAGTATGTCTCAGAATGTTGTATCTGTCGATAAGGCCTTCTCTGATATGGCGAGCCCATCAGGTAACGTTGATACACTCCCAAACATCCCTAAACTTCTCTCTGTTGAGCACACACAAGCCTGCAGACTCACACAAATACACACAGGATGGAGGGAATTACAGAAGCTAAAGGCTGGCAGAGGAGGTCTCCCAGAGGGGTAAACACAACTTAACCCTTACTGTTACCCTCCCAGAAACAAGCGCTTAGGTATGCGCAAACAAACATGCTATAAAACCAGATGCAGAAACCAGATGCCAACGCATTTGAGTGCAAAGCCATCATTAACTATCTGCTGAAAGTCAAGCTTGTGTATGAAAAAGTGTGTTTGTATGATTAACACCCCCCCCCAACAAAAATGCAGTTTGAATTGGTGCATGCAGTCAGCTCATGGCACATCTTGTGTGTACAGGGGATATAAATTAACAGTGCAGGCATGTTTCCCTGACAAGTCCTGTTAATGAGAACATCTTCTAGATCTTTTTGGGCTGAGAAGAGAAACCAGAGGCTGTAATCATCCGCTCAGACAGGAGGAAAGCATGCAGTGGAGGGAGGACGCGGAACAGCAGAGAAACTTGTACAATTAGACCACACCATCTGCAGGAGAGCTATTAATGCATGCTCGCAAAAAGCCAAAGGAAAAATAACTGTGTGGAGAAAGAAGACCCTAGAGACAAAGTTTAATCTACACACACATATACAGTATACATACACTAACCGGCCACTTTATTAGGTAAACCTTGCTCGTATCGGATTGGACCCATTTTGCTTCAGAACTGCCTTAATCTTCCATGGTATGGATTCAACAAGGTACTGGAAACATTCCTCAGAGACTTTGGTCCATATTGACATGATAGCATCACACAGTTGCTGCAGATTTGTCGGCTGCACATCCATGATACCGATCTCCTGTTCTACCACATTCTAAAGATACTCTTGAATACAATTAACTCATTGTCATGTTCAAGAAACCAATCTGAGATGATTCCAGCTTTATGACATGCCGGGTTACGGTGGAAGTAACCATCAGAAGGGAGACACTGGTAATAAAGGGATGGACATGGTCAGCAACAATACTGAGGTAGGCTGTAGCATTGTAACCATGGTCAATGGTACTAAAGTGTGCCAAGAAAATATCTCCCACACCATTACACTACTACCAGCAGCTTGAATCATTGATGCAAGGCAGGATGGATCCATGCTTTCTTGTTGTTGATGCCAAATTCTGACCCTTCCATCCGGATTTGGCAGTAGAAATTGAGATTCATCAGACCAGACAACACTTTTTCAATCTTCTTTCGTCCAATTTTGGTGAGTCTGTAAGAACAGTAGCCCCAGTTTCCTGTTGGCTGCATCCCATGTTTAAAGTCACTTAAATCCCCTTTCTTCCCCGTTCTGATGCTCAGTTTAAAATTCAGCAGATCGTCTTGACCATGTCTTGATGCCTAAATGCGTTGAGTTGCTGCAATGTGATTGGATGATTAAAAATTTGTGTTAACAAGCAGTTTGACAGGTGTGCCTAATGAAGTGGCAGGTGACTGTATGTGACTGCATGTAAACCAACTTGGTAAAACAAAACAAAAAAAAATTGTTTATATGTGTACTTTGCATAAAGTTTAAAGCAAGAAAGAAGAAAAAGATATAGTCAGGAAGCCTCGAGGCAAACATGTGTTAGTGATGTGCAGCATTGTAGCAAAGACAAAACTTGCCAAAGGCAGGTTGCTTCCACAGGGCGACAGCTCTATTTGACTAAGTGAAGCTGACTTGAAAATGTCAAAGCTGTAATGTGGCTCTAAAAGTCTGTCAAAGAGCACCATACTTGCAATAACATCTTTCAAAGTTGTCCATGAGATGGGCTAGATAGAATGCATCTGTGTGACTGCGCATCTATGCGGATGTGTGTGGGTTTGTGAAAAGAGTGCACGGCATCAGAGATAAGTGAATACGAACATGCATTCGTGGTAAGTTGCCATTTTGGCTGCAGTTAGCTCACCCACACCTGGCTTAGTGAGGCAAAGCCAACTGGCTCCTTGCGAGCTTGGATGAAATCACAAACCAAGTTGTGGGCTTTAGAAATGCACCAGCCTTTTTTGCAGTGTGGCATTACCATGATTCATCTTCACAAAACTGCAAAAGCTTGTGATAATCACTTTGGCTAATCCCTGCACGCTTTGGGCAAACAAGCATGCAGAGAGTGGAGGGGTGGTTCTTTAACCCTGCAGGTGGAAAGCGGTGATGGTGTGGGCGGAGCATGGTCAGGGTGAAGAGAAGTATCTTTGACTCTGTAACAACATGTCACCTGTGTTATCCTCAGCTGAGAAAATACAAAAGGATCACATTCAAAGAGGGGAAATAGCAACAAAAACAAATGTTTGAATTTGATTAAATTCTGATTAAAAGACTAAATCACATGCTTGATTTTGTCTGGTGAAAGGGGCTCACCTTTCAACACGAAATATTTGCATGAAATGCATAAACACGACCCATTTAGTCTGTTGCCAATTATTTATGCCCATCCTTCCATGGGAAAAACACTGAATTCTGAAAAATTATGACTTTCTCCAAATTCCTTACCATATATTCCAGTTTTTTAGAAATACTTTGCCTGCTGGATGGCATTCAATTAATTGACAGGATCCTAGTACGGGCATGTTTTCTGAGCAGAGACGGAGACATGCCATCCTGTTGGCAGCTGGTGAAAGCGTTCCTCCGAATAGCCCGTAAATCAGCTTAATGTCTAATTTTAAGCATCAATTCATCGGTGGAGGTTTCATGTACTTGTTTCCAACCAAACTTGGCTAAAAAGTGACACAAGTTGATTGAACCTTCCAGTACCTCTGCAAATTTGGTAAAAAAAAAAAAGAGGAAACTATTCAACATTTTTTTGTGCGCAAATACTTCAAATAAAAATAAAATAAAAAAAAAACTTAGCAGAAGGCAGGATTGTATGATTTTGATTTTGGAACAGAAATGAAGTGGTCTTGCAGAAAGTCTCACGTCTTTAAGCCTTAGTCAGATGCACCCAAACGGTGGTTGACCTGTATAGGTGCTGTGGGTTTTTTAGTTGTCTGGGCCCGTGGAGGGTCATGAAGAGGAGTGGCTGCATCTTAAAGGTGCAGTTTTGTTGTGGCTCGATTGGCCACCATAAGGAACGTTATGACAATGGAATGTACCATGTGCAATCCGTGTGACGTGCCTGCATCTCACCTACTTCAACCTTACTTACCCTGACGTGTTGCTTAAATGTCAGCCACGACCTGTTGCCTGCAGCACGCCTGAAGAAAAAAATGGTCATGAAGATTTGTATTCTACTGGCTCACAAGTGAAACTTGATATTTTGTGCTGGCCACCTGTGTAAATGCTTGCCCTGTTGCCTTTAGTTGTGACAAAGGCATTAAACTTCGTGCCTTTAGATATTATTGTTATTTATTAATGTATTTTTTTTGCTCTGAAGAAACGTTATCCAGTTAATAGTCATCACTGCAACTAAAGACATGAAAATTACTCTTAAAAAAAAACTAAAAATATTTGACTAAAGAACAGGTTTGTGCTGACAAATGGATGTTAGGTTAAACCATACATTTGGGATATACAGTGCTTCTTGAAATGATTAACCCTTATATTGTGTTCTATTGTGTTTGAGTCAAAATTGACGCGTTCCAAGTGTGAAAGTGGGTCAATTTTGACCTGGTTGATAGAAATGACTAATTTTGTTAGATGCTGTATATTTTCACTTGAACTCATAAAAAAGTATGTGTTTACTCCTGAAAGTGTTACCGAGTGATTTTTGAAGCTCACTTGGTTAACAAAAGTTGCAGTCAGCATCTGCCTAATGGATTAATCTGCTAATTATTTTCTGTTTCTACACTGTTTTTTTTATCCAAATCAAAGGTACCATTTTCAAAAGTTGTTAGTGTCTAAATAAGTAGTAAAATGTTCAAAAATTATACTTTTTATGATTCAAGTGATTAATTAGACTACATCAGAGCCTTAGAAAGGCATTTTGGCAATTACAGCTTTAATAGGAGGAGTAGAATACTTTATATGGCGTTCAAAAACCAGCTGCCACCTACTGTACCACTCCTTCATCAGATTTACTGTCTTTCTGTAATAGAAAAAAAAAAAAAAAAACTGTCTCTCGTTCTCTTTTCACAACTTGCTGAGGATCACCTGCTTCTATTCCTAAACTGCTGATGCTTCCAGCAGAACAAAGGTTTCCACCCAGCCTGGCACCTTACAGGGATATGCCCTATAGACATGACCACAGAATCACCTCATTAGCATCAGAGTGCTCTTCTTCCTTGACAAGTGAAATTTCACTGCTCCGCTCCCCCAAAATAATGAGCAAATATAACCTTTTTATGCTTAAAAACAGGTAACCGTAGCACCACAGGCCTCGGTACGGATACCAAATGCCACAAAGATCTCTTTCTTTCAAAGTTTTGCAGAACTGTGGGGGTGAAGAGCGTGCAAAGTAAATGAAATACAATGAGAGGGGGAAATGATGGTTGAACAGTGTTTGATGAGAGCTCTTAGCCTGTAGCTATAGCGCATTAGGCACAGATGAACCACAGCCAGCTCCCACACTGCTAATGTGGAACACATTACAACTAAACAATGAGTTATGATTGCCATTAAAAAAGCAAACGATTCCGACTCCACAGCTGGATTCAAAAAGGCTGCCACTGCTGCGCCCTGTCCCTGTCTCACTTTTGCCCACGCTCTGCTGACAGCCACAGGACTCTCCCTGTAGAATGAGTTCACTGACATTTAAGGAACTTTAGCTTTTTTTTTGTAATGTAACCATTTTCATTGTTTTCACCTCTTTTGAGTCAATTTCTGTGAGCTAACCTTTTTGTGTGGTTTCCCTGTTCCAATGCTGGACCTTTAAATGGCAGCATACATTCTGATCCTTCATTGGAAGCCCTGGGTCAGGAGTCAGGCCCCGGTTGTGTTAGCCCCGCTGTGGGGTGCAGGTAGATAATCACGGGGGCAAATCTGGGATTGGTGATTGTTTGGGGTTTCATATCCCTCCAAGCCCCTAAAATGCATCACATTAGTTCATCTATTGATGCGTCTTATAAGTTTTATGCTGAACGCTCTTCTACATTTACCGGACTTGGGACAGGCACAAGCAGGACACTGGTTTCTCTTTAATGTCTGTCTATTTGTCCATCTCTCTGTCCGTCCATTCATGATTCTGTTTTTTTTTGTCCCTTTTTTTTAAACTTTGTAATTTTTTTTCAATTAATTGTGTATTTTTGCTGACCATCACATTTGGGCGGCGGCAGGGGGTGGGGTGTTTTTTTTTTTTTTGCATTTAAGAAAGACATTGCCCCCCCCGTTGCTCATGCCTATACCCAGCCTTGTCAGGAGTACCACGAAGGAGAGGTGGAAAAAGGGAAGCACGTGTCCTGTATTGCAGCTGTCGTTCCTCGTCTCATGATCCATCTCTGCCTCTGGCACTGAGACGCTAGCTGTGAAATGAATGAGAAGCAAAGCGTGGGCAGACGCAAGCGTTAAGATAATGACAGCGTTTTGTCAGCGATGGCCCCGGAGCTCCATCTCAGTTGGCACATGAAAGAGGAGGGAAACGGTAGGACACTTTGACAGAAACGAGCCACACGGGTTTCTAACGGTTCTGAACGTGCATTTCTCAGACAGACACGTGTCACGAAAGGGGGGGTGGAGAAACATTTGATTCAGCATTTTGATTTTGAAATAAAAAAAAACAGAACATGGTAATTCTAGTGTGAGTGTCAGCTGTCAGAAATATGCCTGATCTCCACCTCCCGCCAAGGAGAACTTGAGTGAAACTGGCTCCAACCACTGTCAAAAGAATTAATCCAGGATTTCTGAACTACGAAAAGCTGACCAAATGAATCCATCAAAGCAATAAGTACTGATCCTCATTATCGCTGCTGTTTAACCTCAAACAAACAAACAGAAAATATGAAATGTGTTCTCCATGGGTTTGATTGAGCCTCATTTATCTTGAGTCTTGCTGGAATGTGATTTGTAGATGCAAACACTCATGCTGTGCATCAAATATCCAGCAGATGCTTAGTTATAACTGAATCCCTGAAAGCAAGACTTAATGGTACAGTCACACAACCACCAGGAAATGGTCGGGGAAAAAAAACAAACACACACACACACAAAAGAAGCGATAAGCTTGGAGAGAAATCATAAACTGTTAAGCTTTTGAAAACAGATAATTAGATCTGTGACAACTGAGAACAACGTACAAAACGTCTGTCTGATCAACAAATATCTATTCAGTGAGTGACTCAGATTAAACTTCATGCAAGCAGTTATATGAGTGATGATGAAGAGGAGTAAAGTTTATTGCCAGATGAATCACAGATTTTCTTTTTTGAGCAAGTGTCTTGCCGAGCCTTTGAGTTTCTTTCCTCTGTCAGAACGATCATCAGAAAACGTAGCACAAGTCCCATCACTCCTTCAATAGACAGACTCAGAAGGAAGCATTCAGACGTTCTTCACCGCAGACCACTACACTCAAGACTCGGTTGCACTCTAGTTCATGCATGACTAAAGCCTCAGGGTCAGCATGACCCATCAATATTTATTCGGTTGGTTTGGATGCTATGACCCATCCCTACAGCGTCAGCCCCAAGCTGGATTTCAAGGACAAAAGCCTTTCATCCAAGATCCAGTTCGAGTCTTTGCTCCAACTTAGGTTTGTGCTGGAAGGCCCCTCACGCTACACAAACTAGTAAGATGTCAATAATCCCTAAACTCAACGTAGACATAAAAGTTTGATGAAATCATAAACTATAAAGTTATAATTAATAAACCAATAAATGGGATACCTCTTTTTTTGGCTGGGGGTATGACTTATTCTCAAATGCAACTTTTATGTGATTTTTAATTTTTTTTTATTAAAGTAACAACTAGAGCGTACTTTATGTGTGTGTTTCAATATTTGGGACTGACAGCAATGCAAGTGTGACTCAATCTTAAGCATTCAAGAACGTGCTGAATGTGGGCTTTTGAAAGCGTTTTTAGCATGGTGTTCACACAGATCTGTCGCTACCCGACACTAGCGCAAAATTTACTTGGTACGAAATGTCCAACTGGTGCAACTCTCCCAAATTTCGCTCCAGGCTTTTTTTTTTCACATCTCTATTTCTGATATATGAAAGACTTTATGTCTTATAATTACAACAGTAGACAAACGGCAATTATTTAGTTCTCCTTTCAACTGCTAGCCATATGTCACTACCAAATCCAAGTTCCTGATGGGTTTAATAGCTGACCTGGTTTAACTTTTTATACATGCGCAATCATCGTGCACTTTGTGTGAAGAGTTTTAAACGCAGAAGCTTGAAATTCACATTTACATGTGTTTATGTAGACTTTTCATTGAAAGTGGTCGCTCCAGTGCAAGTTTCCGAGCGCGATGTAAACGTAGCCTGGCGCAGAACTTGGCGGAATTGTTCCAAAGCGACACAGACAGTTAAAAATTTTATGAATGTAGCAATTTAAAATGATATAAGCTATAAAAATTGATTTAAAGCTTTGTTACCTTGTTTACATGTTCTTTATGCTTTGGTTGTCTGAATAATTGTTCATAGGCTGCGCTAATATTATGGATGTTTTTTTTATTTATGATTCAAAGTAAAAAGCAATTTTCAATTGGCAACAAAATTGGCAATTTGATCATACTATTTGAAAATGCATTTTTAATTGACAATATTCAATTCAGGCTTTTAATACAAAAATACATTTTACAATTTAGAATTCAATATGACAATTTTAATAAAGTAAAATATAGAAAAATAAATAAATAAATAAATTGCATTTTAAATTGTCATGGGTTTTTGATGAACATGGATTTTGCAATTTACAATTCAACATGCAATTTGACATTTCATTTTGAAAATGCATTTTGCAATTTCCTATACAATATTTAAAATTACGCTTTAAGACACAATTTGCTTTAAATTTATTTTAAAGTAATTTACAATTTATGGCATTGTAATATGCCATGCTGTTTTCGTGTCAGAATTAAAATGAAATAGAAAAAAACAGCCCCCTCCCCCGGTGCAATGCATTTTCATTTGCACATTGTGCTTTATGTAATGCGATGTAATGCAAACTGTCAGACTCTCATCAAGGCGGGGCTCACTACCTTCATAAATTTGCTAAATCCCACCTCCACTTCTTCTAGTCAACCAATTAAAAATAATGAAGACTTAACTGACCATTATTCACATTAAACGCCTGAATTGAATAGTCAATTGAAAAATGCATTGTCAAATTGCATGATCAAATTGCACAATTGTGAATTGAGAATTGCATATTACTTTGAATTAAGAATCAAAAAACCTTCCACATAAGTATGTTCAGTCTATTATCGCTATCTATTCCATATTACGATTTGCCTTTCAAGATGAAATATCCATTCTTGTTTTGCTTTGTTAAATAAATCTCTCCCAAAAGTGCAACTTATTCTCCATTGCAACTTATTTATAATTTTCTTTTCTGTATATGTTTTATATGCTTTTTTTTTTCAGCTACTGCAGCTTACACTCTAAGCATCTTATAGTCAAAAATAGTGTAGCCTCTGGGAAAGAGACAATGCAATAATGGAGTGAGAATAAAACAGGAAAAAGGGTAAAAGGAAGGTTAGAATGATGAACGATCAAATTAAAACCCACTAGACCTCCTGTGGACATGAAGGGAGAGCATCTGAGAAGAAGGCTGAAGGAGAAAAAAAAACAGCGGGGTGCAAGAGCTGAGGGAAAGGTGCACTTGCGGTTAAATAGCAGAGGTAGAGGGGTGGCAGGACTGTGGCGGATTAATATCTCTAACACTGCATGAACAAAAACAACAAGTATATGGGAAAAAATACAATCTATTCTGTTTAAAAGTGTTGATTTTTAAACTTGAAGGTAAATTACAAAATACAACTATCGCTTTCAGCTATGAGAACTTAATTTCTAATTTTACATATCTTGCTCCTCGTTCCTATATTTATTGTGGAATAGTATTTCCTCAGAACACAATAAATAGTTTTCCTCACATTTAAATGTCCATCAAGAGAAAAATACCACATAAACATGTTAAAAACACTAAAAATACAATTTTTGTTAGAGTGGATCTCAAAGGAGGTAACAGGGGAGTAAATGAGTCAGTAACAACAGTCAGAGTTATTAAACTGCTGAGGGATGTAGCAACAAAGTATGGTTTTAAGTTGCATCTTCAAGGGACATGTAAATTAAATATTTTTGAAAATGTTAATATGTTATGTGATTTTTTTTTCAGTCTATATCTATCCTTTAGAGTACATTCCAACATAAATAACATCATTTAAAATGAAGACTGCAAACGAGGTAAAATAATGTCCTAAAAGAAAATGTTTAATTCAGGGAGTGTTGTGCTTAAAGGGGAGTTTTTGGCTGGAGTAAAATCAGAGGGGAGGAGAAAGGTGCATCATTATTCAGCTGGAGAGGTCGGTGGAGAGATGCTGAGAGGTAAACCGGATGATGGAGGAGTGTTCTCCCTTTTTCCGTAGCCCCTGCGTCCACACCATTTAAACCCTGAATTTGGAGTTGAGAGACGAGGAGTGCTCAGTGGCAGCCACAGTACTTCCCATCACTATCACTATGGGGAACATAGTGCTGCATTTACTCTTAAATTAGAAGAAGGTAGGGGGTTGAGTGAGTTCACTGGTTTGTGTGCATTTGTGTGGGATCTTGCTTATCCTGTACAGTAAACGAAAGGCTACAGATTGGAAAAAAATATGTATCTACATTTTTTTTTTTTTTTTTTTTTAGTTTCTTTCAAACTCTCAGCAGGTCCTCACTTGTAATGACTATCCCAAGAAAGTAGATTGCACAGTGTTATTTTCAATTAATGCATCCAACACTGGTTGCAGAGAGTCTTGAACCTACTACCTGCTGTTTATGTTCAGTAAGGCAGCAGGGGGCTTAGTAATTGTCTGCCATTACAGTATGTCCAGATGAACTCCTTATAGTGAAGAGATGTAGTCATTGGAACATCCATGAAGGAAAAAGGAGACTCCCCATAGATCACTATCAAATCCAAGTCCCTGACTGTTCAAGGTTCAACAGACGTTCAATGGCTGCATTTTTTACATGTGGAGTCGGATAATAGACCTGAAAACTAGCAGAAACGCGTAAACGCGAGAGTTTTGGATGGGGAAATTTGAAAGGTGCATGAACACACGTTTTCATAAACTTCTTCATTGGAAGTGGTTGCCTGAACCTGTGTTGAAGGAGCTCTGTGTACATGTAGCCTTAGAACCAGAGCCCAAGTACAGGCCAAGGGTCCCTTCGTAACTGACACAGCAAAATTCAAATACTATAAAGCCCACTACTTCATTTATTTATTTATTATTTAGAGTCTTGTTTTTACAAAAAAATAATTTTGTGTGAAAATTCATATTGAGATACACTCTCCTATTATTTCACATCCTAAATCATATCCGAAAAGCTATGCCCAAACCTGGCATCAAATACATACATTTTCCATCAGATGCCTTTTTACTTTTCACTTGCCCATCCCATTTGGATTTAATAATCCATTTTAAAAGGCATAACAAGCAAAAAAACATAACACACTCAGATACATTTTGTATAGTTTTTTTTAAATCCTTATTTCCGATGTTTTATTTTCTTTAAAGTACATAGAATAGATTCATAAAGAATTTTAAAAGTCTATTAAAAGATAGGAAAGAAGCAGAAGGCACCATAGTCACTGAAACCAATGTAGAATTCAAAGAGTTAGTAAACACAGTTGAAGCAGATATCCTATAGATTCTTATCTTGAAGATGAATGTCTAAAGACACAATGAGCTTTATCCGCTCTGGAAAAAGATGGTAACATCAAGAGGATGTAAGCTAACTCTCAAAGCTGCAGAATTTTGCAAAAAATAGGAAAAAAATGTTCATAAAATATAACAATCTATTAAAAAACGACTAACAACGATTGCAAATAAACATCTCAAAATAAGTGGGTTGCCAAAAAAGATTGCCCTTTATGAAATCAATTGAAGTGTAATTTCTATTTGCAGACAAAAGTAAACCTACTGAAAGAGTGTGATGGATCTTAAAATAGCATCTGGGAAAAAGAGGCCTCCCAAAAGGCCAAGGCGTCATCCTTAGTGGGTCTGAGAGCTCACACAGCAACCGGCCACAGCAAGAACCAGTGATTATCACAATGGCAAAACTCCAAGATAGTCTCAAGTATGGAAATTTGAACTGCACCTGGCCCTGCATGCCATCCATGATAGAAAAAAAAAAAAACAAGCTGCTGCTTGGTAGGATCCACTGGGAAATTGAAGGAGAGGCTGATATCAATGAGCCCCAACCCACAGGCAGCACAGCAACTAGTTATAGAACTACAACAACAGGACTTGATTATATTGGCAGGAGAAGTTGGGAACCACCATACTACAGCAATGTGAAATATCACAAATAGAAGTTGTATTGGGATTCTCTAGAGATGATAACATGGTCTGCAATTCAGGCATGTGTGGAAAACCATTAGAAAGTGGCTGGAATAGTGTACAGAAACAGCTGCACCAAGAAGAAGTCTCCAGACTGAAAATACCCCCAGTGGGAATTAGGGTGGGAAGAACTGCGGTTCTGTGGCACTTCCAGGATTGATTAGGTGTTGATAGCAATTTTAAGCAACCGCAACATGAGATGTGACCAAGGTGATGAATATGAATCCACCTGGAGCACTTTTATTTTACAACCCTTAAGCTAAATGACTAGCTTTTTACCTCAGATTTCCCTCAGCGTTTGACTAGTTTTACTTTTAACTTCTTTCAAAAAGCTCAAGGCAAAATAAGGGATTACCAGTGTGGTTGCAATTGTTGGCAAGCGAAGCAGAATGGAATTAGTAAACAGATGTGTAACATATTAAACAATAAAAACATTTATGATGTAAAACTTAATTTTAGAAATGATTTTATAAGTAGCCTATTCATTGTGTTTGCGGTCATGGGTAGTATGTGTTATTGGTTGGGAGGGTAAAGGGTGGGTTGGGTTTTTATTGTGTTTTTGCTTTTGTTTGTTTTTAAATGTAAAGTACTTCGAGTTACGCCAGGTATGAGAAGCGCTTTTTATAAATAAAGTTTCATTTGATTTGATATGTAGGGATAGTTACCATTTGGATTTTATCTGATTCTGATGCCAAAGCGGTACTTTTGAAACGGTTCTGGTGCCTAAATGGTGCTCCAACCAAAAGGCCAGGTTTTTTTTTTCAAAAACATGCAAGTGTCACAAAGCAGGGTGAAGGAATGCGCTGTAAGGTGCCTAAGATGCTTTATTTCCTTTATTCTGACAGTCTGCACTTCTAGCGCGGCGTCTCTGTTTTCACACAAGTAGAGGGAAACATAACTTCCACCGCTCATCGCCGCAACAACTGCCGTTTTTTGGAGCATTCAGGCCACTGAATTCAAATTTTTGATGTGAAATACAGCCTAACTTTTGCCCGCTTTGACTTCGGCATTTTGACTGAAGCTTTGTGCACACTAACAGCCTCACCTTCTCTTCCAGTGAACCCGCCCACAATCGTTGAATAGGTAAAATGACTGGATAGAATTTTTGCCGCTTTAATCTAAATGTAACCCTTTAACATCAAAGACTTAGCTCCAGTGTTGAGGTTCTTTAGACTACCGTACAGTTTACACCACTAACTTAATACCAGTGGATTCTGAAATGGAGAAAAGCAGCCTTGTGCTGATATGCAAAACTTGACAGTAGTGATATGCTTACGTAGATCAGCCGATTCAGAGATAAGTGGCTTTGCTTTACACTAGTAATGTGTTGCATAACAGTGCAAAGCCAATAGAAAAAACTGCATCGGAATCAGCTGATCACATAAACTGTTGGGTAGTTACAATACATCAAAGAGCCTTTGTTCTTTAGCTGTCGCTGGCGACACCTCTGGTGTTAAAGGGTTAACAATATATATGGTTTTTGTCCCATCGTATAAGGAAATTTTATCCAAAAATAGGAATACATTTTTGGATTTCCGTTACACTTAAGGGACATGGTCCGTAGTTTTTTTGTCATCATCCAGTGTAAGGAATCATCACTATTACACTTGGTGTGCCATGTAATGCTGCTGCTTAGTGTTACAGGAAACAAATGCTTGGTGTAGCCCTGAGAATTCTGTCATCCTTTATTAAAGATGACATGTACTTTTAGCACACATCGCTCCCAGGCTTTTTCCACTGCTCTGTTAGTTTTAAAGACACCTCTGGGGGCACTTACAGAGAAAACAGGTAGTGTTACAGACACATAAAACACAGATAGGAGCACATTGTCTCTGTGTAATATAAAAACACTCTTGAACAGGGATTACGGTGCCAGTACAGAAAGATACATTGATTGGAGTGTCTCATGTGTCCTTCTTTTTCAGCGCAAAAGATTATTACAGATTAAGGGATGCTATAATACTGGCCATAGCCATTCTGAGCCTCTCAGTAACCCTAACACTTAAGTTGGCAGAAACAGCTATTTTAAACAGTTTTATCTTCACATAACACTTATATATTATTGCTGTTCTTGGCACAATTTACATGACAAACTTCTGCTTAACAAGATATCCTTTTCTTACAGAAATATGCATTAATATTCTGTAATGAATCACTTAGAGTTGACCTTACAGATATCTACGCATTTGCTGCATAAAGGTCACAGTGATGCACTGGGTTGCATTTAATCCTCTGGTTCTGCTTTGGTGTTCACACAACTGCATCAACCTGTATGAGTTGTATCCTTTACACTTCCTGTAGACTCCAGACATGAGTCTTGAAGTCAACACAAAAACTTTTCAACTGCTTTAAGAAGGACTTTTAGAGGTTGATCTGCTCTTGTGTCCTTAAGTGTGTGGAACAGGCTCCTGAAGAGGCCATTATCTGTTCAAAGGAAAACGTGAAGCCGCCACTCTGTTGTGGCTTCTTTTCGTCTAAAGATTGTCATTGTCATCGTGTCTTCGCATTTTTATCTACCTTTAACTTAACCTTGTGATGTATTTTGCTGTGTTGTCAAAGTGGGTAGCACAAAATTATAATGTGTGATATATATTAGAGTGGAGTGGCTCACTCAAAACACTAACTCCAGATGCTAAAAGAAGAGTTTGGTTTCATTTTTTCACTGGATATTTCCATCTAGTAATACATGACTTTGACATTTTACATTTGCATTTGAAGATCCACTCTGATGAAAATTGTGTTTTTGGCATTTTAAAAATGATTTTATGGTTTTTTCTCATGGTAGAGGAAATATTTAAAGAAAATAAGGCTTCAGTGTGTGTTTCTGAGTATTTCTTTATTCAAATCATTGTGAATCAGGAGCAGACAAAAAATTATATTTGTGATGTTGAAAATACACTGGGCAGGCTACAAGCTCCTTGCTCCGCTCCATTCTGGTGTGTCTTGTAGATGACTAGATCCATTAATATCTTCGTTTTCCTCATCTGAGCTGGCATTTGGCTCAAAACTGGCTGGATAGCTCCGATATTGCTCGCCATTTTTTTGCACCGGTATTGTCAGACTGAGCTTATGAGGGGCTATAAAAGAGAGTAAAAAGAGAGCTCTCAGTAATGGGAAGAGGAAAGGGGGGTGGGGTTGCTCTGCACTAATGGTCCCACCTCCAATGTAGAGGCACATTTCTATTGAACTCTGCCACTCTGCAGAAACAATGTCCTAGAAAAAGCCAATGTATGTTTGATTTTGACAAAAAAAAAAAAATCCATAATATTAATTAAATGACAGCTGGGAATGCTTTTCAATAATCTCCAAAGATGATCGGGTTGGGTCTTTAACATGCAATTGATGTACCATTTTTGATCATTTCTGTCAAATGAAAAAAAAGTTGAAACAAATGTTTAAGCTGTTGCTCTTATGTTTTCTGTAAACTGATCCTCATCTGCAGTCATGTTAGAAGCTCCCAAAAATAGGCTACAAAAAAAGCTTTGGATGAGTAGATTCTGTATATGATTGCCTGAATAGAAGGGAAGGACTATTTTAAGTTTTGTCTTCCTCCTAATTCAGACACTTGAGCTATTGTTTTAAATGTATGAATGAAAACAACACAATTAGGATACAGAGGACAAATGAAGAACTACAGCTAGAAATATAACAAGCTGAATGGGTCTAAGAACTAAAAGTCTGGTTAGAAACAGCTATAATTGCAGTTTAGCAAAGACTTTTTTGCTGATTCTGTCTTTGTTTGGGGATTATATAACTTTCAAGACAAAGAAGTGTAGAAGTTTTGAAATAAATTGTATAATAATTGTCTCAAAGCAAATACAGTAGCTAAAGTTTTTAAATAAATGTTTCTTTTGCAACGCCTTAAGAAAAGAGGCATTTTTGTGTTTTCCCAGACTGTGGGAAGAGGAAAATAAAGGTGCAGAGGTAGATTTTGTGCAAAGTAACACTGAGATCAATACAGACTTATCCTACTGTGCTGACAAGCCACTGCACATTCCTCCATGGACCTTTATGTCTGGCCCCTGGCCTGATAAATGCTGACATCCAGAAACATGAAACTCCTGTGATGACAAGCATTTGTGTAGTGTGTGTGTGTGTGTGAGTGAGAGAGACAGAAAGAGATGGGTAGAAGAGGAAAAAAATAGATGTGAACCGAAGAATCCCAAAGGCTGCTCGGACATAGGCTGTTTCTCAAAGATACCTCGGGATTTCTCTGTTGGTGTACAGTAGCCGTAGTGAAGTCACATAGGGCTGGAACTTTTAGATGTCAAGAAGATCCTCTGCCTCTCTGTGCCTCCAGGTTTTCATCAAAGCTGAGATTACTCTCACAGACAGCATGCACAAAATAAGCCACAAGGCACCCCCTCTTCCCGCAGCTCCTGGGGCAGTTGGGGAATTTTTTCTTGCACAGACACAAAACTGTAATTGTGTGGTGTTTGAGCATGTACTCGAGAGTTTGTGTGTGCAATTAGATGGAAATTAGAGCTGACAGTGTGCTGACCAAAAGTGACAAATACTCCCATGCTGACTGTAAAGATTACTTCAAAGATCTAAGGACATGTTTGGAGGTTCTTTTTCTTTAGCACTGAGAATCAGTGTTTATCAGTGTCTGTTTGGAATTATTTGTGTTTATTATTATTATTTTTTTTGTGTGTTATCCTGGTACCTCAATATTCCCTTTTTTAAATTTTCAAATGTGGCTTTTTTTTTTACGTGCGCTTCCTTTTCAGATGCCCCCAGTCCAACATCTAACACACACACACACACACACACACACACACACATATATATTTTTTATTTATTTTTTTCTTTTATTTTACAAGGATAGCTAAATTGAACTACCTGGTGTTATTCGAACTATTTTAATCAACATGCAGTAAAAACATTTTAAAAAGTTAGTCGTCTGTAATGCCTCCCTTTTCTCTGAAAAAATGGAGAGAACATTTCCCGAAATCACTGCAGCTGAGGGTGTACAGTACTGCAGGAGGATTTGGCCTGGTATCTGTTCCATGAGTGATTTGGAATGTGGGAGGGGTGCATGGCAGGGTCTGCTGGTTCTGGAGAGTGATTACAATTTCCTGAAGTCTACAATACCATAAATTAAGATACATGTCATGATGCTAGTCATATATTCTAGGACAAAGAGAAGATGAAGTTAAAAAGTTAATTGTTCAGTACAACAACAGTCATTCTTTTTAGGAACAATTACAAAACTCAAATGTAAAGACTAGATTTTTAAGGCAAATCTTTTTACATAAAAATCACGTTTTAAATAAGATAATCAAATGTTGTAAACCAGCTTTATTGCTTTATTTTTTTTTTCTTTTTGCAATGTTCATATTGGATTACCATTTATTTTGGAGTGTCATGTTTTTTTTCTTAGTTTGGCTGAAGGTCCAATGTTGTTCTCAAGTGCGACCTATGTGTAATCTTTTTTTTTTTATTTTTAAGAAATAGCAACAACCACTAGAAAGCACTGGCAGTATTTGTATTGGTATTTGCTACTGACAGCAACACAGAAGAAGAAGCGCTGCTCAGGCTTGACCGAAAGCAGAGCGACACAGAGGATTAAGAATTAAATGGATTTAGCGGTCTGCAGTGATATAAATAGTTTTGTTGACTTGTTTGTTTGTTCTTTATGCTGTGGTTATCATAATAATTGATGCTGCGCAAAGATACTAGATTCCTCAGATGTGTTATGAAGCTAATTTTAAGGATCAATGTATTACAATAGTGAAGTGCATATTCAGTATATTGTTATTTATTCCATTAATATGAATTCATTCATTCATTTTCTAAACCGTTTTATCCCTTTTGGCGTCACAGGGTTGCCGGAGCCTAACTCGGCTACTCATGGGCGAAGGCAGGGGACACCCCTGGACTGGTTGCCAGTCTGTCGCAGGGGCCACAATCACACACCCATACACACTCACATCCACACCTAGGGACAATTTCGAGTAACCAATTAACCTATGAAGCATGTTTTTGGAGGGTGGGAGGAAGCCGGAGTACCCGGAGAAAACCCACGCATGCACGGGGAGAACATGCAAACTCCACACAGAAAGGTCCCCATTGATGACACTGTTTCAAGTCCCCCAGCAAGGACTTGAACTGGGAACCTTCTTGCTGTGAGGCAAGAGCACTAACCACTGCGTCACCGTGCAGCCCCATTTTTATTATTGTTATTATGAATTGCTTTTCAAATAAAATGTTTGTTCTGAGTCCCAGATTTTATTAAATCATTTTCTCCCAAAGGTGTGACTTTTAAATGCTGCTTTATTATGCCATTAACCCTGTAAAGCCCGAACCATTAAATAATTGACAGACAATTCCAATTCTTTGGATTTGAAGTCTTTATAGGTCTCTCGGAACAAACAAGCAAAACAAAAAAAAACATTTTTTTTTACAAATATATTTAATTTTGTATCATATTTAATATATCAAGTCACACAGCTCAAACATATCTTTTTTCCTCAGCTAACAAAAATATTCCAAGAAGAAAAAAAGTACAAGATATTTGTATTTCTACTCCATTGCTCTTGCGGAGGGCTGAGAGACTCGTATCAAATATGATACGTTCAGCTTTAAAGGTTTAAATATGCTATAAGTGATGTTAAAATTGTTTTTGTCTTTGGTAAATTCCTTGCTTTGTCTATCCCTTCTGATATTAATTTGCATAATTTATATATATATTCATATAATTACAGTTTCTCTATTATTGTTGGTGAGGGTAAAATTTTAATAATATGCTCAACAATTCATTACACGATAGCTTGTTAAACTTGGTGTTCATCAGAGAAAAGTACTGAGTGTTCCTACATGTGACCTTAGTTTTAAAAAAAAGAACATAAAACCAGTCATTTTGTAAATATGAGCACTAAAATGAAGAACGTGACATTTTTGTCCTATCTGTGTCAGCATGGCAAGCTGTAAATGCGCCACTGTCATTTTATCACTGTATGAAACCAGGTTGCAGCATTAGCATTCCTTTGGTGTTGTAATTGTGGCAGTTTGACAGGCCTGAGCTCACATATCATGTTCTTCAGAAGGTAACGTCAGTCGTTTCATGTTGAAAACAGTTTCCCAATTAGAGATTTTTCAAGGAATAGAGAAACAGCTAAAAACAGGACTGAATGGAGATAAACAAACCGAACAACAGTGTGTGTTTAAAAATAAAAGAAAAAAAAAACAGTCCACTGTTTTCTTGAGCTAATCAGAGGCACATCATCCAATTCAAATTCTGAAGCTCTATTTCACATTGCAGTTGTCATCTAGTATTTATTGACAAGGTCCAAGTTTTGACTCAGCATCAATCTCTGCTGACAAAGGGAATTCATAATTTAAATTTCTTTTGCAGAAATAATGGTTCTGATTTGCAAGGTAACTAAAAACATGTATCTGCACTTTTTGAAAAGTGAAAAGAGCATAAATTACAGTTGAACACAACTTATAAATATCGCTTCTGTTCAGGGATGCACAGTAATTTTTATTACTGACAAAGCACACTTCATCGGACACTATCCCGCTTATAACATGGTCACTAACAAAATAAATACCAATTATTTATTATCTTGAAAAATCAGGCCCAAAGTTCTAGCAAAGACAAACTTGACAATTTTAACTTAATGCAAAAAGAATTCAGCAGGAATTATGAATTTGTCCCTAAATGACCACGGCCATAAAAGTAAATTATATTCTATTTCACAAACATGTTCCAAGGTCATGTTATGTCTAATCCATTGCCTAGCCTAAACAAACAGACTGAATACTAAACAAATTAAATGAAAAAAATATATATATATCTAAAATTTCAAAGCAACCATGGGTCAAATAATTATTTTATAACATCTTTGTGTATGAATTTCTTTTCCATTAATTTCAGAATCTGACTGAATGTTTGACACAAAGAAGTTTGAAGGATAATTTTGTGAGAAATCTTTTTATGTAATAATAGATAAAGCAATATGCTGATGTACATTCCCTGTGAGTCACAGCTCAGCCAATAGCAAGGCAGAAGGCAAAGTGATGGCAATTTAAATAGCTGGGGGGGACTGTTGACATACACAGTCTGAAGTAAAAAAAAAAAACAAACAAACTAGTAACTCTTTTTTTTTTCCCCAAAGGTGTGGAATGCTTTGTTCACTTCGTACTGTTATGGTAATTAGCTGACAAACATTTTTTTTCTGACAAAACTGGTAAGGAATGTAGTAATGTGAACTCACTTTCCTGATGTGATGAATCAGGGAGAGCCATGAAAAAATGCAGTTTGAAAAAGCTCATAAGTGTGATATACAAGTTGCTATGGCAAGCCACAAGCTCACTGCTCCGCTCTATTCTGATCCATGTACGTGTTCGTTTTTTTCCATCCTAGCTGGCACCTGGTTCAAAACTATGACTGTGTGTGAGGGTCTGTAAGCTAGCAGGAGAGCACATAAAGAGATGGATCATGGAAATGGAGCAGCTTACCACCACCAGTTCCGCCCACACCTCAGAGGCAAATTTCAAATGAGATACTGCCGCTCTGCAGAAACTATGTTCTAAAAAGCTTTGACTTTTGACTAAAACCGGCATAACCATAATTAAAAAAACTGCCGAGAACACTTTTACCATAGATAAAAAGATTACGAAAAATAAAAAATTCTGTTTGAAACGTGAGAAGTGATTCTAAAGTAAGAGCATCCACTGAAACTGAACTCCCCATTACCTTCTTTCTACATTTTGGCGTGCAGACGTCTGCATGACAGAAAAAAAAGAAAGAAAAAAAGAATGGCAAAGCCTAAAAGATAAACACAAAATAACTGAAAGGAAGTGCCTAGAGAATGTGTGTGCAGATAACTGAACTGAGCTGAGCTAATGCTGTGGAGCTCTTTGACATGTCAACAAGTCTTGGAAAGCACTATATAATGACAGTCCATTGACTCCATTCAGATATACACATGGGGAAAACTTAATGGCTGTGTACATCTAACTGTCAGCAAGCAAATATTCACAGATCTTTCCTTTAACTTATATCAGGTTTTTGTAATTTCTTTTTGGGGAGCATGATTACTACCTTTATCAACACGTCAACTAGTGCTTGTAAATTCTGTATTTCTTAATAAAAAGTCAAAGTGAGAGCTTCACACATAATATTTAACAAAGGTTATGTTAGGGCACACTGACATTGACTGCAACACCCAATATTCCTTTTAGATTGAGGAAAATGTACTGGTAAATTAAATCAGACAAACAAAAACAGCAAAATAACAAGAAAAAACATAAAAAAAGGTTTACAGAATTTTTTTTTTTCACTTTTAAATTTATTGGGATTAAAAAAAAATTATTTAAAAAAAAAAAATTGTATTTTCCTCACTGTGGGGCACATCAGATTATAAGGCACGCCATCATTGAATGGTCTATTTTCTGTCTGTCTGTCATTTAAAATGTGCACCAAACTATAAGACCCATCAAGCTAAACAAAAGAGTCAAAAATAAGTCAGTGAGTCAGTCACAATTAACTGGATTCACAGTAACTCTAGAAGTAGAATTAGTTATGTGTTTATAACACATTAACCACGATAGAAGTGCTAGTCACGTTAGCATATTCACAATACCTGTAACTCCCAACCTTGTTTGCAACATGAATAAAAACTGACTTTTTATGCAAAAACAATACTGTGACAACGCTAACTCCCAACCTTGTGAGTAAAGCTTAAGAAAAAAAAAAAAAAACAGTCCGAGACAGCTGCATGTTAGCGACGTTAGAGTATTCACAGTAGCCTATCTGTAACTCCCAACTTTGTTTGCAACACGTAACAAAAAACTGACTGTTACTAATAAAACAAACATTACTGTGACTATACCACTCAAAATTGCTTCGTCATCACCAAGGACAACTAGAATTAGACCATATTTCACTAATTAGTAAAAATTTCATTCAGTTTTACTTGAAAGTAAAACTTTCTTGAATGCTAATCTTAGGTTTTTTTTTTTTTTTTTTACAAATTTGGCAATGAATGAAAATTGCTGTTCCAATCGCGCAAATATAAAAGAACAACAAGCTATTTACTACTTAAATGTTCATGAATGCAACTGCACTAGATTCATTTGGGTTGTGTAATTTATTGATCAGAATAGACATTTTTAAAATTACAAATTTGATTCAGCAAACTACAGGACTGTTGCATCTTATCTGAAACCTCAAAGACAGAGACAGCCTATCCCTTCCATTACATGTTTTTTACTACGCGTATTTTGTAAAATGGTTGCTTCGAAAGCTCATGCAGTGGTGTCCAATACATAACAGAATCTGTTCTTAAAGCAGATGCTGAAGAGTGCACTATGAATGTGTTTGGTGGGCTTCTGGAAAATGTGGTATTGAGAAGCATTGTGTTACCCTCTAATTAAGGCAGAGAGAATGTCAGACAACACAGTTGACCTATTCTCCATCACACCATCAGTGTGGCAAGAAGGCATCCATACTGGATATTTCAAGTGACAAGTTTGCCAGCCAAATGTCAGAGTAATGCACGTCAGTCCGCTGTTATTTTCACCTATCCTCCATTTCATTTTTCCTTTTTTTTCAGATGGAAATCTCACAGATCTGCTAGAAGGCAAGCGATGATACTTCATTATCATTCCTTCAGATAGATTAGAATTCACAGATCTCTTAGAGTATGTGTGGAAAAAATTGATAAAGAAGCATGAGTGCAGAAGTACAGCGGATGAATGACAGAGTTGTACAGCTTTGCATGAAAATACAGATAATGTAGTCAGATGCCGAGGGAAGTGATGTCAAACAGACAAGCCGTCAAATGAGGCACTGAGCTGCCTTCTCCTTCTCGGTGAAATAAAAGCCTCTGGCCTAAGATTCAAGCCGCGTCAGGATGTCAAACTCCACTGTTTTGACACTTGCTGCTGTCCTCAGCAGAAAGGAGGAGGCAAAACAGCCGAGTAGACTTTTGTAAACACAAAATTCACAGTCCATTTGGGATTCAGTTCTTCATGAATGCACAAGCGGGAGGACATATAGTCGAAAGCATGCACACATTTATTCAAATGAGGTGTTCTGTTTTTGAGTGGTTCGGGTTTTTGTGAAATCAGCATTTGAGAGGGAATGGGTGGAACAGCCAAAATACAGAACTATGTTGTTTCAGTGCCAAGTCAGATATATCATCCAGCACATTACATTTTTTAACTCCCTGCATATTCTGCCTGTTTTTTAAGTTGCCTCATTTGTTTCTTTGAGATTTCTGGCTAAAGCTTCACAAGCACCTGTATGGGTACTTCAACTTTTTGTGTTGTCCGAGCCCGTGGAGGGTTGTAGACGGTAGCGGCTGCATTGGATGGTGAGCTCAGGTGTGTTTTGCGCTCATACAGTCACTTCAAAAGATGTGATGAAACTGGAACTAATGAAAGTTATACATATGACGTACAGGTGACGATGTCGTACGGTGCCCTTTTGCCACACACTAGTCATTAGTAAGTTGTAAGGACTGGCTCCTTACTGACTGCACACAAATGCTACATGCAGGGGTGTGCAGTTGATACGTACCTGCCCGAAGGACACGTGTAGGATTCCTACACAAACTACACTGATCTGGCCTCAGTAAAAGGCCAGTATTTGTGTAGCTTGCGTTGTGCACATTGCATAGCAGAAAACATGGTGCCTAAGAACTAGAAACACTTAAAAATGTGGTTACACTTCACAAAAATAATGACAACATGATGACTTGCAATACTTGTAAATTGTATATTTCAACAAGGACAGGGGACACCTTGAATATATACAAAAACATCTGTGCTTAAAACAGTGGGTATTTTTAAAAGAATGCCATGCTTTTGATCCATCTCAGAGAACTGGAACCAAGGAGCAGATTACAGCCTGTCCTGTCTTCCATTCCATCTAAGAGAGCATTCTCCACAGCTGGAGTCCTGTAAGATCCGGTCTTTTACCAGAAAGGCAGATATGCTTATTTTTTTCTGCAAAATAATATATAATTTTGATGTTTCTAACTTGTGCCTCTATAAGCAAACTGCGCTGTTTGTTCTCCTTTTTTCTTAATAAGAATCGATTAAGAATCAAATCGTTAAACACAATCACGAATGGAATCTGAAAAATATGTATCAATTCCCAGCCCTCTTCAGGAGCACCATGTCATAAGGGAAATTTGTATGACACACATGTGTCTCACATACTTCACTCTTATCTTTGCGTTTTAGCTCTGACCTGTTGCTCCCAGTGCGTCCATAACAAAGTTTCCACTCCACAGGCGCACAACGTGACTTGTTTTTTCGTGCAGGACCCATGCATACCCCGATACAGGTTTACCATTTTTGCCTGTGGACAGCCTGCTGTAAGGACAGTAATGACTAAGACTTTTCTGAAACCCCAACATTCAGACGATCTTATATGGGCGAATCTTTCAACCAAAAACCGACTGACTCCATGGATGAAAGCAGCAGGAGGAAAAGGAAAAAGTGGAGGGCAGAGCGGGAGGGTGTGAAACAGAGAGATATAAAGAGTGAAACAGACTGAGAGCAAATCTATTACTGATAGTGATTTAGTGCTTGCTGGGGAGGAAGGGCAACAGAGGGGTCCATTCATGTGGCTCTTGTCCCAGCAGAAGAGATAAGAGGGTATTGGAGCTCAGCTAACTCTGTAATTACTCTGCACAAAAGTCTACAGAGACTTTCTTTCTTCTTTTTTGTGCAGAAAGCTCTTTTTAACATACTCAAAGAAAATGATACAACAATGGTTAAAGACATTAGAAGCCACACAGTGTTACCTCAGCCATCTTTAAACTGGTTGAGGGTGTGATTTGTGTCTCTAGAAGATGTTAATACCTAACATCCTCATCCCAACCAGAATGCTGGTGCTTTCATCTCAGCAGTACAGATTATTTGTCTTTTCTTGCATGCAGTTGTCTCTGAGCAACCCAGCGTCTAGTGCCACAAGAGCCCTGACAGGAGGCAATTTTGTGATGTTATTTGGGTGATTTTATCTGCTCAGTAGGGCACTGTGCCCCCAACCACGACTGACACATTTGTAGTTCTCGTCTCCCCTGTGCAAACCCCACCTGAGACATGGTTAAATCAGAGTAATGAAGTACGCAGCGCACGGTCCAAGGCATCAATCAGGAGCCAGCAGGAGAACAAGCAAAGGAAGAAATAAAGAGGTGAACTTACAGCATAAAAAGAAAGAATGGAGGGAGGGGAGATAATAGCTGGGAGAGGAAATTTAAATGTGTGGCAAAATGACAAGAGGAAACCTTTTGCTGTTTATGAAATATTACAGAGCCGTACATTAAAGTGAAAGGCGCAGCTAGAGAGAAACGTGCTTAGGTCTTGGAAGAAAAAAAAAAGAACAAGGGCAGTAAATTGAGACCTGATTATACCATTTAGCTGAGGAGTGTGGTTAGGTTTCCCCTCTGTGAAAGGTTATTAAAGTTTAATGCTAAAACGAGTCTGTATTAGATATGACATATTCAGGGTGAACTAATCTAGGACAGTGATGTCAACGGGGTGAAGCAGTTTTCCAATGCGTAACAAGTGACCCGACCGGCATGAGGACACCAAAAAAAAAGAGAAATATGATACTTTTTTTCTTGTTTATTGATCCATTTACATCTTTAATGTTCTATTCTTGTGTTAATATGCAGCTATTATCTGCAGTCATGTGAAAAATATATAGTTTTATCAATTAAGACAACTGAACTTAAATTATGCTACCAGTTCTTCAAATAATGAAATACAAACTACAGAAAGCAATAACGTAATATATTACACAGTGCAATTATTTATGCTACAAAAAAAGGCTTATAAAAATCAGATTGGACTCCTTGATTACGTAGAGAAACACTGTGTGCATTAATAAAGTGAAGTGATACTTTTTTGCAAGACATTATCAATTTCCTAAATCACTGTACAGGAAAGTGTGCCCTTTTTTCAGCAACTTCAAAGTGTCTCAATTCTTTATTTCATCCTTGTTTCTTCGGTTGACAGCGTTTAAATGCACATCAGTCGAACAATCGTGGTGGAACACCTGTGCAGAATGAATCCATAAGGCACACCAGATTATATGGCAAACTGTCAATGAATGGTCGATTTTCTAACTGGTGTCATAAGGCACATCAAACAATAAGGCGCTATAAGTGAGACCAAAGAGCCAGAGATAAGGCCACATTAGAGGCATTAGCCTTGGTAGAGTATTTACAATACCTTTAACTCCTTAGCTTGTTTGCAACAGTCAAATAAAAAGACCAATACAGGTAAAACAAATTTACTGTGTTTATGTTTTCTTTCGGCCTTGTGATTAACATGTAAAACAAAAACGCAGTCTGACACAGCTACACGTTTGCGTATCTGCAATAACACCCAACCTTGTTTGCATCATGTAAAAAACTGACTGATACTGCGTAAACAAACATTTCTGGGACTATGCTAACTCCCAACATTGTTAGAAATGTAAAAAACAACAAACTGTCAAACTGTTAGCCATTTTAGCGTATTCACCATAACACCAACATTTGTTTTGAACTTGCAGAAAAACTGTCTGACATTTTGACAGCGGTGGCCTCTTCCCAAGGTCAAAGGTAAAAAAAAAACTTTTGGGGTGGTTGTACACTTAGGCTGGCAGGATGTGTGTGAAATTTTGTAATGATCAGTTGAATAAAAGTTTCCTTTTCCTATATTATTTTGAAAACAGGAAAATCAATAAATCTCACATTTAGCTACAAAATGGCTGCCAGGACGTAGGTCATGTGGTCATCCATGATAACATCAAAACTTCTTTTGGATATCCCTGACACGTGTGTTTTGGTTTTGAAACTGTACTTAGCCCAAAATTCATTTGTTTTCAGTTTCACTAGCCGTGATGTCATCCTCTTGATATGGTCACTATGCCCAAAATTCATTTTCGCTGGGTACTAGGTGTGTGCAACTTTTGGTTCGTTTTCGTGCATGTGGCGGTGGTAATTTTTTTTTCACAAAGTAACCGTTACAAAGAGGAAGAAGAATGAAAAATTCCGAAAACAATATAGAAAAATTAGGGCAGAGTGTGTCTCTGTATGTATTGTGTGTCTGACGACACACTGTTGATGCCTTTTTGGGCTTATTGCTTGCTTCAAGGTCTTCTGAGGTCTTTCTATGCCATTTTATTCTGTTTTGAAAACAATATAGTCCTTGCAGTAAGTGACTGCTGCGAGCCATAATTAATCCATATAGCCTACAAGGTGCATCAGGTAATAAGGTGCACTGTTGTATTTGAATGGTTTTAGGTGTGCCTTATTGTACAGCAAATGTAAACTATCATGGAACTACAGTTAACCGTTTAGAAGCACCTGTTGGCTGCTCATCGTTTTAAATCCTGTGGAAATTGTGATGTATAAGTCTTTTTGAAAGTGTTTTCATTCCTTTTTTGGCTTTAAAGATACATTATTATGTGCTGTTAACAAAGAACTCAGGTTATGATTTTGCAGTATTACTGTCAATTCTGTCACGTTTTTATTTGGCACATTAACAATTGTTTTTTTTCCCACTCGCATGAATAAAACAGGTGTAATCATGTCATGACAATGTGCTTGAATCAGAACTCCTTTGATTTGAAGAAAATGACAAAAAAGATTCAGAGGCACACAATTAACAAGTCCTAGAAAATGACAGCAGCTTTTTTTGGTCCTCTTCCAAAAATGAATCTGATGTTTTTACAGACAGATAAATCAATAGATAAAGAGAGGAACAAAAGCAACAGTTTTAACAACTACCTCTGCTTTCTTTATTGAATGTGGTCCAAAGTTTCCTCAAGATGCAGCTATGCTGTGATTTTTTTGTTTTTTTTTTGAAAGAACTAAGAAGGTTGAGAGTTACATTTGCGTCCATGGTTTATTTTGACTACCTCAGATGCTGGACGTGCTTTGAAAGCTTTGACTCCATGATTCTTTGCAGAAACAATAGCTGGGAAATAAAAGCTGCTCAGATGAAGCTAGAGCTTGTTGTCTAAAAGGTTGTGTAGCACAAATTGAAAAACACACTGACAACATTGCAAAACTGTACAAAACCCTTGACATGATATTTAAAAAAAAAAGACAACATTATTTCCTTAAATGGGCTGCACGGTGGCGCAGTGGTTAGCGCTCCTGCCTCACAGCAAGAAGGTTCCCGGTTCAAGTCCTGGCTGGGGGACCTTTCTGTGTGGAGTTTGCATGTTCTCCCCGTGCATGCGTGGGTTTTCTCTGGGTACTCCGGCTTCCTCCCACCGTCCAAAAACATGCTTCACAGGTTAATTGGTTTCTCTAAATTGTCCGTAGGTGTGAATGTGAGTGTGCATGGGTGTGTGATTGTGGCCCCTGCAACAGACTGGCGACCAGTCCAGGGGTGTACCCTGCCTTCGCCCATGAGTAGCCGGGTTAGGCTCCGGCAACCCCGTGACCCCGAAAGGGATAAAGCGGATTGGAAAATGAATGAATGAATGAATTTCCTTAAATTAATAATTTATTACTCAAAATTAGTATTTTGTTCACACAAATTAATATTTTGTTTAACAAATTAGCATAATATTTGCATTTTGAGGGCACAAAGTAGCATTTGGTGCACACAAATGGCTATTTTGTTAGCACAAATTACTTATTTAATATGTTAAATTCAAGCAAGTAATTTGTGACCATAACATATACATTTTCTGCCCCAAAATTATTAACTTGTGCCCACAAAAATAAAGTGTTGCCACAACATGCTTTTTTTGAGTGCATAAAATAATAAATAATGGCCAAAAGTATTATTTAAGAGAAAAATACATATATTTCATTCTCACTCCTAATTTGTGCCCACATAGAAAGTAATTTTTGTGCACCAAATGCTAATTAGAAGGCTTAAAATAAGTATTTTGTTCACACAAAATCACACTAATTTGCTCACAAAAATTTTTTTTTGCTACAAAATGCAATTTTTTGTGCACAAAAAAATGCCACAAAATGCAAATTTGAGCATACAAAATACTAATTTGTGGCCACAAATGTTTTTATGTCATATCCAGGGCTCTGTGCAATGTTATAAAATACAAAATAGTGTGATTATTGTTTTCAAAGGAGATGCTCCACATGTTCTACCTCAGTAAGGACAGATGCTCACTCTTGAGTGTTAACCTTTCCCAAGAGGGTCTTTTGCTAGGAAATAAAGTGTAGGATTTGCTCCTCTCTTTCTTATTATCAATCATTTCTCTCTTTTGATAAATAATAAATCACAAATATAAAAAGTTCTTTGAGCACAAAGTACGGCTCAGTTGTACTTCACTGCTTCTTCTTATTTAAATCACAAAGCAGCACAAATTGAGTTTCTTTGCAATCCTCAACTGAAGGGGAAAATAGGAAGTAAAAAAAGGAATCAGCTTTCTGTCTCAACAAAACAGAGAGATTATTAATATATCTTCCAATGTGTTCTGTTAGAATTTTGAGAAGGACATAATCTCATAAGACATGGTTAGACAGAGAATTAATTTAAACACTATGGTGTATGATGCACGTGACGCCGGTTATCCTTTGCTCTTTCATTTACTTCCTGCCGAACCTTAAAAGAGGTTTGATCAGGCCACACCGGAACCAGACAAACAGCCATCCCACCACCAAACCTTTCTCTGATTTCCTGACTTCAAGCAGGAAATCAGAGAAAGCACTCAAATGCTTCAGCAGAGGGGGAGAAGGGGGGATGAAAAGAAACACAAGAAAGGGAAGTAAAAATAAGAAAGAGTGGGAAAGTTTAAGGTTAAGGTGAAAGATTCTGAATGGCACTAGAAGACAGGGATGAATCAGCGAGGCGCCAATTTGTTTCAATCAAAGGAAAGAACTTGTGGTGAAACAGCAGATAGGCAGCCAGGAGCCTTTAAAAAGCCCCGGACCAATTAGTCTTGGCAGCTCAAGTTTAAAGTTTAGAGTGGTCCTTCTGTCCTCTTTCTTCGGCCTTCAAGAGCTTCTAAAAGGAAAATGACCGCATACAAAAAGCAGCAAAAAGTAAATGCTGTTTAGAGGAACTATGACTGAATAGTCAGGATTACTGTAACTCTTTGCTAGCAGCGTGTCCTAAAAGTTCTTTAAAAAGTCTTCAGCTTGATCAAAATGCAGCAGCTAGATTGTTAGCAGGAACCAGCAGAAGAGAACACATTACTCCTGTGTTAGCTTCACTTCACTGGCTCCCAGTTCAATCTAGAATCAAGTTCAAAATCCTCCTGCTAACTTATAAGGCCTTGAATGGTATGGCCCCATCCTATATTAAATATCTCATAGTGCCTTACCAACCAAATAGAACACTTCGCTCACAAAATACAGGACTGCTTGTGGTTCCTAGAATCTCTAAAAGCACAGTTGGAGGTAGAGCCTTTAGCCACCAAGCTCCTGTTTTATGGAATAAACTCCCAGCTCATGTAAGAGACGCTGACACAGTTTCTACATTCAAAGTTAGACTTAAAACATTCCTCTTTGGACAGGCTTATTGCCAGGCTAGCTGGAAATCAGAGATTATTTAACTTACTGCTCCTCTGCCTCACCTGCTGTGATGGGGTTTGCCACGCTGGCTCTGCTCGCTCCTGCTCAGTCCCCCCCCCCTCTCCACCTCAAGACTTCCTCTTATTTTCCACCCTTCCCTCACACTACATACACGTTAAGGGACTTTATGACCTATGGCACTCACTTTAATTTCAAGGGACCACCAAATCCCAACTGCACTCACTCAGACTCCAAGGGACCCCCAAGTCCCATCTGCATTACACAACATACTCAAGTCCACAACCCCCTCTCCTTCATCTCTCTCTTTCCTTTTCTACTAACCTTCTACCTATCTCACAATAAACCCTACCCTAACCCACCTGCAATCTTCATTACATCGCTTGCCATCTGCCATTGCTTTATTTTATTTGGTTTATCATGCCTCTGTTTGGTGTAGTGCGATTCACATGTTGTCCCTCTTTCCCACCCCCCTACGGGGGAGTGGGAGAGATTTCTGATTCCAGGTGGATCATCTGTGCTCCTGTCCTTGGCTGTGACCTCGCCTTTGGCCCCTCCCGCTCCTG
>BSAI01000015.1:16231742-16321627 GCA_036245035.1 Adrianichthys oophorus
CTCGCCTTTGGCCCCTCCCGCTCCTGTCCTTGGCTGTGACCTCGCCTCACCTGTGCTCCTGTCCTTGGCTGTGACCTCGCCTTTGGCTCTTCCCACCCCTGTCTTTGGCCGTGACCTCGCCTTGGCTCTTCCCACCCCTGTCTTTGGCCGTGACCTCGCCTGGCTCTTCCAGCAACCCCAGCTGTTACCACAACTCCTACTGGATGAAGCCCATCTGATAGACTATTCAAACATGTCTTTGTTTATTTAATGCTTAGCTGTTACCTTTACTTGTAGCTGTTTATCTAGACGTGTTTGTTTATTGGACATATACTTGTTATTCAACCATGTAGTTATAGAATTAATCAAGCTCACTTTTCTTTAATAGTTTTAGCACATCACCTGTCCGTCTGGGGTTGAGGATCTCTCCTTCATGTAGGCAACCCTGAGGTTTCTTAGTTTTTTTCCCCACCCCAAAAAAAAGATAGGGTTTTTTTTTTTTTATGGGTGTAAGGGCAGAGATGTTTGTTCAGGTTAGTCTGTTTTATAACCAGCTATTGTTTACTTTTACATGTTTAATAATTTTTTTGCTTCTTGCAATATATTGATAATCAGCCCAATGAGATGGCTATGACTGTGATATTGGGCTATATAAATAAAATTGAATTGAATTGAATTGAATACTGAGCAGGATAGACTTTTAGTCCAAATATATTTTTACTCTTCCTGGCTATTCCAAAAGGACTCTGAAACCCTGTTGGTTGTAGAAAAATTGAACGAACCAGTTAGCGTGGAGCTACTATTGAAACCTGTTGATTGGTGGAAGGTCATTACGACAAAAGTGCCAAGAAAGTGGCCGTATTACTCATGCTTTGTATAAATGAAGTACCAAAAGCCAAGAAAAAATGGAGCTGTAGTTTTAATACGATAAGACGCATTTAAAATCTTTCTGTTTTCTCAAAAATTGGCAATATGCCTTCAAATTTGGTGCTAATACTAATCTGCTAATGAAATGAGTTGTGTTTACTAACCTCAAGTCAGTTATGTGTACACAGTTCTCAAAGTGTTTTGGTACAACTTTGGTAAACTAAAAAGTCGCATCACTTGATGAATTGTTGGAGCCTTACAGCTACCGCAGTCAGGAGCCTGGCGGAAGAATATGTTCTGTGCTTCAACATTATGAATTGAAAAAAGAAAGTCTGTCATTTTGTATTTTATGTGTTGCAACTGAAAAATATGGAGTAATTGTAAATAAAGTTGAACTTATCTGTCGTATTGCATGCTGCAAAGTCTCCTAATGGCAAGTAAAAGAAGCAAGCATGTAGAGTAACACAATTCACTGGTATCAACATCTCTGACCAATCACCTGCCTCTTGGCCCCTTAAGGTATTCTGGGTAGTCAAACCACATTACACAAATGTTTTGCCCAAAGCACCTTATGTATGCATGTGTCTATTGGTATTGTGCCTTATAATATAGTATGCTTTATGTTCCAAAAATATGGTACCTATCGAAAATAATGCGAGGAATGCCACTGGCAGTTTTTTTTTTCTTCCTTTGTTTGTTTTTCTTTTCCTTTCTTGCTCATCTTATGGTCATTTTCTCCAAACAAGAGTAAGTTATTTTTAGGGACATCTGAAAGCTGTTCCGCTACTGGGTTGGTGTGTGGGTACTGTAAGGATCTGTGACTTCAGTTCTGTTTAGTTCATGTCATATGTAACACTACAACACTGCCACCAGCGGCAGGTCATTGTGCACACGAGCCTTTTTATATGTATTCGTACAAACTCAACAAAAGAAAGAAAAAATGGAAACTCCACAGCACTAGCTGTTGCTTTGGATTTTATGACATAGGAGGTAGAGATATTTTTAGTTTGTAGCTTCACACCTTCTCTTATTCCCTCTGCTCTCACTACAGCTGGAGAGCGAACAGAGAAAAAATGTTTAATTTTGTTTCTGAGAAAATTGGCAAATTCGGAGCGGCGAATTACTATGTTAGCTAAGGCAAGAAAAAAAAAAAGAATTAAAAAGTAGTGTGCTTTGATGTGTGTGTGTGTATTGATGCATGTGCTGTGTGCAGATTTCACTGTGCCTTTAGAAGGAGAACTGAGATGCCAGGATTTGGCATCTCCTCTTTAATGAGTATCTCTGGAGATGGCAGGTGCATGTTCAGCCGTTCTTTTACAAGCTCAGCAACAA
Organism: Adrianichthys oophorus; assembly: GCA_036245035.1. Taxonomy (NCBI): domain Eukaryota; kingdom Metazoa; phylum Chordata; class Actinopteri; order Beloniformes; family Adrianichthyidae; genus Adrianichthys; species Adrianichthys oophorus. Next base: position 16,233,921 of record BSAI01000015.1, read on the forward strand.
ACAGGCCAGCCCTCTCCCTCCCACAGCAATACCACTGTCATTAGCAGAATTGCATTAAAAACAGCACCAAACAAATGATATTGCTAATAAACTGACACAAAACACTTATGAAAAACTGGCATCAGCATAAACACCTTTATCTTCTACAGCAATTAAAAAAACACACACACAAAACAAACAATAAAAAAGAAGTGCAATTAGATTTTCAGATGTGCTTACATCAAGGGAAAGGCAAGGGCCATCCTGGATGTTTTGTTTATGGATTGAACCTCCTAATGAGTTCAGGCTTAAAGATGAAGCAATGAAAACATTTATCATATTATCTTTACTTAATAGTCCTGGACCTGCATTTCTGCTTCTATAACTTTAGCTATTCTGCTCTATCATTTTTATAAATTAACCATTTCTGATTTCACTTATTTTTCATTTTCATTTTTTTTTGTGCAAGAAAAGCTTAATGTTCTCGAAAAATGGCCATGCCAGTAATGGATAAAATTATGGTTCCCTGTTACCGGGGTGGAGGCAGCAGTCATTTGTAGTGGCTTCATTGGCGGTAGTGTGCTGCTAGAATTTGGCCCTCATTTTGGCCTCCCTGTCAGTCGAGTTGCTTAACAACGTGGGCGCTTAGAGCTGTGCATCTGGTCGTTAGAATGTGTGGCAGGGCTCTCTGCAAAGCCCCCAGACACCAACAGTTGAGGACTATTATTATTATTTTCACCCTTCGAGTGGTGGCAGTGGAAATCCCCAGCTCCTCTCTTTCATTATCAATTTCCTTCTCTTTCTGGTTCAACTTTGCTCCTTGGACGATAGATAACAAGTGTGGCAAGCAGGAGCTTAAAAAAACAAATATAATTGGATTTTGAAGCATCAGAAAAGGTCAAACAGTGGGCACTCTCTAAAGACCTTCATTGTTGTTCAATGGTTAGTATCATCTCTGGAGAAAACCCGGAGCAGGATCACCATTTAATGGAGCATCCTATGGAGGTATCTGGATAGATTGATGGCAGGCATGCTGTCCAAACAGATAGACCTTAATCAGCCAGCAGCATAGGTGAGAAAGGAAGAAAAATAAACCTACTCGCAGTGGAACATTGATTTTAGATGGGTCTTAGGTCTTGTTTTGAAATCGCACATTTAGAAAACAAGTTATATCTTGAAAAACACAAGCCTTTACATCAATTTTACACAGTAAAGAAAAAGCTCTAGGAAATGAAAAAAAAAACTAAAAAAATCAGATGGGACGAGGGTGAGAAGGAGTTTGCCACACCATGGATTCGGTGAGTCGGTTGGTTAATCTGCTCAACCAGCTGGAGCTGCAGACAGCAAAGGAAGCATTAGCCCTCCTGGGTTGTCACTGTGATGTAACATCTGACAGCACACGCATGACCATGACTGTTGATCCCCATCCACCACGTCTCTGTCACAGGTGAGCATCAGTGAAAGGTGAGGTTAGACTCCAGTCACATTTCCCAAAGTGCCACCATGCAAGCTAAATGCAAGTTTTTCATTTAACTCGGCAGGGCGCCGCGCAGCTGCATTTATTATTAGGCAGTCACATTTTTACACAACATGCCGTGGCCTCTTTAGAAACAATATCTGCAACAACTGGAATATTTTTGTCTAAAGGTTGACATCGCTCACTTGCCACCCGAGTACATTTTGAGGTTTGAAGTGGCAGTCCAGTGACAGGTAGGGATGACGACAGATCGCTGACTGCCGTCGTCTAGATTCATGACCACACCAACGATTTTCAAAAAACTCAGGTGGCGGCCTGAAATCTTGAGATTGTAGCGATGCTTTCCCATTGCCCATTGGCAGCTGTATTTGTTACGGCAGCATTAGCTTGTGTTCATCCTATTAAACATTGACTGTTTATGACAACTGGAATGAGAGAGTGTGACGTCACCAATGGAGAATGCCTTTTCCGGCTGTGTTTTTCTGCGACATGGGCATCGCCATGTTGGAGCCAGATAACAGTGATTGCTTCGAGTCGATCTGAGTCAACATTTTTTGGTAACTCGCCAATCAGGAGTAAGTTTGTTCCAAGTCCACACCCCTTTCACTGAAAGTGGCTCGGGAGAATCTGTCAATGAAACATTCGAGGTGGGGGCCAGCGCGCAACACAAGCTTTTTTGAGGCATCTGATTGGTCAGTTTATAACTTAAGATAAGAAAAAAATTGATGAAAAAGGGTATCAGGGCAAGAATGGTTATCTGACAAATATAAAGACTGAAAAATATATGTCTATTTCTCAATAGCAGTCTATTACATTTTGACTTCTTGGAGCCAGCAGGTACTTCCTGTTTGGAACGCGAGGGGGGAGGGATCCCTCAGTCCAGTTCTCTTTAAAGTCAATGCTTTTGCGTTCCACGATAAGCTGGAAGTTGTTTTTTTTTTCCTCCCGTCATGACTCGCCTGCTGCATGGAGCTTTTATTTACAGCGGATGACACACCAAAGGCAGCAGAGAACCCTAATTGCTTTACGCCCTCCTTGAGCTGTGCGATGCATTCACTTTGAGCATCGATATCGCTCGCAGAGGGAAATGAAGGAGCTGTGATGGTGAATGCTGCTCCTGTCCACTTTTGAAGGCAAACCAAACCTGTCTGTGGACAGGGAACATACCTGCAGACAAATGCACTGGTCCGTGGGGCGTGAGCAGAGAGGCCTCTAACAGCTTTACTAAGCACTCCAAAAGGAGCTTAAACACAAACAAGTTGCACTAAAGTCTGCACTAAAGCCCCTCCTGCAAATTCTCCCTGTTTTTTTTTTCTTTTTTATGTTCCTGAAGCTTAAAAGACTAAAATCTCATCTTTGTGCACATAGCAGTGTGGGGACCACAACAAATGGCTGGCATTGCTCGCTCATGCTGTGAATACAGCACATAAACCCAGTTTAATCAAGTGTAATTGTTGAGATTATGAGGACTTGTGCATCTTAATGCCTCAGCAAACATCAGAGCTGGAGTAAGTACTGTCCCTCAGGAGTTTTTTTTTTTTTTTTCCTCCATTCTTTCCTCTGCTATTAATGTGTTTCAAGCTAAGAGCGAACTGACAACTGTAGTTATAATCAGCTTTTTTTTTTTCCAAAATGCAACTTCAGATGCAACATTCTGCGCCCAAATGATGAAAAAGTAACAATGCAGGCATGTTCTGTGTTTGTTTACACGTTTAATGGAATTATTTGATTCACTGTAGAATCCAATGAAAAAAAGCACTATCAGGCAGTTACATTTTTGTTGGCTGTCAATTATTTACTTTATAATTGTATGTGATCAATAAAACAAGGGTGCTATTTGTTCTAATTTTTTTTTGTTTTTATGCTATTTTATGCTTTTTTATATGTTTTTCATACACATTTTTTTAAGAACTACTAAAGCAAAGCAAAGTTTGGTTTGTGAGTCATTACCGACGACAACGTTGGGCAGAAAGCAGAGAAGTCCGTGCGTGACCTGGATGCTTACGTTGCGGATGTGGTCAACTTTGTGGCACACAAATGATTTTGATAATTTTCAAGACAAGTTGTTTTTTTTAGACAGTTTTTTTGTTTTCTGGTATGTTTTTTTTTTCTTCATTTTTTTATCAAATTTTCAAAAATGACTTTTTTTGCTATTTTTCTTTTTGATGATTTGTTTTCTAAATTTTCGACATGTGTACACACACACATATATATATATATATATATATATTTTTTTTTTTATGTTTTTCGAGATAACATTTTTTTAGTAGTCCTAAAGCGAGATGATAAGGATTCGTCTACAACTTGCATTGCTCAAGACCGTTGATTCCCTCAAACTGAAAGAGTAATGATATGGATTTCTGTGGCGTTTTAACAATAATGAATACTTGTGATGTTTTTGAGATTATTTATTGTGAGTTATTGAGAACTTGATATCGTCGGGTATGCTTTGTGTACTTTATTGACAATCCCTGCCTGCCTCTGCAGCTTCACGTTGATGAACATCAAAGGAAACTTGAAAGCTCAGAAAAGGCGGGTCCTAACCCTATTTATCAAAAAACTCTGGCTGTAACTAACTGTATGCATCACCAAAACAAAAATGAACAGTTTATACTGGTATATATAACTAATACTTGTCTAACATTTTGATCCAGAAGAGGTTAGTGGCCAGCCAGTTTGTAGTTCTTAAAAAAACAAAATTACGGGAAAAAAATTAGCACAAATACACAAAAAATTTGTACAAAAACACACTTTTTTAAAAATTGAATAAAATGGGCTTCCATAATTGACCTTCCAATAACAAAACAACTTCAAGTTTCTGCGGTAGGTTCTAGCCCTTTAAGCAGCATCTGATTAAATATGAAAGGTTTTGCTCCACCCTGGAATCCTAATATCCCGATAGGCTTTCTATTAATGCTGATTGACCCTGGTTCACTCAGGGCCACTTTGGCACAGCTCACTGCCACCCCACCGCAGGTTAGCTGAAACATGAATAATTCCCAGTGGACATTAACTGCTAAAGTAGGCCAGAGGATTCAGAGGATATGCTCCTCTTTCCACCCTCACTCTCAATCCCCTCATCAGCAGACTGTTAATATTTAATTATACAATCTTTATTTTGCGCTATCAGAAACCATGAGGAGTAGTTTGATGCAGGGACCAACGGTGATGGGGAGAAAGCACAAAGGGGGATAAAAAAAAAGAGTAATTTCCTTTTAATGAATAAATAAATTTATTTTTTGCCATTTGACAGAACGAAAACAAACTCTGCTTGAGTTATCAAAGTAAAATACGATTACTGACAGAACCCCCCTACCAGAAAAGGAAAAAAAATAATGAAAGTTAAATTATCAAAACCCTCTTTAAAGCTTTGTGGTGATCTGGAAAAAAATATTTCATCTTACCCAAAGTGTTTTTGAAAAATATATGATCAGGTTTTCCCTGCTAGATTCACTAATCTTTTCCCAGGATCGTGTATTTTCTATCTAAACTTCAAGGCTGTTTGACATATTACGGACAGGTCGGACTTCAGTTGCCTGTAAAGTGAAATCAATAAACTTCTGAAGAACACTTTCAGTGCATGTTTTAATCTCAATCAACTCAAATAACAAGAGAAAACTGTTTGTTTGGATTTTTAAAGTCTTCTCCTTTGTACTTCTATCAACCTTCAAGCAGAAAAACACAAAAGACCCCCCTTCAATGAAAATTGTGTTTTTTTTTGCTTTTTGCTGATGACATATATAAATACATGTATCTTAAAATTGTATTTCTGAGTATTTTTTATTCAAATCGTGAATCAGGTGCAGAAAAAAATAATTCCGTTAAAAAAAGATTGCTTTTGTGACTTAGAAAATACGCTAGGCGGGCCACAAGCTCCCTACTCTGCTCCATTGTGATGCATCAACTTGTAGACGATTATAGCCATGTATATCTTGGTTTTCCTCATCCAAGCTGGCATCTGGCTCAATACTGGGTTTGAGGGGCTGCAAGCTAGCAGGAGAGTGTGTAAACACAAGGATGACAGGAAGTGGGGATGGGCTTACCATATAGGGCAACAGTTCTGCCCACAACTCAGAGGTAAATTTCTAATGAAATTGCAGAAACTATGTCCTAGAAAATGACACAGATTTCTTGATTTTGGCTAAAAACAACATAATCATTATTAAAAGATCACTGGGAATGCTTTTACAAAACATGAAAAGAAGATCAGAGCATTTTATTGAACATTTTACAGGGGGAGGGGCTTCAGTTATACAAACAGGAAAAAATTAAACACATTTCTGCTTTAGTCAGAAGTTCTCCTCATTTACCATCATACTACATTTACATTTTACCCACAAACAGTTAGAAAGAGCTTCCACCAATTTAGAGATGATGTTTTCAGTTTTAACAAAGTACTTCAAGGAATGTGGCACTCACATTTAGAGGATATGGGTGAAAATCCATCCTAATATTAGACCTTTGGGCGATTTTTTTTCCTTAACAGATCTTGTATGAGTGAGATCTTGCGGATGAAATGGTAAAGGCATTAATAATGTATGACTGAGCCTTTTTATAGAGCAGAGCCACTGAGATCCATAATTCTACTCACATTAGCCCTCCGAAAGGAAAAAAAAAAGTTTAAAGTTTTAATAAATAGGTATTAAAACTTTAACTGATATTAATAGTGCCAATTAGAGAGCATACTGTGAAGATATGCATCATTTCTGTTCTGCTAAAGTGGAAAACTCACATGGCAGAACCCCCCAACCCTCTTGCTTTCAATCTATCTTTTTCTTGTTCCTTTTTTTTAAGTATACTTTAAGTATACTTAACCCACTTACTATGCTCATTGTATAGAGAAGTTAACATCTGCTCAAACATTTTATGACTCCCATAAATAAAAAAAAAAAGATGCTGGGTCTGCTGTAAATGCGTGAGCCCACCACCTCATCATTCCGTAATCAATTCACTGAACATTACTACTACACGATGAGAGCGTTTGACCATCCGTGCTTTTGATTGATGGGCAATTTTTCTTGTCTCCCACATCGCCGTCTCCAGCAGCGTGCCAGGTCAAATGGTGTGTGTTAGTTGGACAATAGTCATTCGTTTCAGTTTATGAAGTGGAACCTGCGCTTGATGATCATGCTATTATTGACATTAGCACGCACGTCTTTTGCTGTTTTAACTGCCTCATTTAACAGCTGGCTAACATACCTGATGTTTGTTTTCACTGGCTTTCTTGCAGTGATGGTCGTCTCTTTGTGGCTTGCTTCAGCAGATCAACAAGGTAATCTGTGAGCTTTTGTTTGGATACTAAAAGAAAGATCCTCTTTGTTTTGCAGTTCTAACAAAATATTCTCTCTGGAGCCAAAATCAACTTAAAGATCCACTCTGAGGACAGTCGAGGTTTTGGTGTTTTTAACAGGTTCTTGTGGCATTTTTCTCATGATGGAAGGACGTATATAAAGAAAATTAAACTCAACATTGCATTTCTGAGTGTTTATTGATTCAAATCAGAAGCAGAACAAAATGCAGTTGGAAAAAGCTTGTAAGTGTGACGTAGAAATTGCAATCAGCAGGCCACAAGCTCCTCTCCATTCTGATGAATTTGCTTGCAGACAAATACAGCCATGTACACCTTTGTTTTCCTCGTCTGAGCCGATGGATAGCTCCAAAATTGCTTGCCATTTTTGTTGCATCGATAATGATAGCTTGGGGTTGTGAAGAGCTGTAAGCCATCGAATGAGAGAGTAAACAAATGGGGAAGTGGGGTTACTCTATGCCAAAAGTCCCACCCACAACTTAGAGGCAAATTTCTCATGAAGTAAAGCTGCTCTGGAGAAACTATGTCCTAAAAAAAACAACACAGGTTTTTTATTTTGGCTAAAAATATAATCATCATTAAAATACCACTGGGAATGTTTTTAAAATAGTTCAAAAGATGATCGGAGTGGGGCTTTGAATAATTGCTTTTGTCCTCCAATTTGTGAAGGGATTTATATGCTGTTGCTCAGCTAGTGTAATGCTGGAGTATACTGTAAATTAATCTGTTGGAGAAGTCAGGTGGATTAGAGACAGGAGAGTGGGCAAAATGAAGATGGAGAGAAAAAGAGAGTCAGAGGAGAGGGATTGAGGCTCAGCTTCTTTGCGCTGGTGATTCCCTATGAAATTGATTCTCATACCTCCTAAGATCCCTCACTGTCCCCTTTTCTCCCCTCCATCCCACTACTATTACATGTCTGTCCAGACGATGAATGATCTACACACTACCTAGAAGTATCACAGTCCCATGAGCACAATGTGACTCCTTAATCCCACCGTGATGGGAAAAGTGGAGAGACAGCCCCGGAAAGGGCAGATGGAAAAAGAAAACAATCTGATAATAACGACACGATTGGTAAAACGGCAGTCAAAGAAAATGAAGCAGAGAGGTAAATTGATGAAGGGTGAGAACAGGTGGAAAAAAATCAGATGAGGTGGGGTGAGGGGGCTGCAACCAAAGAACTCAGGCGGAGGTTGAACCTGTGGTGTCAACCCTAATGCTCCCACACACCGGGCATGTGTCACTGGTTCTTTGATGCGCTTTTACAGAATCTTTGGTATTCACTCTCGACTGTCCTTACCCAATACTATCGCATGTACTCACTGTTAGGAGAGGCTTAGTGCTATATGTCAAAGCTGTCCAAATCTCGTGAATCCTGCTCCAGTCTTTTCTTTCACAGCTCTTGTTTGATATATGCAAGACTTGGTGTCATATCATTCTGGCTGGGCACAAGCCGCAATTGTTAATATTTCCTTCATGATCAGTTTTCAAACGGTTGGCACTTCTGCGAATTAAAAATGATGCAACCCATGCATCACAACCAAATTCGAGTCTCTGATTGGTCAAAGTTCCACTGATTTCAACTGAAGTCATAAAAACTTGCGTAGCCACGCAAGAATTTTCAATGTGAAAATCTGAAACGCGCATTTACTCGTTTACATAGACTTTCCATCGGAAGTAGCCGCCTGAACACACATTGCCAAAGCCAGTTCATTGCCACTCTCAGAGGATTAGTGCCATTCAGTGGTAGAGGGTGAGCTGCACTTAAGAGCAAACTGTACTTCAACATGCAGCTTTTCCCAAGGGCTGCTGGTTTGGTGAGTAGGGGTAGGACCAGAGGTACATGGGAGGGACGAAGTGGAAATCAAAGAAGTAGTTCATGTCTGGTGCCTTATTTTGTAACAGGGTCTGACATTTTTGGCCTCCACACTATGACAAAGCCCTGAAGCATGGTCAAGCATCATTGGCAAGAAGGGCATTAGAGTGGATAGCTGCAGGAAAACTGCACAATAATAACACCCATTGGGAAGGCCTCAAGCCTTATTGAATCTCTTCTGATGCAAGTTTGCATTTTTATTAGAGGAAAAAATGTTTTCTAAGGGTTTTAACAAACATATCCACAGCACAATAAAAATAAACTTTTTTTTTAAGGAACAAAAATGATTATAAAAGGCAAAAAACTATGAATATAATGACAAATGTTTACTTGTCTTAAAAACCAAAGTCGTTGGATTTGAAAATACCCTTAAAACTGAAGTCTAAACCATATAATAATTTTTTTTACTCTAATCAGAACCTGGTCAGTAAACCATTCCTGTATCTGAATCCTTATACTGGCTCCCATTGCAATTGATAATTGAGAAATCCTTTCTTTTCAGGTCAGGTCACATTAAACATCTGATCTTTCGGCCAGCAGGATTCTGGGATAAAAACAGTCAGAGTACAACCTGATGTTGAAACCCAGAATTGTGTAAATCCTTAAGTCACGATGTTGTGGAAATCAGCTTTTTGTTAAAACAATAAATGCGTCTCAGTCAGAACTTCTATCATGTTCCCACTGAAAATCTGCCGCTTTTGTTTATTTTTTTGCTTCGTTTTGTTGGTTTAGCTTTCAACATGCACTTAGCGGCAACGTGTTTTGTACGTATAGCCCAAAAACTGTTGTAGAAACTTGCGTAGTTATGCGGGAGCAAGAGAGTTCACACAAAAGCCTGAAACGTGTGATTAGATGCATTTACATAGACATTTCATTGTGTGTTCCCACTGCCCACAGCATGGGCACGTCGCTTGACTGTAACGCGCTTTTGGCCTTCGAGGAAGGTAGAAAAGCAGTTCACAAGTATACATTTACTATTTTTTAAAATGTTTTTTTTTATTGTTACCTGTTTTGTGTGTTTTAGCATGACTCACATAAAAATAGCCATGCTGTTTAAATAGGAGAGTCTAATCTTAGCCCCTTTTACACTGGAGCTTCAGATCCAATGTTGACATTCTTTGAATTATCATAACCCTTGTGTTATAAAAAAGCTAAGACACTTCAACAAATTCTTTACAATTACGACCAAAGAACAAAACCAGATAATAATTTTAATATAGTTTACCATGTAATTGATTTCTTTCATGTATTGGAAAATGCAGAATTTATCTTTACTGATTTACTTTAACGTGTCTGACTGAATTTCACAGATGATGGAGGAGGATGAAAGCTCTGCAGCTTTACTAATGCTCATGCAGAAAATTCCTTCCAAGTGATTATTTGATTAAACAAAAAATGCATGAATATGTATGTTTACAACAACGATTTAGTGTGCATGTATGTACAAATAAGTGCAGAGCTTTCAAAAGTTCAAATAAAATTAAACCTGAATCTATCTGCATGAGGCAGTCTTTAAATAGTAGAAATAATAATAAAAGGATTATGCAAAATTCCTGAAAAAAATGCATTTTTTTTTAGGAAAATTGCTTTATTTACAATAAAAAGAGATGTATTTCTCTGGAGGACAATTATGGATGTTGTTATTCGTGTGGAAGGTTGTGTTTCAAGAGCATTACAAGATGAGAGAAGGACACATACAAGCAGGCTTTCAAGCTTTAAAACTGTTGAAAAAAAAGGCACCTGAACCTCCTTTTTTAACTTACCATCATAGATAAGCAAAGATGTAAACAACTACCTGCCTCAAGTGCGAATTACCATGCTGGGAGCAGGGGAATTGTTAAAAATGCAACAAAAACACACCGCACCACCAGAAGATCCCAGTAGCCTTGGAATTATTAAAAAAAAAAACATTAAAACAACATTAAAAGTCATGCATGACAGACAAAAGAAAAGAAATGTCAAATTCAGAAGCAAAGAGAGAATCTCATGAGCAAATGATGATTGGTAGAGAGCATGAGAATGAGCAACTCAGCGGGAGAATGGTGCTCTTTAGCATTTCAGCTATATGCATTTCATGTTTGCATGAAAGGGTAAAATTCCCATTTGTATGAAGCACACATTCACAAAGCTTACAGAGAGGATCAATCCACCACACTCAACAAAGCACCAGCTGTCACCATAATTGCCTTGCACCACTGTCTTTAGCATCAATTCCATGGTCATGTTGCTCCAGGTAACAGTGTTTATGGGTCTGCAAACCCTTTCACTTATTCTAATGAGCATCAGATTTCCATACAGAGGACAAGCCGCACACTGTGCGCAGATGAAGGGTCAGCTGTTGTAAAATATTTGTGACTGTGCTGCATTGAGCCAGTCTGAATTCTTAATAGCCTGGGCCGTGTTTGCTTCTCAAAGAGTTTCACATGAATTATTGATGGTTGGAAGCTGGAATATTGTGCTTGGAATTAGCCTGGAATATTATTTCTGGGCACATCTTGCTTCTGAGGTGCCACCTCTCTCCTGAGGGTGGGACTGGGAACTCTATGCTACTCTATTGTCATTCTGTGTGCCTTTTTTCTGCTGACTATAAAGTTATTAATTAGAGTAGTATGCAAGAGCTTCCTTCCTGGGTATGTTGTTGACCATGTAATAGTCCAAGGGATGCACCGGATCATGGCTGAACCATGAGCCGTACGAATCTGAAACCACGGTTTGACTCAGATTTGTACTCCCACTTGCAAATGTGGGAACATCTTGAGTTTATATATGCAGTACAGTATTTTTATAGTGTAGTTTTTGGTGTTTTCTTACATATATGTTTTCAAAAAATAAATTGTAAGCTTTTATCTTATGTTGTCCTGATTTTTTTTTTTTTCTTTTTACTGATCCGGAAATTAATCTGAACCATGCCTCTGAAACTGTGACATGATCTGAACTGTGAGTTTTGTGATCCTTTGTACCCCTACGTTGTACCTTTACTTTTTGATCCTTTCACCTTTGGAAGGACTTTAATCTTTGGTTGATCATCACATTGGGATGATGTGATCTAATCTGTGGCCTGTGCAATGTTTTTTTGATAAATTGGGGAGATTGCTGTAATGTGGCAGACTAGTGCTTCACTAGAAGTGTCAAAAAGAACATTTCTTTAGGTCTTTAGAAAAGCTCTATAGGAGGGAATAGTCAACTCAGTGACCAAGTGAAGAGTTTTTGCTCCAAGACTGGGAGATTGTTGGATCAATTCCCAAGTTCAGTTCAACCAAAAAGTTAAAAAATGGCACCAAGTAGCTCCATACTTGGCATTGAGCATTGAGGATAAGGCTCAGCGGTTAAAATTATTTCATATTTCCTGAGCATGGCCATCACTGCACCTCACCAACTTTAACAGGATCTGTCAAATGTGAAGTACAAACAATTTAATCAATTCCAATGAATTGAAACAATTCAGGAAGATCTTCATTTGTTGTTTTCTTCTTTAGTTTCAGTGAGAAAGTTGGGTTTTGTCACAAGTTTCGAAATACTCTCGAATAAGATGTGTTCCTTGGAGACAGTTGAACAGTCTGAAGAAAGTATAAAGACACCTTTTCCTAAAATTCTGTCAGGAGGAAATTGCCTTAGCTTTCTATCCTGCTAATAGCTAACTTGCTATAGTTTTGGCACAATAGTACCCCATCTGCCATTATTGTAGTGACATGTCTTTGCTTAGCTGACAATGTTTTCAGAAGTGCTGTACAGTTCAGGGAAAAAGTCTGTGTAATTAGCACTACTGCAGAGTTGTGGGATGTGGTTATCTCACTGTGGACTTTCAATAAATATTATAATAGCACGGCTTCGAAATTAATACCTATTGTTCTATTCAGATGGAAGAAATCCAGCAGGGTGAAACCAGACAAAACTAAATCAAAGATTATGTAAAATCTAAAGTGTAATTTCTTTTTAAATGGTTTTGGTCTGTAGTTTCTTGTAAAAAACTTGCTTGATATGTTACACTGTCTCAGGTGTGGCAGGTGCTGAGCAGAGATTGATGATGATCGTCTTCAACTCCCAGTCTGCCATGTATGTTTCCCCCTGCTGAGCTAATCCAAGCTGGCCAAATCCCTCCGCCGCGCAGGCCTACATACGAGTTGTCCTGCTGGGTCCAATATGCCACCCGCTTCCCCGGCAATGCCAGCCCTGTAGGGCGTCGGGCCCAACCACGGCGCGTTGTCAGTAAACAGACAAAGATGTATGAATCATCTGAGTAACTCAGAGCAGGTAGTCCTTTGTCAACAACTTCTTGTTGCTATAGAGTGACTGCAAAGAGCTGTCCCACTCCGATCATCTTTTGATCTATAGCAAAATCAGTCCAAGTGGTCTTTGGATCATGATTATGCCATTTTTAACTAAAATAACAACAACAACAACGACAAAAAAAAAAAAAACTCTCTCAACCTCTGACATAGTTTCTGCAAAGCAGCCGTAGTTCACCAGAAATGTACCACTGAGTTATGGGCGGGACTGTTGGCGAGAAGTAAGCCTTCCGCCATTTCATGTCTTCCATCTTCTTAGACTGCCACTGTGGGATTATGGACCCAGGACATTTGTTGGTTTTGTGTTTGGTGTCCACTTCCTGTTTTATTTTGTTGTTGGTTGTACTTCCTGTGTTTCTCCTCTGTTTTTTTTTTCAGGTCTCTTGAGACTGCCCTCCTAGTGTGTGTTCTCTCCCTCCTTAATTGGCACACCTGTTTTCACTTACCTCATCCCCTCCTCCTGGTTATAAGTCTTCGTCTCCCCTGCACTAGTTGTCGGGTGGTAACCCCCGTTACAAGTGCAGGAGGAACCCATGCCGCTCGGATGGGCAGACTGTCTGTTTCTGAACGACGACGGCGGCGGATGGCGGCAGGGGAGTGCCTTTACTGTGGTAGGCGGGGTCATTTCTGCAGGGAGTGCCCAGAACACCTCTGCTCGTCAGTAAGAGTGGGCGCGCTGATGAGCGGTGATTCGGCGCTTACTATTCCTAAACCTGCTGCCTGCTTATTAAAGATTCGGGTAATGTTCCATGGGAGGGGGGTTTCGGTTAAAGCTTTGGTGGATTCAGGAGCAGAGCAGAACCTCATGGACGCCGAGCAAGCTAAACAGGTCGGTCTTAAGTGCGAGTTGTTGCCCCGTCCTTTACAAGTGGTCTCCCTCAATGGTCAAGAGGTAGCCACCATCTCACATATAACCGAACCCATTCATCTGATTATTTCTGGCAATCACCACGAACTTACCCGTTTTTTCCTCCGCCCAGAACCCACTGGTTCTGGGTTACCCCTGGCTTATGACGTACAACCCAGTCATCGACTGGCCCTCCAGTCGGGTCTCCGGCTGGAGTGAGAGATGTCACACCGCCTGTCTGTGCTCAGCTCGGCCTCCTGGGGAAGACCCCGCTGTCCCAGTAGGGCGGCCGCCCTCACCTGACCTATCCGGGGTACCGCCGGAATACCACGATCTAGCTGAGGTGTTCTCCAAATCACGAGCTCTCTCCTTACCGCCTCACAGGCCATATGACTGCGCTATTGAACTCCAACCTGGCGCTACCTTGCCTAAGAGCAGGTTATATAGTTTGTCTAAACCCGAGAGGGAGGTTAAGGAACAATATATTGCTGAGTCTCTGAATTCTGGACTTATCAGACCGTCTTCATCACCGGTGGGGTCCGGGTTTTTTTTGTTGGGAAGAAAGACGGGTCTCTCCGACCATGTATTGATTATCGAGGGCTAAATGAGATCACTGTACGAAACAGTTACCCCCTGCCTTTAATGAACTCAGCATTTGAGGCATTGCAGGAGGCCAGGATTTACACCAAACTGGACCTTCGCAACGCTTACCATCTCGTGCGCATCAGAGGCGGTGACGAATGGAAGACCGCCTTCACCACTCCTTTAGGACATTTCAAGTACCTGGTTATGCCGTTTGGCCTCTGTAATGCTCCTGCTGTGTTCCAGGCTATGATTAATGATGTATTACGAGACTTTCTACATCGTTTTGTTTTTGTGTACCTGGATGATATTTTGTTTTTTTCCAGGGACGCCAGCGAACATCGGCGGCATGTTCGTCTGGTGCTCCAGCGGTTACTGGAGAATAAATTATTTGTGAAGGCGGAGAAGTGTGAGTTCCACTCTCAGTCTGTTTCGTTTTTGGGGTTTGTGGTAGCAGAGGGTGAGGTGAGACCCGATCCAGCTAAGTTGAAAGCGGTGGTGGAGTAGCCTACACCTGCTAACCGGAAACAATTACAGCGGTTTCTGGGGTTTGCCAAATTCCTCCGTTGCTTCATCCGTGGCTACAGCTCGGTGGCCGCGCCCCTCACGGCTCTCACCTCTACCTCTTCACCGTTCGTCTGGACGGAGGCGGCGGAGGCCACCTTCAACCGGCTTAAGCATCTTTTTACCTCTGCACCTATCCTGGCCCAACCTGACCCTTCCAGGCAGTTTATTGTTGAGGTGGATGCCTCTGATACAGGGGTTGGGTGCGGTATTGTCTCAGCGAGGGGTATCTAACGGTAAAGTGCGCCCTTGCGCTTTCTTCTCCCGCCAGCTTACTCCGGTGGAGCACAATTATGATGTGGGAGATAAGGAATTGCTAGCAATTAAGCTAGCTCTCGAGGAATGGAGGCACTGGTTGGAGGGGTCAGCAATGCCGTTCTTGGTCTGGACAGATCATAAGAATCTGTCCTATCTGCGAACTGCCAAACGGTTGAACTCCAGGCAGGCACGGTGGTCTCTATTTTTCAACCGATTTAATTTTATGGTGTCCTATCGACCAGGTTCTAAGAATGTAAAGCCGGATGCCCTCTCCTGACAACAGGAATCGGCTGTGCAAGACGGCCAACCAGCCTCTATTCTTCCTCCCTCCTGTGTGCTGGGCGCCCTCTCCTGGCAGCTGGAGAGGGACATTAAGGCTGCCCAGGTTCAGGAGCCGGACCCGGGAGGAGGTCCTCCTAATAAACTATTCGTCCCCAGCTCACTCAGGTCCCAGGTTCTCCAGTGGGCTCATGCTACGCGACTCACCTGCCACCCAGGAATCCGCAGGACTGGCTCTTTTCTGCGTCGCCGTTTCTGGTGGCCCAGTATGACCAAGGACGTCCGGGACTATGTTTCAGGTTGTCTGGTGTGTGCCCAGAACAAGGTCAGTACGCACCCGCCTGCTGGACTATTACACCCACTGTCCATCCCGGGTCGGCCTTGGTCACACATTGCTCTGGACTTTGTTACCGGCCTACCTCCTTCTGCCGGGAGAACCGTTATTCTGACTATTGTGGACCGTTTCTCTAAGGCCGCTCATTTTGTGGCTCTGACCAAACTCCCCTCTGCTGCAGAGACAGCTAGATTGATCATCAAACATGTCTTCAGGCTGCATGGCATCCCCACAGACATGGTGTCGGATCGTGGTCCTCAGCTCATCTCACAAGTCTGGAAGGCGTTCTGTGGGGCTTTCGGGACTACTGCCAACCTGTCTTCTGGTTTTCACCCACAGACTAATGGTCAGGCGGAACGGACAAACCAGGACTTGGAGGCCGCTCTCCGGTGTATCTGTTCCCAACGCCAGACCTCCTGGAGCTACTTGTTGCCATGGGTGGAGTATGCGCACAACTCCCTCACCTCATCTGCTTCTGGTATGTCCCCGTTTGAGTGCTCTCTGGGGTACCAACCCCCCGTTTCCTGAGCAGGAGACGGAGGTGGCCATTCCGTCGGTTCAGCATCTATACCGCCGCTGTCGGCGTGTTTGGCGGGAGGCTCGGGCGGCCCTGTTGCGTTCAGGGGCTACCAACAAAAGCCTGGCAGATCATCGACGCACTCCGGCACCTACTTACCTACCAGGCCAATCCGTCATGCTGTCCACTTCAAACATCAAGCTTCGGACGGAATCCAAGAAGCTGTCCCCCAAGTACATCGGTCCTTTCGAGATCCTGAAGGTCATCAATCTTGTGGCGGTCAGGCTGCGCTTGCCCAGGTCCTTGCGCATCCACCCGGTCTTCCATGTCTCTCAGCTGAAGCCGCATGTTACGTGTCCCCTGCAGCGGCCTTCCTCTCCGCCACCCCCTCCCCGCATCATTGATGGTCAGCCGGCCTACACTGTCCGTCGCCTGCTGGACGTTCGGCGAAGGGGACGTGGCCTCCAGTATCTGGTGGACTGGCAGGGGTATAGGCCTGAGGAGAGGTCCTGGGAGCCTGCTTCACAGATTCTGGATCCTGAGCTCATCAGGGACTTCAATCGGCGGCACCGGGACAGGCTTCCCCCTGCGCCAGGCGGCGCACCTTGAAGGGGGGGTACTGTGGGGTTATGGACCCAGGACATTTGTTGGTTTTGTGTTTGGTGTCCACTTCCTGTTTTATTTTGTTGTTGGTTGTACTTCCTGTGTTTCTCCTCTGTTTTTTTTTTCAGGTCTCTTGAGACTGCCCTCCTAGTGTGTGTTCTCTCACTCCTTAATTGGCACACCTGTTTTCACTTACCTCATCCCCTCCTCCTGGTTATAAGTCTTCGTCTCCCCTGCACTGGTTGTCGGTGGGTTTTGTACCTTCATGGATTTGTGTTCTGGTTTCGAGTACTGTTTCAAATAAATGAAAGACTTTTCATTTATTAATACCGTCTGCTTCTGTGTTCGCACGTCAACCCTGACAGCCACAAGCTTTTTCCAACGGCATTTTTTCATCTGCTTCTTATTCACAATGATTTGAATAAAGAAATACTCAGGAATGCAAATTTGAGCTTCATTTCTTATTTATGTCCTCCATCATCAGAAAAAATGCCACAAGAACACGCTCAAAGCACCAAAAATACTATAGAAGTCAAAGTGGGTTTCTATAAAAAGCTGCCATACCAAATAAAATCAGCATAAATTTGATATAATGAACCAGGATGAAAGATGTGTCCATGTTTTTTTATTAATTTCCGCACACAACAGGAAGCTGCCCACCTTAAGCTAACTCTTGTTTAGCTTAAGCACATGATGGTGCCCTCTTAGAGCAAAAGGTAGAACATAAAACCCAGGTGAACTCTGCAGACAAATTTCTGCTGTTTTCTGAGAACAATCAGAAGTTGCAGTGGCTCTGTACTGGGGTGCAAGTGGGCAGAAGTGCCCAGTTTGACTGATTTGTGCATTTGCATTCTCACATCTGGCTCCTGCCTAGTTATATGCGGGAAAGTCCATGGCTGCAGCACATTTGTGAAATGGCTTTCTTCTGTATGAATGGCCTAGAAATTCCATCCACGGGTGCAATCAGTGTTGCACCTTCCTGAGCAGAACACAGAATACTAAATTAAGTTTATGCATCAAGGGAATAGGCTATTCTTACACCTAATTGGCAGCTGAGTTTGAGAACACCATTTGGTAAGAAAGATTGGTGATAAATGTACTTCGGGATGTATATTTTCTTTCTTCTGACTTCATCAAATCTTTGTTGCGGGAAGCATTTTACTGCCAAGTCATACATCACAGGTTCACTGGTTCTCTATCTTTTCTTTTGCCTAAACAAAATCTATTATCCGTCCCCTTTTATATGACAGAAAAGAGCTTTGCCCATTGTTTCAAAAAGAAAAAAAAGAAAAGCATTTTGCCTCATGCACCAATGAGATTGGTCTCTACTTACATTTTCTTTCAGCCAATTAGGTCGCAGAGATTTGAGGTGTCTGCCCTGAGCCTACATTGTCCTCTGTTGGCATTTAAAATCAATATCTGTTGTACCTTATTAGCTGGTCTGAGAGATGCAATATAGGTGAGATCACATCTATAATGACCCCTTTCTCCTTTAGAGCCCCACATAGGCAAATTTAAAAAACTCAACAAAGTATAAAATCAAATAAAGGTCACAGTAATCACTATTTTAGTTGTGGGGGTCCAAACTAGAAAGAGTGCAACACGGCAGAAAACAAAGCTTGCCATGTTCACACGTACTCATTCAGTTGTTATGACTTCACAGGAAGCCTTCCACCACTTCTGGTTGCTGTACTGCATGCAGAACGCTGAGCAGTGAAAGTGCAATTATAAAAGATAGAAATTAGTTTGCTTTCCTTGCATTCAAGATCAAGAAAAAAAGATGACTGGTTCAGAAGGTAACTAATGAGATTACAGAAAGGGTTTAAAGACTACAATGCAATGTTGTCAACCATGTTATATAGCAGGGAAACTCAAACTTCTTTGGCATGTGAGCTACTTGAGGTAGAAAGTAAACCTATGCATTGAAATTGTCTTCATTGGAAGGATCTGGGTTCGAATCTCAAATCCACAAGTCTGTTGCGCAGCTTTGGTATTTTGTTGAACCTTTTTCATTTTCGCTAAATTCTTAACAAATACTACTATAAATATTAATCAAAAACATCAGGATAAGTCTTTAGATTTTAAATGTCATTAGAATGTCTTTTCTTTATTGGCATGAATTCATTTTTTAGTAATACATAGTTAACACAAATACATCTGGTATTTTAAACCATTGGTTTAATACTTGTTGTTTTAAAAAATATGTTTATTAGAAAAAAAACAAATCAGGTATTTTTTATGCCTATTGACATGCAACTATGTATCTAAAAAAAAAAAAAAAAAAAAATCACAGAGGGTTTTGAACTTAGATCCTTACGATGATAACACTTTTTCAAGCACAGGACAAACTGCCATCCGGTGGTTTTTGCTGATTTATTTTTGATGGCCCGCAATCAACTGTCACATCCTTGTTCTTGGTGTAAGAACTAGATCGACTGGTTGATCGCGATTCACGCAATGAGCCCCCCTGTTATACAGAAAGGCAAAATCCAAGATGTTTGCATTTGTGAGTATGACTGTATTGGTTGCTCTGACCATTTTTCAGTTTTAAACTCTTCAGCATGACCTTTCTAAAATGAAAAATGATTTACCTGTGTAGTGCTTTTCTATCTTCCTTGAAGGCCAAAAACGTTTTATAATAAAGGTACATTCACACCGCCCTGGCAACACGTGTCCAGGTGACCACTTTCAATGAATAGTCAGTGTAACGCATGTTTTGGATTTCTATGATCAAAACTATCACATTCATGCATAGCTTTGAAAGTTTCTATGACCGTTTTCGGGCTCTACATGCTAAACATGCTGCCATTGAAAATAGGGCAATGAACACACATTGAGGGTAAAATCAGTTAAACTTTGACCAATCAGGGACTCGGCTTTAGTGGTGACATATGAGTTACATTCTTTTTGAAAAATAAATAATTGTGGTTGTGTACGGATCGGAATCATATAACACCAGTTTTTTTCATATATCAGAATCAAGTTATGAAAGTAAAATCCTGGAGCAAAAGTCACAAGATTTGGACTACTTTGACATTTTGCACCAAGCCTCTTAAAGCACATAAAGCAAGTTAAGATGGTCAGATAATGTTGGATGACTACACTACCCAGAATGCCTTGATAAGTCCAGAGGCAGGGCGTCAGTCACAGGGTTGATGGGAGTTTTGTGCAATTTCTAGCTAACTGTGTTTTTATCCATTTGTGCCTGCTATAAGCAGCCTTTGCAGAAAGTGCAACTTGACAGATAAATCAAACTCTATTTACATTAACGTCAATCTTATTCAGTTCTAAAACAAAATACAAAACATTACACATAATTTTTCAGTTTATAGTGTTGAAGCACAGTAAGTATCACTCCGCCAGGCCCAACTGTGCTGGCTTTAATGTTCCAACAATCAATCAAGCAGTTTGGCTTTACAGTTTACTAAAATCACACTAAAACACTTTGACAGATCTTTGAGCGCTGTGTACAGCATAAAATCAGTTCCAGTTCAGTAACCACAACCAGATTTCCTACGTAAGGCACACAGGATTATAAGGTGTCAATTTTTGAAGCGATTAAAGAATTTTAAGTGCGCCTTCTGTACTGAGAGATACACTGACACACCAAATGGGCAATTTTTAAATTTTAGGATTTTTCGGCAAAGTTGCGCTCCTTAATTATTTTGAGAAATACTTGCAAATCGTTTAGTAGGCAAGGGGTTTAATAAGTAGCTGCACACTTCTAGAAATGCATTTGAGTATTTAGTTTACTTTCAGTAGAGTGATTCCAAGGCTAGCGATGACTAGACAATTTTAAAAGACCCAAAAAAATTAGCGTTGAAAATAAAATGCTACAATAGTCATCACTGAGAAATCTGCAGTAATTTAAATTAGTAAAGTGGAAAGGAAGCATTCAAGAACCTGGGCAGTTAAGTTGGGAGGATGTCTTGTCCTCAAGTGGTTGACAGATAAATTAGCACGTGCGACTAATGGAGCGAAAAGCTGTCAAGTTTTTGAAAACACCCCTTAACTCTTTCTAACAGACATCCTTTTCACCCAGCTGTTCCCTCAGCCACTGCTTTTTTAGATCAAGATTTTAAAACACACACCAGTAAACACCATAAAACCTGTGCATTTACTATAGTAGCAGAACACCAACAAATTATGCATTGAGCTGCAATGCGTGGGAACACATAGGGCTACTTCATCTCACAGGATTTCAAATGAATCAGAGATCAGTGTTAACATGTTCAAAACGCTTTTGAGATGGTGGCCCTTTTGGCTCACTGTCAGTCAAAGTTATGGTGACAAATCACTGATTACAGCATGCATCTTGAATGGGGTTTATGGTGTTGTTCACCATTGACTCATAAAAGAGAGGGGTAAATCCCTTTCATTGTTCCTGTAATCTGTTTGTCATTCTCTTTTTTTCCTGTCAAATTTCTGCCCATAAAGGCATTAAGAGTTGCACATGAAGATGTCTTTAGCGAGGGAATATTGTATGTTTGCACATTTGTAATTAAGCACCCATAAATGTTTTTGGATTTTGATGAAAAAAAAGACACCAAAGCTGAGTATTGCCACATAACAACAAGCTTGTCTGCTCCTAGCATGTGTCTGAATGTTTCATCTAATCATTAAATGCTGACAGACTTTACAGCGTAGCACCAGTGATCCCTGCCAGAGGAATCCAGGGCTTGACTTCATTAGAACTGTTAGCACTAAACTGCTTTACCTGCACTTATGCCTGGTTAAACCTGAAATGGGAGGAGGTAAGTAAAAGGAAAAAAAGACAGAAGTGGAAAAAAGAGCTGAAACAAAAGGAAAGCAGGGACAGGGGCATTTAAAGGGATGAGGGTGATGAGGTACCGGGGGGTGGAGAACGGTGGGGCACAGAGCGTGTGAACCTGGAATTTTCACAAGCAGGAAACGGGATAAAGCTCAAAGTGGTGTTTGCACTGAGAAGGCTTTAACGATGCAAAAGACCAGGAAAACAATCAATTCACCTGTGTAGAAATGAATCAATGACTTCTCTGGAACCCTGACAGGCAAAGCGCCTGCCTGAAATTCCAGTGTGAGGTTTCTAATGTATTCAAACATTTGCTCTGACCTCTGTGCGCACATATGCCTCCCCACTTATGGACAAGTTAATTTATGCCCGCGCATATGCACCTAAGCACATAAAGATATGCACAAGTGTCCTTGTTCTCAGCATATTTCTCCAGTACATTCATCTAGTTTCTCCTGCAGGACCCCCTCCCCTCCCAGCACTCAGTCTTTTGCTCCTGCCAGCAGAGATTTTTGGCTGGTTTAAGTACGCCCACAGTTCCCTCAGGGACAGCCCATGACGGATGGCACTGCGTGTGACTCTGATTCGATTCAGCCCATTTGATAAATTTATTGCTGGCATTTTGAAAATGAAATTAGAGGGACGTCTCCTGGAGACTGTTTTTCCAGCACAGGTGCCATAAATATACTTCATTTGGCAGCACAGTGGGAGGAGGAGTTTAAGGGGGCGGTGAAGTGTTGGATAAAATATGTCATGGCAGAGTGCAGATAGTAGGGATGTTCCTCGGAAGTGGAGCTAAAGAATAAGGTCAGGTCATAATGAGGTCCTGTATTAATCATGATTCTAAAACAACAATTAAAGGTTATTCTGAGTACCATATTTTCCACACTGTAAGGCAGACTTAAAAGCCTTAATTTAAACAAAAATGGCAGTGCACCTTATTATCTGGAGCATTTTATATATGGATCAATTCTTGTTGTGTTTACTAATGTCAAAGTGTACATGACACTCTGTCAAAAATGTCATTATTGTGAATAGGCTAACACGACTCACGTGTAGCGGTGTTGGACTGTGTCTTTTTATGTGCTACGAACAATGTTGGGAGTTAGCATAGTCACAGAAACATCTGATTTAGGGGTACCTTTCATTACTTTTGGTTTAACCGGTGACCAGTACTTTCATTACAAACTGTACAAATTACGAGAAAATCATGAAACTATTACATCTTATGTACCGCACCAGCTAATTAACCTTCCGTGTGGTCTTTTTGGGGAAGCGTAACGCCACATTTTATATCTTTATCTAGCTTTCGCTCCTAGAAATGTAAAAAACATTTTAAAATGTATCTTCTTTTCCCACTGGTTTATAGTTTCATAAGTACTCCGAGGCAAATGCAAGTTGCATGTGTTTCACACAGCTGAAGTCCATTTTTTTTTAAAACTGCTTGTTTCTTTCAGTAACTGCTTGTCTAACTGCAAATTATCTGTTCCACATTAGTGGAATGCCAGTGGTTTTGTTTCATAAAAAAGTTGTTTAAAAGCTGGATGATATTTTTCTAAGGTGCATTGAAAACAATGCATATCAAGTTCTGCTGAATGAACGTTCAGAAGTGCATTACAGTCAGTACCCGATACATAAAAAAAAGCAAGAACAAACACCAGAGATGCTTGCATGAAGCATAATAAAGATCTTTAGTGGAAGGCAAACTAGTGATAGATTGGTCATAATTTTTGGATAAAGAATTGCATGATGGAGTGTGAGTGTATTTCCCAATGACAGCTCTCTTTAGTTAAAAACACCACTTTTACATTTGCAGGATCACTCTAGTACGTGATGTGTCTCAGATTGACATTAGCTTCAAAGTGGCAGGGCTTGTTTTATTAGTCCAAATCTATGAGAAAGTCTAGCTGTGTGGCAACCCTGGCTTGTTTTCTGTTGTGTCACGTTGGACCAATGAAGAAAATGAGGCAAAGTTAGTGCAGCTGAGTCTCGTGTTTCCAGCTTTCGATTCAACTGTGAAATCAGAGAGTTAAAATCTGTTCAAACTGGGCTGGTTGACATCTGGGTTTATTTTCAAGCCATTGTGTAAAAAAGAGAGCGAAAGTTTTTTTGTAGTATTGGAGAAAAAATGCACGACAGTTGCGTTCTCCAGACTATTAGCAACTGGGGCCATCCATGGTGCAGAGGCAATATGGTTGACCTCTGATCTGAAGGTCACAGGTTTGGTACCCACCCATCCATCGAAAGTGTCACTAGACATGACACTAAACCCTCACATTTCTCCTGATGGTACCAGTTGGCGCCAGTGTTAGGCAGTGGAACCTCCATCAGTGTGCATATGAGTGTGTGTATGGGGTAATGGAACTGTGACTTTACAGCGCTTTGGGACTTCTAAGAAGCTAGTATTTACCAGTTACCATTTAATTGACTCATGTATGATGTCACTCTTTGGCCAATCAATGGCCTGGAATCTGGCGATGCTGCAACCCAGCCCTGGTCGACACAGTTTGAACAACAGTCTGGAGCAAAACAGAATGGCATGGCATTTAATGTCACTAAAGGAAAATACAGCAAATGAACGTAAAGCAAGTCGGAGTAGGGACTGTGAGAATGTTGCTTTGGTTACTAACCAAATTTGCAGAAATCCAAAATTGGCAGGGCATGATGCCTGTGCCTGTTGATTCCTATTCTGAACAAACTCCAGAAAGAGTATCAGGTAGCAGCTGGTATTGCTAATGTTAAGACATAAAAAACTGAGTACAGCTATGCTTAGTAAGGTTTTCCTTGAGATCGTTGCTTGAATGTAACAAGCAAACATAAAATGTTTTCTTTACACCATGTTTCATGCTGTGGACTAAGAAACAGTTTACGTGGTAGTCTAACAACACACACATATCCTTTATTTTACAATATCTTCACCTGAAGACTTCACTGCTCTACAGTAGCATCAAAATTTTTCAACTTTAGATAGCAATGAATATGGCTATCACATAGAATTTGATCAAAACACAACAAAGGTTTCAACAGGTTTTCCAAAGCAAGAGACAGTCTTGTACACAGAGCATCAGCTGGAACGCAGACAAAGTATAGAGTGTTCATCGTCAGAGATACCCCGGCTGTGCATTCTGTCTTTCATTGAGAAATGTGTAACACTGCAGTTGTGGAGGTATGATGTACACCGTGTCAGCCTCTGCTCACCCTGAGCATTCATCAGAGTGAGGCTTAGGCAACTGGCATCACTTACTTTTATATGGCAGTGTGACAGCACTGTACAACTCACGGTCATTACATGCATTGGCTTTCCACGGTGTGTACCTGTCAAACAGATGCACTTTGTCATACTAGCAACTTCTACAGATATGAAGTAGTGAAAGTTTAAAAAGGCACATCTTTTTTCCCTCAAATATTAGACCAAATTTGGATGATCGGAAAAATATGCTGGCCTTCAGTTGAGTTGATAAAAAGAAAGACATATGTTTTAACAACCTCAGAAGACTGTAGGAAAAGTTTAGACAAAATCAGTAGGAATTTATCTTGCTTGATTGTATGCCTCTACTTTGCAATCATAGAGCAAGACACGCCCTCTGTCATTACTGCAGTTTCTGTAACTAGAGTCAAGGGCAAGGGCTTTGGATCCTCCTACAGGCTGCCATTTAGCAAAAAAAAAAACATAGATGTTAAGACAATTTGACTGTCTCACCCCTTCATCATACAAAATAATAAAAGACTGCATGCATGTACCCTAAGAATTGTTGCCTCACTACACTTGCTGTCTCTTCTTGATGATCAACAATCTAAAACCTCCCTTTTCAACCTACCCTTACCACACAAGCAAAACAGCGGAAGTGTCTTTACAGAGTAGTGATTAGTCCAAACATTTAGACATGCATGCTATAAACACATATTGGGAGCTTCCTGTCATTGCAGGATAATTTAGCATCAGCCAGCGTGAGTGATTGCCTTTGTAATCAAATAAATTGTTCTGCAGCAAAAACACAGACTGACAATTTCAAATCAACAATTCCTCTGAAATGCTTTTCATCTCATTAACAAAGACTGAAAGCGCACACGGTCACACACATTAGCACAGACACATGCCACCCCTTCAGACAAGAACAAGAGACCAACCGGTTGCTGTCTTACCTGTTCGTGACGCTAACGTTGCACCTGTAAGAAAAACAACACAAAAAAAGTCAGTTGTTGAAAGAAGACAATAAAATGGTTGCGATCACATTAAATGCATGAAATGGTATTGACTAGGACAATATGTTTGAAGGAAACAGCTAACTCAAAGTTTACCATGGAAAGGCAGCATGAATCAAACTAATGGGCAGATTTATTGTAAAAGAAAGCTATTACAAATATGCAAAGCAACGATTTTCCCTTAAGAGTGAATAGGTAAGAAAAAAAAAACTTTCAAGGAGACATGTTAAAGAGAACCTTGAGCTGAGAAGAGTCTCTTGGCACTAAAACCCCATATTTTATATTTACTGAGTTATTATTATTCAGTGAACTTTTACATTAGTTAGAAATAAATACCACTGAGGCAAAGTAAAGGGAGATATAATACAGAAAAGTAATTTTTCATATGTTTTGGGTTACTATATTTTTTGCACTTAAAGAAACAATAAAGACTTAAATAACAACAGTTCACTTTATAAACCGAAGGGCCTTATTTATGGATTCATTGTGGTTGTGTTTACTGATGTCAAAGCAATGGTAGGTACACGGTGCTCCGTCAAAATGTCTGTTGGTCTGTTAACGATTTGCAAAGAAGATTTAGCGTTATTGTGAACGTTGCTAATGTATAGCGGTATCGGTCTGTTTTTTTTTTTTTTTTTTTTTTTTTTTTAACACGTTACAAACAAAGTTGGAAAATCACAGGTATTTTGAAAATGCTAATGCAGCTAACATTTTGTGGTGTCAGACTGTGTTTTTTTTTGTGTTACTAACAAGGTTAGGAGTGAGCATAGTTAAAGTAATGTTTGTTTCAACTGTATCAGCATGTTTTTTGTTTGTTTGTTTTTTACGAGTTGCAAACAATGTTAGGTGTGATTGTAAAAAGTGTCGGACTGTGTTTTTTTTTTTTTTTTTTTACTAGAAAGATTGGGAGTCATCCTATTCACAGTAACGTTTGTTTCCGTGGTATCTGTCTGTATTTTTCTGTTGCAAACCATTATCACTTACCAGTACAGTATTGTGAATATGCTAACGTGTAGCATGTAAAAAATAATTAGAATTTCTGTAAACCCAGTTAAAACCTGACTGACTGATAAACTTATTTGATTCTTTGGTCTCAATGAATGTGCCTTACAGTTTTGACACTCTATACATGACATAAGTTCGAAAACACACCTTTCATTGATCATTCATTGTCTCATAGTCGCAATCTGTCTGAAAAAAAACGGAGAAGGGGGTACTTTGGGCCCATTACATGACAAACTGTTGGGTGATGCAATAAATATTGCCTGCTGTGCTTGTTATACCGACCTTTCAGTGTTGCTTTTTAATTGAACGGGTTACGTAAATGAACAGGTATATCAAGTACAAAATAAATACATGAAAATAAACTTTTTTGTTTTAGGATTTTAGTTTTTTGCAGCTCAAATCATTTCTAGCAATCCTCTCTTGGCCTCAAGCCCTAAAGACCCAAATGACCAATGACATGGGCAGGGAATAAGTGAATCCAGATGGATTTGCAGGGGTGCTGGGGTGAGAAAGCAATAATCCAAAACTCTGCCTAATTACCAGAGTAAAGACGGCATCCATTGTGGAGGTACTATCAGTGTTTATCGAAGCATGCACTGTGGGATTGGACTGAGAATTAGAGTTTTCTATACTTTTGTTATGTGAGGTGTTACAGTGGATTTGAGCAAACATTGGCATTTTGGTTATTACATTGTCTGATTGTCTGCTATGCAACTGTCTACAAGCTCAACACGACGAGCCTAATCTGAGAAGGGGCTTCAAATAATTAGTTAGTGGAGCACTCTCACAGTCCAGTGCAGCCAAGCTTATCAGCAAAAGAAAACCTTTGGCCCAATTCCTTTTGAGCTCAAAGGCTTACAAACTGTCACCACAGTTAAAACCTTTAAAGTAGCTGAAGCTGATAAAATATTGCACGTCAAAAGCAGAAGTCTATTAAGTGATTATGTATTTCTCATAAGAAAAGAATAATCTCTTTGTCAAGTTTTTGTAGTTTCTGCTTGCAGTGTCTCCTATTTTTTTAAACAACAGTTTAAAAAAATGTAATTAAGAAAATGAATAAACTCTTTTTTACTAGAAATATCTCTGTTCTTTCACAATATTATGCATGCTTAAAACATCCTGAAAATTAGTGAAACATAAAAAAAAAGCAATGAGGCACTTTATCTTACTATATGTGACTAGTATGCTAAGCAGAACATTAAGTACAAGTTTCACAGAGTAACTTTGATAAATCGGACTTTACAAAACATCCAAATACAGACTCTTTCATCATACACTGATGAGCCATCTCAATGACACCCACACAGCTTCTTTTGCTAAAAGAAAAACTTGCATTCCGGCATTCAGGTGGATGATGCAGGGACCCTTGTCCATTTGGAACCACTTTTGAAGACAAATCATGCATCCTAAATGGCAATAGCATTCCCCTGAAACGTAAAACTGGTCAGGAAGGCTTAGAAGATCCACATGGTCCCTCCTCTGGAACCAAACTAGAAGCTTTTGGTAATGTTTTCTAAATGATTCCTCCTCACAAGACTACAGATCTTTTCTGTCCATCATCTCCAGGTAGTGATAGCTCACCAATTTACAGGTTTTCTCATTTAAAAGCTTGAACCAAAGTCAATATCTGTAAAGTCCATATTAAACTGAAAGCTTAGCAAAGTCATCAGCAGAAGGACAAACATGACCAACACTAATCCTATGTTCACAACGCCCTCAGCAACGCCCATTCAAGCGACCACTTTCAATGAAAAGTTCATTTAAACATGTCTATGCTTCTGTTTTCAAAACTTTTGCATTCACACATTACAACATTTAAGTCAGTTTTTGGGCTCTACGTACAAACAAACAGCTAACAGACCGTCATTGAATGTTAAACCAGTTGAATTTTGACCAAACAGGGACTTGGATTTATTAGTGACGTATGGATGGTGTTATTTTTAATTCACAGAAGTAAAATTGTTTTAAAATTGATAACTGAGAAGAAATTGATCATTGCAATTTGTCTCCGGCCAGGATTATATGACACTAAGGAACAGAGCTGTGAAAGAATAAGCCTGGAGCAAGATTTGCAAAATTCGCACCACTTCCACATTTCACACTTAGCTTCCTCCGACTGTGAGTACATGCTCTAGTATCATGGTAGCAACATTAACAAAACCTGAAAACACAGCATGAACAAAGAAAACACACCTGTGTTCAAACAAACAAAACTAATAAAAGACAGTTTTCTCAGTACCCCTCCTTAAAAGGAGCAGAACCAGATGCCCCAACACACTATCTAATTGGTAGGACGGAACCTGGAGGTCAACCAGAACAAAAACAAAATCTGAAAACAGTCAGGGTCCCTGCAGCCCGATAGGAGTAAGAGGTAAGGAAAAAAAAAAAACATGCTAGCAGGAGAGCTAAAGAGTGATCTTCAATAATTCCTCTAAACATAATGTGGCATTTTTTCTGATCAACAAACAAAAACTATTTGCTAAAAACAAAGAAAATCTGGTGTTTTCTTCAAAAAAACCTGTATGTTTTTTTTTTTTTTTCCAAATACTAAAATTTTCTTTTCTATGAAGAACTGACAAACTCATGCTGTTCAGAGCCAGTACACACAAATAACCACTATTGATGGAGGCAAGGAAAAAAGAAAAACCTGTGTCAATGATTATTGCATTTCTTCCCAGCTTTCAGTGGCTTACATGGATTTAGAGACTAATTTGCTCTGGGTATGTGAGTAGAATGGTATGGGCCTGTGCACTCACAGCAGTCCTCCTATGGGTTTGAGCATTATGTAAAATAGTTCACATCCCCATACTGGTTTCCCACCAGTATGTACATAAGTGCAGTAGAGGTAAGACTGGTCAAAAAGCATGTCTAAGGACAGTCAAAGCTCTGGCAGATACAAATCCAAAAGAAAAAAAAAAAACCCTCATCAGGTTTGCTTTCATGAAAGACATAAACAACTATAACCTACAAAGAAAGGAATAACAAATCAGGCTTTAAGTCTACTTACTGAATGCATCCTTTTGGATTTAGACTGAAGTGTGATTAATTTTTCAAAATAAAAATACAAAAAATAAATAATTAAATAAGAATACTGAAAAACATCAGCGCTGCATCTCAACAGGCAAGCTTGCAGATTATTTGTGATGTTCATGACATTGATTATTCATAAAAATCTAACATCCGATTTCACACTGATTTGTTTTTTGATCAAACTCATGAAAAGAAACAGTGAAGCCGAAGTATAAGATCACATCAGGAAAAACTGCCAACAGCAACATTTAGCATTGAACAAAAACCCTGCATTTACTCTGTTTACATAGCAGCAAACCAGGAAATATGTCTAATTGAATCAGTGAATCCTTGAAGTCCATCTATGAAGGTGCAGATCACAGACTAAACACTTAAATAGACATGAAGAATAAAATGAAAGCAGTCAGAAATTGCATTTTTACACAGAAGCTGTACAAAATCATCTTCAGTCACCAGCGGATGTCAATGCTCAATTTAATCTCATGTAGTCAGCTGAGGAAAAAATAAAAGCATTTTAAGCAATCATAGACACAGCTTTTTTTTTCTTAAAAAAAAAGAGAAAACCTGCTAAAACACAACAAATCCCCTTTTAGTTCCCCATCTTTTGTCACAGTGAAGGATTTTTCACCTTTCAAAAATTAGGGGAAAAAAAGGTCTGCATATTCTCGATGGCACTGTTATCTCTTACACAGCAAATAGCAAGCAGTTTCCTGAGTGTGCATAAAGGGTTGCGGCAAGTTGTAAAGATGATCGGCAGCATTTGTTTTCAGTCAGCATTTTTGTCACGCTGACGCGCATGCTGTGTAGCATCTGTCACATGCGGGCATTAAAATACAGAACATTACTGACAAGGTAAGAGCCATTTGATTGAGAAAGCTCCCTCTCCTTTCGTGACCAATGGGCTGGTTTGGTCTTTCCTCAGAGCTTGTCTGAGTGATGAATCGGCATGCCTGCACCAGACTAGATTGAAGTCATAAACATTATGTGATGGATTTGACTGCAGTAAAGTTAATTATAAAAAGGCAGATCTATCATCACCATTGGTAATTGCAACTTTGCCCAGATTGTGCTGTTTGTCTCATTTGCCACCCAATCTTTTTTTTCGCTTTTAACCATATTCTTAAACTTGTTTGCCGCCATAAACACAGATGGATCATTTTTTACTGACATATGTTGCAGTGCACTCATATCTATGGAGTCATCTCTCAAATTTGCCTGAGAACTGAGACTGACTGCAGCTGTGGAAGGCTTAAAGACCCACTCCAATGAAAACAGTCTTGTTTTTACCGTGTTCTTGTAGCATTTTTCTCATGATGGAGGACATATACAAGTTAAAGCAAGCTTTACAAAGCATTTCTGAGTATTTTTTTAATTCAAGTTGTTGTGAATCAGGATCATACGAAAAAATGCAGTTGGAAAAAGAACGTATTTGTGATGAGGAAAATACATGGGCTCCCTGCACTGCTCCATTCTGATGCATCTACTTGGAGACAAATGCATGAGGGTCTCTGTTTTCCTCGTCTGAGCTGGCATCTGGCTCAAAACTGTATGGCTGGATAGCTCTGATATTGCATGTCATTTTTGTTGAACTTGTATTGTTAGCTTGGAGTAGTGAGGGGCTCTAAAGCTGGCAGGAAAAACAAATTGAACATGGGAAGTGATGACAGGGTTACCCCGCACTAGCAGTCCTCAGAGGCAGCAACTCAGAGGTGAATTTCTAATGAAGTACTAAAACTATGTCTTAGAAAACGACACAGGTTTTATGATTTTGGCTAAAAGTGGCAGAATCATAATAATTTTTTTTAAAAATGGTTCCAAAAATGATCATAGAGGGTCTTTAATGGCTTTAGGTTAAAAATTCAAGGCTTCCTACATTTTGCTCAGCTGTTAAAAAAACCTGCATGCATGCAAAGTAAATAGAAGATTGTAATTAGCCTTGAAATAACCGTAAATTACCACTTTTGAAAAACAAAAACAGCTGACTCAGTTTGATCTTTAGTGAAAGCCTTTCCTCCACTGAGCTCTTAGAATTGCAGCCACTCTGAGTACAGTTTTAATTAACCCAGAATTTTTCATTGATCTTATCACCTTTATTAAGACTCGTTGCAGCAAATCCTTCTAATGTAAAAAAAAAAAAAGAATATATCATTACCAAAAGCTGCTCTAGTGTGCAGGTATGACTGTATTATTGTTGTATATTAATGTCTATGTCAGTGTGTGGGATATGTGCAGTGTGTTGGAAACAGCCAAGACACTTCTCAGACGATTAACCACTATTGATATATCATCACTTTAATGTGATTAGGATTAATTCTGATGCTGCGGTTGTTCATCTGTGAATCCTCCTCAAAAGCTGACAGCAATGGTCCATCAGTTCAAATTACCAAGCGGAGAAACCACCATGGGACGGATAGTCGCAGACGCAAGCCATTTGTAACCGCTGACCAGGATGCTGAGGGGGAAGATTTAGAGATTCTGAGGAAATCATCTAAAAACGTGCTCCTGTAATTGATAAGGGTCTTGATCATTGCAGTTTTACAGAGTTCCTCCAGAAATGCTCATATTTTGAATTTCCTCCACATTTTTAAAAAAAGTAGTGACAAGGAAGAAGGGGGGGGGGGTCCCCTGTAACCTACGGCTCCAAACTTCACTTCACATGAGAAGTACCTGACATGTGAAGACAATCATCCGGACAGATACACTTGGCTTGTCACAGCCAAAAAAAAAAAAACACTGACGGAAGAATGGCTTAAATTGGAGAAGTTCAGCTTCGCTAAACTGACCGACAACTTTGACAGCCTAGTTATAAATTCTATAGATATACATTATTATGCAGCGTTTATATGCTTTCTGCTGCAAAAACCTTTGCACAATTTATAGAACATCTGAAGGAACATGCATCTTCCACAGAAGAATTCAAGGACACGAAACACAATCCCAGGTTTTAATTAGCTGAGCAGAGCACATGCTCTCCTGCTACATGCTGCACAGGGAGAGCAGGGAATGCTGGCTTCCTGCTCATTATGCACTAATGAGTTGTCTATTAATGAAAATGGAAAGCATTTATTTTGTGAGCACAAAGGGTTCAGCTGGATTAATTACTGCACTACAGCAACAAAATGAAAACAGAAAATGCAGCATCACTCTTGTGTGGCACTTTACCCATTAACCAACTGTTATCAAGCCCCACAAATGCTGCCGCTCGCAGTCGGAGCAGAGACTGCTCACGCAGGCCATTAAAACTTCATGTGAAAGCATGATTGCGAGAGTCAGTAGAAGCATTTTGTTTTCAAATGTCCACTCATAAAAACGTGGCAGGCTAACAGGGACATTCCTGCATCAGTAGGCAACTGTCTGTTTTTACATCTGTGAGGCTACGTTCACATCACCCTCGGCAACGTGCCTTCAAGCAGCTGCTTCCAATGAAACGCACGTTTCCAGCTTCTGCGTTCAAAGCTCTCATGTTCACACGTGGCTACGCAAGTTTGCGTGAGTGCATTCGTAAGACTGTATTGGCTACTCAAACCCTTTTTTAATTTGATCTACGTCCACACCTCCCTCTGCAGCAAGCGTTTAAGCAGCTACTTTTGATAAAAAGTCAAAGTAAATCTGCGAACAAGTGCGGTTCAGGCTTTTGCCTTTTAAAAATATCATGTTCATGCAGAGCTACGTACATTTTTTAGACAGTTTTTGGGCTCTACATACAAAACATGCAGCCATTGAACGCTTGTTGCTGCAGGTTAAAGCAAGTCAAACTTTGACCAATCAGGGACTAGAATTTGGTAGTGATGAATTTTTAATTACAGAAGTGCCAATCGCTTGAAAATTGATCATGGAGGAGAAATCAATATGTGTGGTTTGTACCAGACTGGAATTATATATCAAGTTTTTTAACAAATTCAAACTGAGAAAAAAAGAGAAAGCCTGGAGCAAGATTAACAAAATTTGCACCGATTTAACATTTCGCACCAAGTCTTGTCCACCTGTGGGTGGCAGTAGGTGACATTTGCTAGTAGAAAGAGAAAAGTTGAAGAAGAAGAAGTCAGTTTCTGCTTGTCCAGGCCTATACTTGCATTCAAGAACTCATGTTTCTGTAACATGCGTCACATGCTCAGTGTGTCTGTAGCTTTGGTTGACGAAAAGGCAACTTATTCACCTGAAAATGCTGCTTTTTCATTAATTCTGAAAATAATAAATATGTATACACTCAGTTAGCAAAAAAGCCTGGTAAAATTGTTTCTTTTCCTCTACATGTCCTCCTCTGTCAACAGGATTGAGCTGTGCTACATCTCTTTTCAAATTGTGATCAGAGTCATCCTAATAGCCCATTAATAGCTTGATTTCCTCCCTCCTTGTAGAAAGTCCAGGGTCTGGGGAACGTGTGGGCTCAGGCAGCCTCAGCAGATGGTTCTTGATCAGATATTAGAGACTGGGCAGCGAGGTTGTCTGGCCATGAGCATCATGTCCCGCCGGGGGACGTCTAACCTTCCAGCTCCAGCGATGTTTGTTGCGCCAAGCGAGCCTTTCTGCGTCCCAAGCAGACTGTTAGGACATTGGTGCAGTGACAAACTGCTGTCCTTAAGCCTTGTGAAAATGGAAGGTTTACCAACATGCCGTCTGCTGTGTTTATTTCCATCCAGGAATGTGTGTCATCCGTTTCGGCTGTTCATGATTTGATGACAAGTGATTAGATTACGCCACCATGCGCAATCTCCCTGGTAAAATATTTCGGAGATCACCTAAATCCTGCTTAGCTTGAATTAGAGAGATGACATCCTTTTTTATTCCCTGGGTTTTCCCCATTGTTGCAATGACAGGTGGGAAGACTTAAAAAAAACAAAAAAAAAAACAGGAATGCGATTAGGCTATTCGACATGTCATCAAAGCAGATCCCGTTCTTGTTATTGAAATTGAACATTAATCTAAGAATGCAACTGCATGGATGTATTTCAAAAAATGATGAAATAAATCCCACTAAGTTATCTTTTACTGATAGCTTTGGGCCCCATTTGTGTCTCTCCACCTCCGTCCACAAAGCAGCAGAGAAAGAAGGTGAATAAACACGACAATCTGAGCTTTATTTATCCTTCCCCCAGTGGCAGTGGCAGTCTGAAATGGCAGGGCTTCAGATATGACCTTCAGCTGGAGTGGCTCTCCATCAGTCATCGCTGCCACCCCAGATCAGATGGTGGCTGGGAAATAGTGGCACCTTCCGCCCTCCTTGTGTGCTCCCACTTTTTTAACCTTCCTCATCGTTGTCCACATGAGATTTCTTTCATTTCACTTTACTTTGGTTTCTTTTCTTTCTGTCCTTGGCCTAGCTTTTGTTTTGTTTTGTTTTTTTGTTTTTTCCTCACAAACAAACTATCAACGGATGCAGGATTTCTCGCACCATATGGATTGCAGTGCATGATGGTGCCCGCTAAACCGAAACTTGCTATGTATTTCAATACAAATCGTGTCTCGGCGAAAAAAAAAAAAAAAAAAAAAACAAGTGAGGAAACACACAGAGCGGCAAAAACACAATAACAAGAATTTAAGTCTTACATTTCTTATTTGATGTCTTCTTTTCAAAGACTTTACTTCAAATCCTTGAAAAACACACTGGCCACTGTTTTTGCTGTGCAAAAACAGACATGAAGAAAGAAAATAAAACAAGACTAAACGCAGTGATACAAAGCCAAAATAAAGACAGCAGCAGGAAACTGGGCCTTTCTCTTTAACAATACACAAAAGTATATTAAAAAAAACATAGGGGGTCTGCATATTTACCAACAGGCAGTGATTGCCATGTGAGAGAGTTGAGAGAGGACACACAAAAAAAGACCCAAATGTATATACGGTTAAAAAAAAATACTATATTGTAAATTTATGAAGCATAATGGTAGAAAAGTTTACTATTAAAATCAAATATTGATAGATTTCTTAGGATGTCCGTTGGTTAAGACCGAGTCCACTTAATTTGGTTAATTTGGTTGCGTTTGGTCTGTATTCAGACTGGCATCTACGGGAGGTTTCTGTTTCGGACCAAAGCTTGAAAACAAAACCATGTGGCTGAAGATCTCTTCAGTTATTGGTCAGGAATTACCAGGTGGGTCAAAAGAACGAGAGAAAGTCTGAGGTGCAGCGTTTTAAAGTCCTCGCCAAGATGGTTAACTTATCAAAACTTTGCTTTTTGATTACCAGTTTTGAACTTCAGAAACAACAATTTTTGCTTGTTATTTTGGTACGGCAGAGACATGCTGCAAAATGATTACGAGCAAGAAGACATGCCGTACTGAGGAGACATCGGGTATGAAGGTACACTAAGTGTTTATGACATGTAGATTGTCGAGAAAACAGTGAGAAATAATCTGTATCAGGTTTAAAGTGGTTTTAACCAGCCTGCTTTCAATGAGTTGTTGTCTTACTGTTGAACTACAAGCTGACTTTTAGGATGACTTCACAGCAGCGCGTGCCACACAACGAGACACAGAAAAGCATGTAAGAAGTGTTTTCAGCTGTATTAAAATAAATGTTCTAATAAGTAAAACAGCTGGACCAGTTATTTCCTCTTTGACAACACGACAATCAATGCTTACATTGTAAGCGGCTCACCAGTCGCTTTATTTCAATTATGTTTACATCACGTGACTTTGGGCTACGCTGGCTGTTTTGGTCCAGTTATTCCGCTCCCAGAGCATTTTGTATTCAGACTGAGGAATCTTAGAGCGAACCGAACTTCAGTCTGGTTGGACATAAGCCCAGACCACCTCAAAAGATGGGTCAGAAAGCGGTTCCTGGTCCCAGATCCAGGGACTTAACATTTGTTCCAGATTATTGCGGAGATGAACTCTGGTTCACTTTAAGATGACCAAATATGTCCAGTCTGAATACACCCTAAGACTAAAACACTGCTTTGGGAGGTGAGAGGTGTACTTAAAAAATTAAATCCATCAATAGGTAGATCACTTAAAATGCATCACAGTATTTATAGTTTTGGGTTTTTTTGGTGGATTTTTTTATAAAAATGACCTCCACTGTTACTAGAAATAAGTTGTTGTGACCATCTCAGTAAGAAGAAAGGATCTTTTCTGTCCCTTGACATTTAACTCATTTAGACCTGAGGCACTCATACTGTGGAAACTGCAATATCCATATGTTGCTCCAGGACTTACCGAGTTATGGTGACAGATGTCATGGCCAGAAGAGCTGAAGTGTTTTTCAACTTTTTTTCCCTTTTATTTAATTAGTGTTTGGAAGTTTCTTTTTTTTTTTCTCTCTCTCTCTTTGGGAAGTGGAAACAACTCAACAGATTAGGTTACCAAAGTTACAAAAAAAAAAAAAAAAAAAGAAAAATCTATACTTGATTCTAGGGATGCAAAGTCTGAAGTGCATGTGTGATTCTTTACAAGCTAGATGTCCTTGTCTCAGTTCTTCCCAAAAGATGCTTCCCAAGCTATAGCCTTAAGAGATTGGTTAGAAAGCAGATAACAAATTGAGTCCACTCAGGTGTCTGACCAGGAGTTGTCTTGAAGGCTGTGTTCACATCACCCTCGGCAACAAGCAACCACTTCCAATGAAAAGTCTATGTATACACACAATCATGCGTGTTTTGGGCTGCCGCGTTCAAAACTCTTGCGTTCACGTGTCGCTATGCTTATTTTCAAGACCATGTTCGGGTTCTGTGTACAAAACATTATGTACATGCAACGTACAAAACAAACAACATGAAAGTTCAATCAGGTGGAACTTTTCATGAATTGGGGACTAGCTTTGGTAGTGATGTATGGATGGTTTCTCTTTCAATTCACTGACGTGCCACCTGTTTGAAAATTGATCATGGAGGAGAAATTAATCATTGTGGTTGGTGCACAACCGGAATTATTTTACATCAATAACAGTAGGTTGCAGACATGTGTTGGTATCAGTAGTGACAGTCCAGTGTGAACGCCATATGCTAAACGTGCATTTAAGAATGTTCGTTGAACAAGTTCTTGAACAGGTGACACATGCCCGGTGTAAAGATGTGTGACTCTTGTAGAGATCAAATCCAAAAAGGTGAAAAAAAGCCTGTAATTTTGCATTTCTATCTCTGTAAGCACTGCCAGCAGCAGGTTTTCTTCTGATGTCTTTTCTTTTTAACATGTTTTAAAAGACTTGCTCCTTCATGGGTGGACTAATATGTGGGGCACAGGGGAAGAAGGGGTGCAAGGATGCATAGGCCAATGCAACACCTACTCCATGATGCAGAAAAGTCAAATCTGCCTCTGACCTGCACACACCTGAGGCCTGTCGTTCTATTACCACTGGCTCAAATCGCCTGGTACTTGGAAATGAATGAATAACTGGTCAGTCGGAAAAAGAAAAGTCAAGCGTGCAAGTACTCAGTAGTTCCAGTTTGACTGAACAGGTCTTGGTGAAGTCCTGAAATATTTTGTGACAAAAAAAAAAGAAAGAAGCAAAAGCATAGACCTCCTGATGCAGTTTATTCTGTCCTTTTCCTTTATTTGTGTTCAAAACGCAGTGAACAAGGTTGATGAAGGAAATAGATTCAGAGCAGAGCTAAAGAATATCTGCTTGTGCTGTCATCCTCTGCAGGGAGAACTGTTTTGGTGTCAGAAACGAGGCAAAATGATTGCACTGCAACGGTGGGATGCTTAACAATGATTAAAACGCGTTGAGGAAAACAGAAAGACAGGAAGTTAAGGAAAGTCAAGACATATTTCCTCAGTGAAAAGTAAGACAAATGCAGAATTGTAGATGAAGTGAGCCAAGTGGGATGGAGGAGAGATGTAGTGTAACAGGGTCAGCAAAAGGAATCAGTACACTCTGTTACCCTGTCAAACCTCAGAGCCACCACTGTCCATCACACAGCGTCCACTTAAGGGGACAGTGCATTCTGAAAACCTAAGCAAGTAATGAGTGCGCAAATTTGTGTGTTTTACGGACAGATTCATAAACACATGAAATGCTTGTGGCTGGAATAAAGAGAATAAAAGATTTTTATCCTTCAAAGCTGTTTTTCTTTATCCCAGGAAATTTCAAAGCCTTTTACTATTTCAAAGGAGACGATGGCTTGTTTGAATCTTAGCGACCACTGAGTAAAAAATGATAAAAAATTAAGGTGTATGGTGTGTTTACCATACAGGTAGCAGAGGTGAGACAGTGATCTTTTCATCAACAGCTAAAGGAAACGGAGTGTAAGGAGCAGCGAAGGAGCGAGGTGAGAAGATGATCTGTTTCTTTTAAAGTGCTCTGAGATTTGTCACGGTGGAATCGCAGAGATAAAAGCAGTCATTACTTCAGTTTGCTCCCCACTCCTTTTCATGATTTATTGCATTGAACTGGGGTCCAGCATTTGATGTTTCTGAGACGGAATTATGTTCACATGTGCACGTCTGTGTCGGTTCAAAGATGCACAGAACAAAAGCAGGTAAACTGCCTGTCAAAGTCAAAGTCTAAACCCACTGAAATCTATAACTGTGGGTACAGAGATAAAAAAGAAAACCTGAACTTTCTCACATTTGACTTCTTCATTGCTGTCTGACTCAGGCTGCAATACAGAAATGTGGGTTTACTTTGTGCTTTCCACAGGTAACATTTGTATTACATCAATAATGTTAAAAAAAAAAAAAAAAAAAATGATAAAGTATTTTCTGCACTATAGAGCGCACTGAATTACAGGGCACACCAAAAACAAATGGTCTGTTTTTGAGCTCATACCATGAGGCGCAACAAACTAAGGCACATTAAGTGAGACAAAAGAGTAAGAGATAAGTCAGAGATAAGTTACTCGAGAACGCTACGTATTAGCAGCATTATAAGTATTAGCCACATTGACTTAAAACAGACAACTAAAAAAACATCCAACAGTGCTACACATTAGCCATGTTGTCATATTCACAATAGCTGTAACTCCCAACCTTGTTTGCAACACATAAAAAACAGCCCGATACAGCTAAAACACGTTACTGGGACTACGCTAACTCTAAACCCTGTTGGTAACACTTGAAAAACAAAAACAGTCTGACTCTGCTACACCTTAGCTTTCTTAGCATATTCACAGTAACACTCTTAAAAAAACAGACTGACATTTTGACTGTATGTATGAATGCAAATATTTCAATTTAACTATAGGTTTGATATATCTATCAGTTTTATATCAAATCAGTCTATTAGATGTAACCACTATATTTTTTTCAAGTATAGGTTGACTTTTATTTATTTTTGTATAGTTTGGTCGGGGGTGCCACTTATACACATTTTAAAAATAAATACTAGCAACTTCTAGAGGGCACTGTTGCTACTGACAGCAACACAGAAGAAGAAACGCCGCTCAGTCTGACGCCCAGCTTGATGGAACTGCGACACAAAGGTTGCAGAATATAGTGGATTCAGTGATTTTAAAGTGTTATAAAGAGCTAAGTGTTTTCGTTAGCATGTTCTTCGAGCTATGGTTGCCTAAATAATTGTTTATATGTTGCGCTAAGGTACTAGATTCCTCCTATGTTACACAAAGCTAAATATGCATCAGTGGGTTACCGTAGTGAAGCGTGCACATATCCAGTCTAATATAGTTTCCATTTCATTATTATGATATGCCTTTCAAGATGAACTGTCGTGTAGTCCAAAAAATATGGTATATCTGATAAACAAAGCTTACCTGGAAGTTACATTTAGAGGAAAAACATCCTAATAAACATTCGGACATAAAATAGCTGCCTGATATTTCTGTCTGGGGATTAAAACACAGAACTCATGAAAGCAACAAATAGTACAACTCAAGCAAGCTGCGAATATATAGATTCTCAGTCAACTATTATTGCAAAGCCCTGTTTCTTTTTTTTTCCTGGCTGCTGTGTATCCTGTTAGAAACAGCTGCGCCTTAGATGTAATGGGCGTCACATGATCACCACCTTAAATCTGTCATGCTGTTGCTTACTTTGTGTTGGAAAGTGTTGGCCTTGCCATTTTCTCTTTATTTACTACATAATTTGTCTCAACAGAATCTATGATGCCAAATTGAGATTGTCTATGTAGCAGAACTTCAGGTTTGTCCTGCCCTATCTTATCCCAGTGAGAAAAATGCAAGCATGCTTAATCACCTGGAGCTACAGACAAGCTTTAACCTCAATGTTTATACCACAAAATCATAAAATATTAAAGCGTTTTCTGATGCCAAAGTAAACTTAAAAAAAAAAAAAAATCTGTCCTCATGGAGTCCTTTGAGATTTAAATTTATTCACAGAACTAAACCTGTTATCACATGCACACATTAAACCATGCCAACCTGTCCGGGAGAACCGAAGCAAAGCTTTTAAGCAAATGGCAGTTGTGTAAACTAAAATGGCAGTGTTGAAAGTCAATTCAATAATAGCTGAAAGCCATTACAACACTGTCATTAACAAGGTGGCTGGGAATGCAATTAGCCTCTTCACATTACTCACTGCCACAAGCAGGGAAATGTGTCAAAAGAACACGTGAAAAGAGAAGCAAAAAAACAAAAAATGACAAAGGATCCACAAAAAAATATTCAAGTGTGGAACACAAAAGGCATGATAATAGAGAAAATCACTAAATTGTAGAGAGATAAGACCATTTTAAATAATAGTGAAGTTATGGCAGAGGAGTAACCAAGCTCAAACAGCCTGTGAAGAACTAATTATTGAGGTTTTGTGTCCTAAAAAAGGCCTTGTCCAAAGACCTAAAAACAGCACACCAGAGCAAAGATAAGTGCCATCAATAGAACGCTAGGAACCACAGAGCTGCACATTTTCATGACTCCTCATAACCAAATTCAAACCAAGGAAAAGATTTAAGAATGAAAATCGTAGTCAAACTTTGTGAAATCCATGCAAAAAAACAATTTCTTCTCTGCAGGGCGCATTGGATTATATGACAGAATGATCTGTTTTCCAGCTTATGTCATGTGTAAGGCGCACCAAATTATAAGGCAAATTAAGTGAGACAAAGACTGACGTCTGTCAGTCAGACTTTATTCTGCATTCACAATAACTCGAGAATACGTTTGTAACATGCTACACGCTAGCCACTTTAGCGTATTCACAGTCTCTGTAATTCCCAACTTTATTTGCATACAACTATGCGACTGCTTTAGTTAAGTTGGTTGGTGAAGGACAAGGAGGTCAGGGGTAAATGAATGATAGACATCACTGTCATGAGCACACTTCCAGCACGTCTCCTTAGAGATAAGAACCAGCTGTCTATCCCCAACGCTGCATTATCAAGGTCATTACTCTACATACTCAGGAATCCAACCACTTTCCAAACTTAATCTGAAACTGTGTTCATTGAGAGAGAACCACAGCACACATTTTACCACTCACAGTGCAGGTTTAACTTCCTTTAGGATTCTTAGAGTGCTCTGGCACAACTTTTACATAGATTCTACGGACATCGATTGAGGCATTCCAGTACATATACAGCTTTTGTGAGTCTGGCTGTCTCATCCTGTCTGAAAGGAAAGTGTCTGAAGTAAAACCAGGGCAGCATCAGGAGCGTTGCCAGTTTTAGTTTTGATGTTATTGTGGAAGGGGGAGACTTGGCTGCCATCAATAGCCCAACACAACAGTAAAGGCAGCAGACGGGAGGGTAATGAGGAGGCAAATATGATTAAAACAATCTCCTCAGGCTGCCTTGGACCAGCCATTAAACCAGTGGACGCTCTTTATGCCTAATCCATCACACTGCTTAACTCCCACAGAGAGCAAAGAGAGAGACAACAACAAACTTAACCCCAAATCCCAACTCTCTCCCTCCCTCAAACATAACTAACACTCCAGGAGGCGCAAATGTTATTAAAGATCTGCCAAAGAAGCCCATGGACGCAGAGCCTGGCTGCCAAAATACAAAGCAGGAAGTAAAAGCCTTTACAAAACGAAGCAGATCTAGTATAAACATACATTAATGGCTTGGTTTAATTAGAACACACATTATTAGGTAACTCAAGTGTATGAAAAATAACCCAATCAAACAATCACCAAATTTCTGTAGTGATTATATGAAAATCTACCCCACACTAGTTTAATGGCAGGAACCTGGCATAAACTGGGTATATGCCAGTCCTTTACTGATGCACACATGGGCAAATGAGTAAAATAATAGGGGTTTAACAAATTATTTTAACAACAATTTGTTTTGTATCATAATTATTGGTTGACTTTACAATTCATAGTCGATATTGGTTCATTCTAAACGATCCGATTCACTGACCTACTGTAAAATCGATCCAGGGCGTCTTCCTTGTATTTCTTGCAAGATAATCAAGTGTAAATTAAATATGTGTACAAACAAACAAGTAAACAAGAACTAAAGTCAAATTTATTCACATTTTAGTTTCATAAAGTTCAGCCCACTGTTTTCCACATCAAAATAATACAAAGGGAATATCATTAGAACATTCTACCTGTATGGTCACGTCTTTGTAAAATTCAAAGTGTTTCCACAGAAACCTACTGTGCCTCAATCCAAATGGTATTTTGCAAAATCAATACATTCCTTTTTTTTTTTTTTTCATTTTCGAAACTTTTTTATTTTTAATTCTGTAGGTCAATCCAATTAACAACTTGCCTCAGACACATCAATCTGAATATGAATATGAATTAAGTTGATTAAACATTACACCCCTACAAATTCACCTTATGCACTCATACTTTTCACTTCAAACAATTTACAATAACCATTTAGGATTTTTGGTCTGTGTGAGGAAGGATAAATAGAAAGATTTCACACCAAGAAAAGAAGAGGTTTCAAGCTCAACTGACATTTCA
Organism: Adrianichthys oophorus; assembly: GCA_036245035.1. Lineage (NCBI taxonomy): Eukaryota > Metazoa > Chordata > Actinopteri > Beloniformes > Adrianichthyidae > Adrianichthys > Adrianichthys oophorus. Next base: position 16,277,612 of record BSAI01000015.1, read on the forward strand.
AATAACTTTTCATAAAAAATGCAGATGACCTCATGGGGTTTTATAAAGGTTAAACGTCTTCTGAAACAACTGTAGGGTATCACAATGCAGAATAAATTCCATTTTTATGCCATTGTACGCATTACTGACATAGATGCTGCTAATCTCATCTACTCCCTTACCGCTGGCTCCAAAGCATCTTCTTATTTACATCACAGTCTCCCGCAGTCTGTGGTACAACTCATTATAATCCCTTATAGACACAAGAATCACTGATTAAAGCTGAAGAGAATCTGTATCTGCATGGTTCCAACAAGTTGAATTATTTTGTAAAGTATGTAGGATAAGTAACAGCAGGCGACAACACCCTGGGGAGAAATACAGCATCATACACCCTATAGACCCCTTAAAAAAAGCATTTGTGGGCACAGGGCTCAAGATATGAACACAGCTTTTATGTAATTCCATTTTTTATTGCTTTTAATTTATTTAAAGCTGCAGTGTGGGTATATTTAAAGTCTTTTACCTGCACTATTGCTATACAGTTTGACATTGTATTATACTGTAGTTCCAAAAATGACACAGTCTTAATCAGCTCGAGATGTTTGTGGCGTGCCTGATTGCTCTCACATCATTTGAAAAACTTAGATTTTTCTTAAAAATGTTTCGACCTTGTGGAAAAGTTCCAGCACCGCAAGAGAACAGCCCTGCAACTCTCATGAGGATTTTTAAAGGAACAAAAGGCTTAAGCCTAAATTAATGTTAGGGCTTTTTTCGACCCACTTGGTTTTGCATTTCAGTTTTTCTGTCGCAGATTTGTGAAACAAATGAAAACGTGCTATGGTTATCCTGCAGAATCTTTACCCAAAATCATCACGTCCCCCTCCACTTCCAAGCTTGGCCAACTTCCAGTCTTACATTGTCATTTCAAATATTTTTTTGAGCATCTTTGTGATTGATTCAACTCAGTAAACTGGAACCAAAACATCATAAGTCTCTGTTGCCTTCCAAACAAAATGGGCTTAATCTGTCTTTTTCGTCCCGCATTATCACAGACTTGAACATTTACAGCAATAGGCTAAATGACACCTGTTGAATGCACAATTGGCCATTGCATTGTATGACCTCAAGTTAAACTCAATGCTTTGTTCACTTCTGGCAAGGCTGGCTATTTACAGTATTTGAATGTTTGGCTCTTAAGAGTTGTTTTTCTAAATGTTATAATAATGTTATAATAATAATAATATAATAAATGCCAAATAAAGTTTGAAATATTTCTAGTTTAAGGAAATGCTTTTTTTTGCAACAGTCTTTCATATCAGCAAACTGCTTAAACTTCTGATTAGCCTGAATGATCATGATATTTTGCTTTGGATTTGAAAGCTGTTTTTTTATTTTTCTTCTGCTTCTGATTGGGCAGCACTGTTGGCACGAAGTAAGCTTGCCCCAATTTCCCATCATCCATCTGTTTACACACTACTGCTAGCTTACAATCCTAACCTAACATTACCAGTTCTTTAAAAATGGTGAGCAACATAGGAGCTATCCAGCCATTTCTGAGCTGGATGTCAGCTCAGACAAGAAAAAGAAAGACATACATGGATCTAAGTGTCTGATGCTTTTTGTTTTATGTTTTTTTTTTTTTGTCTGCTCCCGATTTACAATGATTCAGATCCAGAAATTTTCAAACGCAATTTCAATCTTATTTTTTCTCCATCTTGAGAGAAATGCCACAAGAATATTTTAAAAACACAGAAAAACACAATTTTTATTGTAGTGTGTTTTTAAGGACCAAAAACCAGACTTGATTTGTTCCTGAAAATCTCCTGCAAGAATGTAGTGTATAATTTATTTTGCGGCCTAATGATGGCTCGCCAAGTATATCACCTTCTTTGGAGTAGATCATATTCCAGCCAACTTTTTGACTGATGCTTTTTGCAGATTGAGCGTGTGCGTTGAATCAAGGGGCAAGTTAGCATTGCTGGGACACAGAGTAAGATGAGAGCCAGATGAGTAAACAACTTTAATATCTTATGACACTTAAAGATGCTTTCATCTTCTCTGCAATGACTCACAGACAACATAAACAGTCACATATGTAACACAGAGGCATATGCGCGAGCACGTCCACACACACACACATCTGAACACACACTCAGCTGCCAGTTACAATTTAATCATTTCAGTGAAGCACCGCATTGCTTGTCCAACCAAGCATATCTCCCCATCTCTCTTTCTATTTCTTTTCTTCACTTGGCAGAAATTTACATTTTATCTGTTTGCTCACTACCAGTCTGTCGACTTTGGGGCAGCACTGTGTGTACTTCCTGATTCTGTTTCCATAGTGACTTCGAAAGAACATTTTCCCTGCAGTGATGGATTTTAAACTAACGTAGCAGCTGTGATGACATACAGATCGACTCCTGACAGCGACGATAGCTTTCCCTTTCCCGAGGCTTGAAGTTTCTCTACCCACATGCCTATTTTCTAATTCTGCACTGCCATTGATTTACATGTAAACATCTGTAGTGCTGATGGATATGCATCTGCCACACTGAGCCACACACCACGCCATCCAATGGCATAAAATTTAGCGATGGAAAAAAGTATAATCACACGGCTTTCTGGTGTGACATGTACTGCAGAGGACAGGGAAATGGAGTCAACGTTTGAGTCAGGAATGCTACAAGCATGTCAACATATAATTCTAATCTATAGCAGTATTAGAAAAAGCTATAAATCCCAATATGTCCTGTTGTCATACCTGTTCTGCTGGAATAGATTTAGCATCTAATTCAGTGAGTGTCATAAGAAATACCAACATTTGCATGCATGACATTTCTTCGCCTACACCAGCAGACCCCTGCATGACCTAAATGCTATTTGTTGTCAGCCTAATGAATTTGGCATTATTAATTATTTCCTGACAGTGAAAATAGGTAGAGCACAACTGCACACTACAGGGCATTAATGGGAAGACTCCACTCCACTTCCCTGTGCCTGATCCTTTTGAAGTGGTAATGGACTTAAGGTGCGTGTAATTTCCTGACGATAGTTGATGTGAGAGAGAGCCACACCTGGGCAGGCAGGATAAGGAAGTGGGACTTGGGGGCTCTCCCAGCAGCGCTGTTCTCCGACCTCACTATCATGCGGCTGATAAAGGAGCAGGTGTGGCACCGAAGTGGGACACTGATAATACGAGCGGAAGAGGTACCCTTTTAACCATGACAAAGATGAACTGCCCTTACATCGAAACCAAGGGTGTTTGCTTAACAGTAGCTAGGCTGGTTACAGCAACCGGTGTCTAAAGTTCAACTGGGGAATAAACGCCCGGCTACAGGTAAGGTTGGAGCAGCATCCTGTTGTCATAAACTCATTATATACTCAACGTACTGCAAGTCAAAGATGCTAAAGTGTGCAGTTGTTAATGTGCATAGGTGCACACACAGGATACAGAAAAGCTGGTTGGCACCATAGCATTAGCGGCTAACAAGCTAGCACCATAGCATTAGCGTCTAACAGCGCTGTCTCCAAACAAACACATTTTATTAATCTGTCTATTGCTGCTTTAGGTGAAGCAGCTTTATCCTCCAGTTCTGACTGAATCCTGTTATAAATCGCCACATAATCTGCTGTGTCATCAGACAAGCTAAACGCTGCACAGGTGAAGTGACCGTAGGGGTGGGGTGTTGTGTCTCGCGTCGCGTACGTTTTGTTTACCTTGCACGCAGAAGTAGAGGAGAAGACGAAAGATATTCACCAAAAGAAGAGCTAATAAACATGAATAAGTTTACACAAAGATTTTCTATCCGTGTGATGACCAACCCTCTAACTTTTATAAACGCTACAGACTGGAGAGTGTTAATTTTGGAGCCTTCAAAATAAAAGACTACCTTACTATTGAGAGAAGTTATACTGTGATATCGTCACAATATATTATATTATCATGTCCGTGCCTTTACGGCCACAGTGTATCCATTATGATGGCTACTTTCAGCAGGATAATGTGCCGTGTCATTAAGCTGGAATCCTGTCAGACTGGTTTCTTGAACATGACAACAAGTTCACTTGATTAAAATGGCTTCCACAGTCATTAGATCTGAATCCAATAGAACACCTTTGGGATGTGGTGAAACGGGAGATTGGCATCATGGACGTGCAGCTAACAAATATGCAGCAACTGTATGATGCTATCATGTCAATAAGGACCAAACTCCCTGAGGAATGTTTCCAGCACCTTGTTGAATCTATGCCACCAATGACTAAAGCAGTTCTGAAGGCAAAATGTGGTCCAACCCAGTACAAGCAAGGTTTACCTAATAAAGTACACAGTGAGTGTGCATTTATGTTTTGGCTAATTTGTATTTTTGAACAAAGAAAGACCTCAAAGACTTCAGTCTTACAAAAGTATGAAAGTTGAGAATCGCAATACTTTTTAAGACTACAACCAGGACTTCCAAAATTCCCTTCAAACTGACCAAACTGCACAACTACAGAGAGCAGCTTAGGTGTGCGTAGGTGGCTAGGTGGATGAATGGCATCCACTGTGTCCTTTAAAATCTTATGTTGTAAGCCACAGTTGGTTTCACCTTCATCTATCAGTAGTATCGCCCTTACCGCTACAACTTATTGTCTCCTACGCAACATGGCATGGAGAGGAAGTGTGAAGAAAGAAAGTGAGGGGAGAAAATAGAAAGAAAATAAACGGGCAGAGAGGACGACGGGGAGCACGCCCTGTCTACACTGCCATGAATGCTGCTTTTTGAATTCATGATTACCCATGGAGGGAGAAGAAGAAAAAAAAAACAGACAGAGCTATATCTAGCAGAGACACACTCATGCAAAGTCGTGTGATAGAGGCTGGCTCTATTGGATTACCTGAGGACACACTGTCTGTCTGTTATGCAGAGGTCCTTGTCGATTAGAGATGCTGATAAATTGATTATGCTGTAAGGCTCAGACGCCGTCTGGCAACAATGAGGTTCAATAGCAAATCGATATTACATAAAACGATTATCATAGCACATACTGACTATCAAAATGTATTAAGATTCAGTCCTGAGATCAAAACGTAGTCAACCAAAAACTAAGAAATAAAATAAGGGAAAGACTGGGCACGGAAGGTTAAATCTCTCTCTGGAAAGACTCAAGAGCCAAGTGAAGTTTAGAGACTCTTTAGGAACCTAACTTCTTATGTGTTAGGGAGGGGCATCGGAGGCCCTGGTTTAAATCCTGGATAGGACCTTTCTGTGTGGAGTTCTTTATACATGGGTTTTCTCCAGGCACTCCAGCTTCCTCCCACAGTGAAAAGACATGCTTCATAGGCTGATTGGCGACTCTTAATTGTCTCCTAAACCACCACCTAAACCAAAAGTTCTTAGTTCCTAACAGGGTCTGTGACCCCTGTCACAGTGTCAGTATCTCTTCACTACACACAGGAGCGCACACAAGTTCAGACAACATTGTTTTAGGCTGTTATGATGTTATGAATTTCAATATAAATGAAACTTGAATTAATGAAAGACAAATAATATTACTGAGCCAGCCCTATAATTATTACCAGCTATAACTTAGCAGAATACAGCTAGATAGCCATGGCTTGCATAAAGAATGAGTGTTTACTCAAACTGCTGTTTTTAAATATGCTTTAGAAGCAAACGTGTAGACTCCAGTCTGGTAGAAAATGTTTCAATATATATATATTTATAAAAAAAATACACCTGCTGGGAGAAAAGATGGAAATGGATGTTGAAGTGGAGCAGAAAGAGGATGAACAGATGAATGAAACAGTCCTTTCATGTTAGTAATTTCAACTTTTCATTTTCATTTTTTTAACTATGATTTTTCCCTTGCCAAAAAAAGCATGAACAAAAATTTAAAAAAAACAAAAGTTCCAAACAGCATTAGAGTTTTGCATTGTGGATTCCAATGGCCTCCAAAATGCAAAAAGTGGTTAACAAGAAGAGAGAAGGGCAACAGATCAGTACAAGTGAGACTAAAAGGAAACAGAGGAACAGAACAAATTGTTCCAGAGCAGAGGGAAATTTGTAGGGAGCATACAGAGGAGGTCCATTTTCATGCTATGGGGATTAGGGGCATGACATCAATCCCAACAAAGCTAAAGCCGAAAAAAGGGGGACTAATGGAGCGGAGGCAGAAAGGGAAGTGGGTGTATCAGTCTCTCTCACATTTGCCACTTTGAGTGACATGGGTCACAGAAGACAAATGAAGGGGGCAGACAGGGAAAAATAAAAATGGGAAGAAAACACATTTTTCGACGTGGAATTAAGGAGGCATGAAGCCATCAAACAAATGCAAAAAAAGGAGGTGTGAAAGGGGGCACCTCCAATGTCCTGATGATTAAGCGATGATTAAAAGTTCCACTCCAATCGTCTTTTATAACAGCATTCCTAATTGTCTTTTAACTATGATTATGCAGTTTTTAGCTAAAATTAAAATGAAAAAAAAAAAAAAACTTGGACATAGCTTTTGCAGTGCGGCAGTAGTTCATTAGAAATTTGTTTCTGAGTTGTGGGCAGGACTGTTGAGGATATTGTAGCTTATATGCCCTTCATCATGAGAAAAATATCAAAAAAACAGGTTAAAAACACCAAAAACTTGATTTCCAACTGAGTTTGTTAAGCCTTTGAAGCTGGGGTGATGATAAAATAATTAAAATGGACTCCTCAGTATCTTCTTATCCATCATAAAAAAATCATCCAAGACGTCCAAGGAGGCAGATAAAACGGTGGAGATAAAAAAGTAGATCACCCTCTTATCACCTTTCAGAAGGGTGAGCGTTGAGAGTGAGTCTCAGTTCTTTTTTTTTCATTTCATTTGAGAAAATCTTTAAAACCCTATCTGGTAGCTTTGTCCTTTTTTCGTATCTCAGCTATCGTCTTGAAGTTCGATGTTGTCTGTGCAAGAGCATCCGCTGGACCACAGCAACTGTATCACACAGCTTTTAACCCCCCACAGTTTAAAGATGAAAGGATAAAAAAGCTGAAACAAGCTGAAAAAGGTGAGCCAGTCTGTCAAAGCCAAACACTCTGAATATCTGTGTTTTTCTTCTTCAGCAACACCTTAACCCCTCTTCCTATTTCTACATAATTTATTGTGCCTTAAAAAAGTCCAGTCCCATTCTCCACTCTAAAATGATGGCTATAAAAAAATTTCTTTGCCTTGGGCAGAATTTAATGCCTCATACCACATCAGGCACTAGTATATACCCCTGTTGGACCATCCAGCAGAAAAGCCCGCTCCCCCTGCACTGAAATGCAATACAGGAAAACTTGCTTTTTGTTATTCTTTTCCTATTTCCATTAAAACTGACATTTCATCTAAACTCAACCCTTCAGGGGAAACTAAGAGCTAGGGTGGAGATGAGGCAATAAGATCTGTGTGTGGGTTTGTGTGTGTCCTTCTAGATCGGTGTGTCTGAGGTCTTCATGCATGCATGCCAGTTAGGATCAAATCTGTATCTGGCCGACCGGAGGAGACCATGACCTGAATGCGCGCGTAGGCAAATGTTTTGGTGGTTATTCCTGTGTGATGTAATATCTTTAAGAGGCATCAGGATCCAAGGGCCGAGCTTATGCGAGAGTCTGTGCGCTTGCCCTCAGGCCATGCAGTCTGTGGCGTTCTTCCGCCGGATCAAGAGAAATGTCATTATTTGTAACCATCACCGGGAAATCAATGCAATTACGTTTTCTGAGGCTCCGCTCTGCTCTTGCCTTTAAAACATGATTTGCAAAGTCATAAACGACATTAATGCATACTCCCCCCCCCCCCCCAGAGCTGGACTCTGCTTACCCTTGGTTGGTGGGACCTCCTTTGATGGAAAATAATTATTCTGTTTTCTGTGTAAGAAGCCTGTGATGCTGCTCTGTACTGATTTGTGGAGGAACACGCGTGTACTTTTATGCCTTGGAAAAATAAGTGGCATGGATGGAAATGGAACAAGTTCGCTTAACGTTAAAGCTTTCATTGAGACACACAAATGTGATGCTTGAGAATGGGAGGAGCCATGCTAGAATAAGTACCACAGGAGGCAGAGAAGTCTCTATTTAGTTACAGCAAGAAAGGCTCGGTCTTTGCCTGAGAGCTCAGTCACAGCAGGGTCCAAATCAAAGCGTGTTTCCTGCTATGATTTGCTTTGTTTGATTCAGACCACACAAGTGAACCTTAGGCACATTAAAACAACAAATGGCTCTCACCTAGACTGCACGGTGGGGTAGCTGTTTGCCCTGTCACCTTGCAGCGAGAATGCCTTAATGCAAACCCCAGCAGAGACATTTCTGTGTGCAGTTTGTATGTTCTCCACGTGCATGTGTGGGTGTTTCCGGGCACTCGGGCTTACTCCCACAGGTCAAAAACATGCTTTGTAGATTAGTTGGTTACTCCAAGTTCTCTCTAGGTGTGAATGTGAGTGTGTGATTGTAAGATCCTGCCACTGACTGGCAAGTTGTCCAGGGTGTATGCCACTTTCGCACAACATTAGCTGGGATAGGCTCCAGCAACCCAATGACCCCAAAAAGGCTTAAAGATGCACTCTGATCAGTTTTTGGTCTATTTTAAAGCGTTGTAGGTGTACTTTTATTCATGATTATTTTGTTTTTAGTAGTGCTGTCAATCAATTAAAAAATATCAGATTAATAACAAAAACAAACGGTAAGAGGTGAAATTTCTCTCTGAACTGATGCTTTGTTGAACTCATTGTGACGATCATCATATATAAATCGCTTTCCTTTGCCGCTGCCGTTGAGATCAGTGGCAAGCGGCTTAGTGATGAATTGTCGCGTTACCTTGACAACAGGCCGCACCACCAATCAAATAGTTCGCTTTTTGTGAAAAATCTATGTAAACCAAAAAAAACAAGAGGCTTCTGAAGTAGCAGAAGTAGCTTCTGACGTGTAATTAAATTTGTGTTAGTAAATTAATAATGCATTAATTTTTAACAAGTTGACATTGGCAGCCCAAGAAAAAAAAAACTCTCATTTTCTAGGACATAGTTTCTGCAGAGCGAAAGTAGTTCATTAGACATTCACCTCTGAAGTGTGCGGGGGACCACTGACATGGAGCAACCCCACCCCCCTTCCCCTCTCAATTGCTGAGTAGAGAGCTCGCCGTCCACCCAGTGTATTTTCTACATCTCAAATAAACTTTTTGCAAACTGCATTTTTTTCTGATAGGATTGACAACGACTTTAAAACAGAAATGCAATTTTCATCTTAATTTTCTCAATATATGATCTCCCTCATCAGATAAATGCCACAGGAACATGTTAAAAATACCAATTTCGGTTGTTAATTTATGCTGCTGGTACAAGTAATCTGTGTTTGGAACATTGTCATATGTATTGTTGTATTTTTTTCTTCTGCTCTTCCAAACAGGTCCTTTTTAAATTAAGTTTCATCAGGTGATGAATTTGACTGTCTTCTGATGGAGCCAACCTTTTACCTTCTGCTTTTACTTTTTGTTTGTTCTGGATAAGAACATTGTGTCCCTCTCAAGTGTCATAGTGAGCTCCTGCTTTATGACTTTTTTTTGTAGATTTAGGATTTGCAAAAATTGAGAAAAACAATAATTTGAAACTGTACACACAGCATCTGCACAAAAGCAAGCTAAGCCCTGTTTATGCAGTGCTCAGCAACGTGTGTTCAAGTTACCATTTTCAATGAAAAGTCCTTGTAAATGTGTAAATGCGTATTATAGTCTTTTTCATTCAAAACTCTCTCGTTGACACATTGCAAGAAACATTTTTACGACTACTTTCAAGGTTTTCAGTTCAAACTTTGACCAGTTTGATTTGATCAATGACTCGGATTTGGTAGTGGTGTTTGGATGACGTCAGGTTTTATTCACAGAAGCACAAATTGTTTGAAAGTTGATCACGGAGGCAAAAATAATAATTGCATTTTTTTTCTGGTCGGAATTCTATGACATCAGGTCTGTCAGAATAAAGCTGTGAAAGAGAAAAGCTGGAGCAAGATGTAATATTTTGCACCAAGTCTCTTCTAACTGTAGGTGGTAAACATGTGCTAGGAAACAGTAGCAAAAGAAAAAGAAGCCCCTCCCTGCTTGTCCATTGTGAACACATGGGCTAAAACTTGTTTTTCACATTCATTAATGTGCACATTCCTGCTGTGTACGTAGCTTTAGAGATGATATGTAAGGGAGATTAAATTTCTAGAAATATGCTATTTTTATCAGCTTTTCAAAGTTTCCACCACCACCACCTCCATCACACTCACACACCATCCCCCACTTTTGAAATAAGCTGTTGCCAAGAATGGCGGGGGTTTAAGTATGTTGGGGTCTTGATCATGAGAATGAGGGTATGGAAAGAAGTAGGAGATTGACAGGCGGGGATTGAGGCAGTATTAGGCTGATGCTGTGACTGTCTGTCGTGGAGCAGAGAGAGCAGAGCTAAGAGGGAAAAACTGTCAATTCACCAGCAGGTCTGTTTCCTTTCCCACCAACAATCACGAGCTCAGCAGCAACAAAGAAGTACCGCAGCATTTACAAGCAGCGTGAAATGCACACGTTTTTGCCAAAAAAAAGGAAGTCCCAATTTACTCAAAAGGAATCTTAAGGCGGCTTATGGTAGAGTAGCTGCCCTTCTGGATAATTTGGAGTTAGTGGAGGAAATTTGCCTTCCTTTCAGTATTTTTTGCACATGCTTCCAGTTTTGAGAGTAGATCAAAGTTTCACAGCAAATATGGTGCCTCTGGGTTGTTGTGTACCATGTTGTGAGCCATAAAAAAGCAGCAAAAAGCAGGAAGGGATGGAAGAGTCGGTGGAGTTCTGCTAAATCGTTTGCCCATGTGACCTAATCCTGACAGAAGCGTTAGGGCGCATTCTTCGCAAACCAGTTGGGTTGTGCCGACTGCACCACAGGGAGTTGATGGCTTGCCATCCCTGGCTCCACCAATTTATTTTCACCTTCAGTGCAAAGGTACGGCTGACACGCATGCAGACACAGTAGGGGGGTGACATTTACTCCGTCTATTGGCTGCAAGATACATTACAGCTTTGGGTCACTGCACTAGCATGCCCTTCTTGAGTCCAGGGGGCAGGTGGTGTGACACACCTCTGTTAAGTGGACCAGTGTCCAGTGCTTGGGGACAGCAACAGAGCAATCACAGCTACCAAAACAGCCAAAATTGGGGCCCAGATGGAATACAGCATGGCCCAATTGGTCTGCTGCAAAGCAGATTGGATAGATTTATAAATAATTCTTTACCTGTGCTATTTGGTTGGTCCTCACTGCATCATGTTCAACTCAAAGCCTTATCCTGCCCTCCATCCATTTTCCCAACACATTACATTCCTTTTGGGGTTGTCAGAGCATGTCCTGGCAACTGTTAAACAGGTCACCAGTCTGTGGAAGGGCTAAAAACCGTATTCATTTCTTATGTAATTAAATGTTTTCCTTCCTTTTTAAATTAGATAAAACTATTATCTAAATAAATATTACCCTTTATCTGAAACTCTGGCTCACAGATCATTGTTCTTCTCACACAAGAGATATGCAACTTATACTTGTGTACTACTGCCAACCAAATGTTTTGTTGTACGTTTATCAAGCCTTTACTCTAAATGGTGTGCCACTGAAGCTCATTAAAAGCTGTAAAATCTCATTTTCATCTGAATGCTGCTTATCACGCCACCAAACTGACTTTCTCTGTTTGTGTTTTGTCACAAAGATATCAGTGTTCATATTTATTCAGATTATTTGTGTTTTCTATCAGAGGAACAGTAATAGCAAAAGGCAGCTGGAAAAACAAAGAGAAAAGTTGAATGCTGATGGGGTGAGGAGAACAAAAAAGTAAGCATCGCAAAGACAGAAGAGTGTTGGTGAAGGTCAGAGAAGGGGTTGGACTTTGTGAACTCACACTGAGGGACAGAGTAGTTAACACCGAGCCAACTAATTAATTTTAACTCCAGCTAACATTACCCCACCTTAATAATTGAACCTCTCCTGCGAATGATTTATTTCAAACAGTCCCAAGCGGCAACTTTTCTCAGTGAGGGCATCTCAAGCACAGACCACTCTCAAACCAGTCCAATAAAAATATTTTGCCTCACAACTGAAATGACAGATACGGTAAATGCAGGTTAATAAAATTGGTAACACTTTTGAATACGGTATCCTTTATTATCCTTAGTTAATGCATGTTTACACATTTTATTAACATTTTATTAATGTGTATCCAGGATTTTAAGAGTAAAGTAATGCTTATTTATTCATTTATAAACAATAATAAAGTATTACAGTAAAATCTTCTTTTGATGTATTTTTTTAGTGTTCCCAGTGGTCTTTTAATTGTGATTGTGCCATTTTTATCCAAAATCAAAAAACCTGTGTAATTTTCTAGGACATAGTTTCTGCAGAGCGGCAGTAGCTCATTAGAAATTCACCTTTTGAGTTGACTGTTGGTGTGGAGCCAAACCAGCCCCCACTTCCCCGTCACCCATCTGTGGGCCACCCAGCAAATTTGTAACATCCCAAACTGCATTGTCTTTCTGCTACTTATTTAAAACAAAGTATTCAGAAATTCAATTTTAAGTTTAATTGTATTTACATATGTCATCCATCATAGGAAAAATGACACAACACGTGTTAAAAACACCAAAAATACAATGTTCATTGGAGTGTGTCTTTAAAGGCCTTGAGTGGGGTTGTACCACAGCAATCATAAAAACACGTATTTACATGAAGTCACCAACATGCTTCTGGATTCTTCCAATGAAATTCGATTTAGACGGCGTAATTCATTCTGTCCAGTCTACCACTCAATTTGATGACAACTGGGAGGCACTCTGCTGAAGGTAAGTATCAGTTGCTAAAATGTTTACCAGTTTTAGTCATAAGAAAAAGCAGCGCAGCAGACAAATCCCCATGCAGGTTCTAATCTCTGAGAGCATTTGGTCATTACACTAAAGAAGATTTCAGAGTTACAGTATGTAGTAAAAATATAACCATTTCAATAACACATTTCTCAATACCAGATCACAGACACAAGATAATTTTAGACCAATATAAAAATCAATTTGAAGCAACAAATAATAGATTTTGAAAATAAATCTGTTATTGCTGTGGGATAGTTCTAAAAAATCATTTAACTTTTTTAATTGACAATAATGAGTACATCATTGTAACTGGTTACAAACACAAAAAAAGTAGTTCTTTTCTGTATTATTCCTTCGCACACAAAAATGTCTAGAATCAGTTGTCAAATGGCTTGTGTGCAGCACGTGTGTTGTCGTAGCTGGCTTCAAGCGCAGTTTGATCACTAAAACCTAAAAGGGAAATAAACAACACTTTTTTGAGTGTGTGTGTGTGGAGGGGGGGTTAAGAGTAGATTCTAAATACCCCCCACCATGTATCTAGCTGCTCTTTTCATCAGATCTACTTTCTTCAGCACATCTGATGTTTCCAAAGTGCTGAGGAAAGTGATAAACTGGTGCAAAACTCTTAAAAACCTGGTCTCATTGCACATAAAGCAACTCTTAAAAGCATCGGATTGTGCAGCTTCACCTTTGTCTGACAGTTCTGGCAAAGCCTGCATGTCTTTCTTTGCAACTCCCTCACTCGTTTATATTTAGCTTCAGAAAAGTAATGTAATCGTAAGAAAAGGTTACATCTCTAAAGCGGGGCAATCATATTAAAAGCTAATGGATACATAAAATCAAGAGCTCATAGGTGATGATTAATCAACTGCAGAAATGCACTGAGTTTAAATCAGTTTAGACCGAATTATTCCACATTCAGCCACTGTTCTGCTCCTCTGGGCAATTTAGCGAGAAAATACAATTATGGACTTCCAGTTATATTTCTGTGATTCAACTCACCTCAGTGTATCTGCACCTTGCCAAAAGCATGCCTGTATAACAATGTATAACAATATTTACCTGTCATAGCCCACATACACATATACACATACGTTATGAGATCCCACAATTCTACGTTAAAAACAGAACTTTATGTTACACCATTAAACCGAATCATTGAGAAAGTGAATTGTTGCATTCTTACTGCATAGCCTTTCAGTCTGTTTATGTTCTCTAACACTTGATTTTATTATTTATTGTTTTGTTACATTACATCAGGGTTACTATAGGCCAACTGAAAGATTTTTTTTCTACATTGCTATTCATTTCTTAGCAAATTAAAGAAAGGAATTTTCCAATTTTTTTGATTTTTGCTGTTGTTTTGTTTTGTTGTTTCATATATTAAGTCAAAACAAAACTGTGATCCAAACACTGTATATGGGGCTATCAATGTTAATGCACGCAAGAGTTACCATAGTCAGAAGAATGTAAAAACTTGAGCTAAAGCTCTGGTATTAAAAAGGTAAACCCCGTTATGTCTTGCTTTGTCTGTTTTACCCAAAATAAGACCATATTTCTAATGAGTGGTTTTTCATTTTGCAACAAATTTTTAACTTTGTGCTGACTTTAATTTGTTATTAGGTTCGACTGTAAAAGTTGGACCTATTGTCTTCTCCATGCACAGAAACACATGCAGATACATTTGTAAACAGGCAGACTACAGCCATAAATGATGCTGCGTCTTTAGGGAAAACACATTTTCCAGTTTACTTTTGGGACATTTTATTGTGAACATCTTTGTGTTTACCTTTGATCTGTTAAAGCATTCATGGATTTACCAAGAAGCCTTGTGATAAACTTTAGCTTCCATTTAAGTTTTGTTTACAAAACAATTCGACATGAAAAAGGCCAAACAAACAGAACCTTTACAGCTGCTTGTATGTCCCTGAAAAGCAAATTGCATCCACTGCTGCATGAATTAAAAAAAACTTTTGGAAACAAAAGACCAATGTGTCACTGTGTACAACAAAATAAACACGAGTGTTTTGATTAATGCAATAAACTGTTGTTCTACTTCTTCTACTAGAACAACAAACACACACACTTTACATATCTAAAACAATCAAATGTATTGTGCTTATCATTTTCCTGATATCAGAGATTTAGAATGTCCAGCACATCAGAACAAACTCAATCTTTGGAATTATGCGTCAACATCTGTAGAAAAATTCAGGTTTGGTTAACAGATCACTCAAATGTTAAGAATACAGACACTGAATTAAATATTAGTGGTATGATTACATTTTTGTTTATCTATAGTCACTCAATAAATACCACAAGGCATGATTTGTTCATCAGTTTGAGCCAGCGTTTTTGAGAAGTTGTCTTCCGTACACTGTTTATATGGAATGACCATTCAGTGATGGCACATTAGCGAGTCTTTCTTTAGTTGCTATTTCAAACAAACTTTGCTCTCTTCCATGTACACTGACTGCCTCTAATCACTTCAGCACAATGATCTCCATTTACTGCAGTCATTTTCAGACTCAGCATTTCATCAGCCTTTCATGTGCATATCTTGTCACTTAGGTTATGACAGTCTTTGCTGGAGGGGATAATTGAAAATGTACTTTTTGAAGCCATGACCAAAAAGTAAGACACTGGATGATATTTTAGAATGCTCTGGGCTCACTTTCGCCCCCCACTTTTTTTTTTTCTTTTTGCATATACAGCATAATTCATGGGTTAGGGGGTAGTCTTGACGTTTCATCCTTGTTTTTCACTCACTCAGCTCTGGAGAAGTGATATATCTAGTTTTGCACAAAGATACATTTATATAAAAATCAACATATTGAAAAAGTAATCAAATTCATATTTCATTATTATTTTTGATCATTTTTGACACATCAAAAATTTGACTTCGACAGTGTATTTCAAAATACAAGGTACTTCCGAAAAAAAAAAAAATTTGAAAAGAAAATACTGAATAACCCTGCGAGGATTAAAGTTCTTATTTAAATTACATCTTTTTTTGTGCACAAGAATACTTGAGATTTCAACAAAAAATGTATACAAACATAATTAATATATATAAAGTTTATCCTGAATTACAAAAGGAGTTTATGCAAATATACACCTCGTGAGTCTGGATGATCCATAACCCCCTATTGTAACAGTAGCAGCTGTCGAACACAAGAGGCCTCTACCTATTTGTTATCCAAACAGTTTGATTAACATAAAAAAAAAACATTACTTCTAAAGGAGAATGATTTATTGACAGTATTTTCCACCTGGAACACGAATACTTAGTGGTTTCTGATTGATCTGTCAAAGCAGTGAAAGTGAAAATTGTATTTTTTCATGTACAAACAGCTTAGGAGTATTTAATATAATATGAGGGCGCTCTTGATGTGTTCTACATCAGTTTAAAACTGGACGTCCACTCACCTACTCAGATTTTTTTAAATTATTTTTTATTTTTTTATCATAACTCTTCATGTTTTTGTTTTTTGTTCCCAAAGCATGCAACTAAAAGTTTCTGACTGTGTCGAGCCCTGAACTCAAATCCTTAAGAGCTATAAAACTGAAAGGAGCTCCACTGGACTTGTGCACTGCAGCTGTGACTGAGTAATGCACATCCACATTTGTCTCTCTAAATTATCCCCGTACTGTATACTGGTGGCTACTTGCTTTTAAATGTGTTTCGGTGAGATTGTGTGCTTGAGTGCGTACTCATTCTGTCACTCCGGTTTCCGTTCCCTCAGATGCCCACTGAGAGAAGCCAATCCACTCAGAGAAACAAATAGTCCCCCTGTTGTGTGAGTGATGTTGCCACAAAGAGAAAAAGCAGGGCAGCAAATAAAGAGACAAAAAGAGAGCAGCAACTTGCAAGTCAGAGGGTTTGTGTGTCGCCAGGTACGATGTATAATTTCAATCCATCTTTCTGCTGTCAATCTGTGAGTGCTCCCCACATGAACTGTCTTCTGCTGTTTTCCCAATTTACTTTTGTTCTCAATGGGCTACATACATTGACTGTAAATGAAAATTTGACAGTGACCACTCCCCCCCTCGTGTTCCAAAAAGGAAATACCAGCTGGTCCCAAAAAAACAAAATCCCATAGGCATCTTTTGAGAAATAAACAGCTCTTACTCAGGGATTTTTACAATATATATATATTTTTTTTCTGTAGTGCGAGTTATTCAAGTTATGGCAAATGGCGTATAGTTATATTGCACTTTTCTACCTTCATTGAAGACCCAAAGCACTTTACAGTCACGGTCCCATTCACACACTGATGGTGGCACCGCTGTTGGACACTGGTGCCAACCTTACAGCAGAGGCAGGGTTCAGTGTCTTCCCCAAGGACACTTTGACACATGGCAGGCAAGGTGGGAATCGAACCTGCAATCTTACGATCAGAGGAGTTATAAACTGGCCAATCAAATACCTGAATAAAAACATGTGGTCGGTGTACGTCAAATGTTCGAAATGTTTGATTGATATATTCTCCTGAGCTTGCTTGTAAGAAGAAACGGTGTAAACTTCGCTATAGAAATGTGGACTCAGACTAACTCAGACGAATCAACGCTTATTGATTTCAACATGGCGACACCTGTATCGTGAAAAATTGCAAATGAATTGACTTTATTTCGTTAGAACTGGAAGCGAGTCATTGGTTGTGTCCGAATTGCTTCACTACTAACTACTGAACTTAATAGGACGTTTGCCATTTCGTAGAGGTGTCCGGCTATTCAACTCCAAAATCCAGTGCCCTAGAAATTTCCCAAAAGTCTCTGTGAAAAACCAGTATGCAACAATGCTAACTAGATTGGTGAGTACAGACCACAAGGCATTACGTTTGAACAATTTTCATGTGAAAAAAAATATTTTCGTTTTTTAGCGATCCATGTTTTTTTTTTTTTTTTCCTTTTTCAGAATACACTGGATTCCTAAATAGTCTTTGTAAAATATTCATAATTATAAGATTTTTACTTTGGGAATTATGTGACCTCGTATTTGCCATTTAAAAAAATGTGAATATGCTGTCTAAACTGCTTTTGCACTAGGAAGTTCCACACTACATAGTTTTTAAGTAGTTAGGGAGTATATATGAACATTGTCATTTTCTATGGGTGACATGACACTCAGTCCAGTTCTCATGTACAGTCAGTGGCTACAATCTTAACATTTAACAATGTAAATTTGTTTTATTTATTTATTTATTTTTTAAATCACTGAATGTACTTTAAGCAGATATTTGCTGAGGAATGATATTGCTATGGATTTTACTTATCCCCAAAAAATTAATAAATAAACCCCTCTAACTCAGCTCCCACATGCTTTGAAACAGATAACGACGCATAGGATTGAGGTAGGGGATTCTGCTACGGCTTACGGTTTAGCCCTGCTGCTGTTAACAACCGTGGTCAGTGCCTTTGTACTTGGATCCATATTCAAATATTAGGGGATTTATGGGTATTGATGTTTTTAACCTCCTTCTGCTGACACATCAGAATACAAATAGCATTCATCAGTAATAGCAATAGCAGTGATTTGAAGGAAGATTTTATGGATTCTGTTTGAATGTCAAACGGAGAAAACCACTTGCGCAGCACAACAGACAAAAGCATCTGCTGTAGGCAGGGCGGGAGCAAAAGACTGAGAAAAAGAAGCAGTTAGGAGGGGTAGAAAAAAAAAAAAAAAGCAGATACAAATAGAGAAGGAGAGATTGAGCAGATTAGGGATGTGTTGCTTCACAGGCATGCAAGCTTTATTTATGCAAATCAATGTATTGTCAGCATCTACGACATGGCCACAATGCTCCTTTTATGCTTGCTAAAGCTCAGCAGTCTCTTTGATCACCACTGGGCTACAATTATTGAGGATGTCCATCCAGTTTGACAAGTAGCGGTATAGAAACTTCCACCTTTCCACATCTTATTTTCCATTCCATTCTGCCAGGTCTCTAAGCACAGCCAGAACATCAGCAAATGAATTCAGTAGGTGGTGATGTGTCAGGTTCTGTGTGTAACAATGCATATTAAAACCCTCTATTTGGAATTTAATTACAGTTGTAATAAAGTCTATTCAGAAGTCTAATGCAGTCGTCTTCCAGCAAAGTAAGCAAAAGTTGATCTTTCTTAATGCAGCGGACTCAAAGGGAGGGTGCTGTCGTTGCGCTGCCATGGCGACAGCAGCTCACCTCTGATCAAATTTAATTTGGAATCTTTCGGTGCTTGGGGTGAAGACTCAGTTGATAGAAAAATAAGCAAAAAAAAAAACAAACAAACGCCCCCAGCTTTGTGCAATGCGTTCAATGTGCGTTTGTGCATTCAGTGTGAAGAAACTGTTGTGAATGAGACCCATGGTGACACACCCCCATCCATAAATCAAATCTAAACTATCAAATAAATTTAATGTTCAGGACAGATGTCACGTTAGGCTACAGTTACACCGGACATTTGATGTGCATTTAGTAGAGATTGTTCATGCTTGACTGTCGCTACCTGATACTAATACATGTCCACCACCTACAGTTGGAAGAGGCTTGGTGCCAAATCGGTGCAAATCTCGCAAATCTTGCACCAGGCTTATTCTTTCACCGCTCTACTCCAATATTTGAAAGACTTGGTGTCGTATAAATCCGGCCGGACACAAATCGCAATGAAATATTTTCTCCTCAGTGATCAATTATCAAACGATTGGCACTTCTGTGAATGAAAAAGGACGCCATCAAAACGTCACCACTAAATCAGAGTCCCTGATTGGTCAAAGCACAAACTGGTCTAACTTTTAATGCGCATTCAATGGATGTGCATTTAGAACTATGAGCCCGAAAACAGTTGTAGAAACTTTTCTAGCGTTGCGTAAATGTGAACATTTTAAATGTGCAAAGTGCACATACCTGCTCTTTTATGTAGACTTTTCATTGGAAGTTTTTACTTGAGCACATGTTGCTGAGGGTGATGTGAATGTAGCTTGGGAGCTGTCATAATCAGTCAGAGCTAGGTTCCATCATGGCTTTGATGAGGTTTTGAAATTGTCCATGAATGCATGAACACATACAAAAGCTGTGTGTCTTTCTGAAAATTAAGTTATTAAGGAAAAAAAAAGTTAAATGAAGGAAGTTTCAGTGTATAAAGTGTACGTGTCATGCTCTGTTTCTGTTTCGTTGTGTCAGCAGCTAAACACCTTGCGCACCATGTCCTAGATTTGGACAATTTGCATATAAACTGCCACTTGTAATTATTCACAGCTGCTGTCTTAGCTTTTTGGACTAATTATACTTTGAACTCTTCTGTTTTTCATTTTGCCATTTAGACAAAAAGAGTCCAAAAAGCAGCTTCTTGATGCAGGCCTTCATAAAATGCTTAAATGCAATTTTAAGGAGTGCAAAACATTAAAATTTTCTTCCATTATGCTTTAGAAAAAACATTTTCTGGAGCTTTTGCTTTGTCTGTTTCTTCAAACACTTAAAAGCAAGTAAAAAATAAAACGCTTATTGCAAACCGACACTGGTTTTCAATTGTTTTTCATTACTTTGTAAGGTCAAAGCAGAACAATGTGGCATATTTTTTTTCTCCCAGTTAATGTTCTAACTTAATGAGACTCACAAACACCTTTGCTTACACCTAACTGGGACCATAAAAAAACTGATCTGCAACACTTGTACTGGCCATTGGTCTTAATAAAATCTAAAAAGATGAACATTACTAGCAAAGCTGAGCCTCCTTTTTTATGTTTTAGGACACAATCATAACATATTTTGCTGCAAAGACACTATGCGTGGTTTATGTAGATTTAGATTTTGAGCAGTCTCAATTTCTGTTTTTGCTATTTTTCTTCTACTCAAGTTTTTTGCGATTGTTTTGTCAAGTTCTCATTTCCCAATATATATGTATATCCCTTGAGTTCATGCAACATCTCAGAGCATTTGAGATGCAATATTAAATTACATTCATTAATTTTCCAGACTTTTTAACTTCTTATGAGGTTGCTGGAGCCTAGCCTCTGTTAGGTGAAGGTGGGATTTTGCCCTGGATGGTTCCCGAGGGGCACACAGAGACCCACAAAAACAACATACTCACATTCACACCCAAGGGACAACTTAGAGTCATCAATCAACCAATGACTGAACCGTGGGAGGAAGCTGGAGTGCCCGAAGAAAACCCACGCGCGCATGGGGAGAACACGCCATCTCCACACTAATTAGAAATGCAATAAAGTATTTTCAAAACGAAATCACCTCTGTACATTGTCATTCAGCCCCTTCTCTTAAGTCTTCTGCTTCATCCTTTTTCCTTGCTGGTTAGTTAGCGGTTTGGCATTACTCTCATGAGTTAGTTAGCTTTTGATGATCTGTCTATGTTGCACTTCTTTATCCTGTGGCTGCCTCCTTGGGGGGGCTTCATTAGAGAGCTTCAGAGCATCCGCACCACCTCATCACATGCTATCTATATCTAAATATAAATTGAAGTGCATTAACTAACAGGCATATGAGTCACTTGAGACAACACTCTTACTCACACTAACACAAACAAATTCACACAATGCCTTCCCACAAGGTTGTATGGAGGTGTGGGCAAATGTATTCTTGACATATTTCTTTGCATTTGCAGACTAATGGCTTTGCAGTAGAACTAATTATCATGTTTCTTGCTCCTTAAAAAGTCACAGATGTTGTCTTCCACTGTTGGAAACCATAAAAATATTCTCTTTAAGTGCTCAATAGGTGAGATGAAATACAACTTTTTTTGAAGTGTTTGTTTGAAAAAGAGAGTTCAGTGGCAAACAGAAGCTAATTTTATTTATGTTTTGCGTACCAAATGTCACTGGTATTTATCTAAACTAAATATTTCGCTTTGTGGCCAATTAAAAAGAAAGGTTCATTTCTTTTAATTGCTGTGGTTTCTAACAGTTGCTGACATTTCTCTGTTCAGTTGTTTTTGTTTGTCTGCTTCCTGTTCTCTTTTGGCTCACAAACATTGACTGTTCATGAGAAGTGCACCAAGTAAGTGTGACATCACCCATAGAAAATGGCTTACTTCTGGCCCCAACCCAATAAAATCAATTAATCATGCATGGATGTTAGGGCCAGACGTCATCAGTAAGCAGTGCTTGGAGTTAACATTTCTATGGCAACCACTCTTCCCATTCAGGAGAGAGCTTGTGGGAAGGCCAAACACCTACTACTAAACCTGGCTCAGGAGAATCTATCAAAGCTTTGAACACTTTTATTGAGGAATCTTACTGGTCAGTTTATGACTTCAATAACTTCCACTACAGAAAAAAATATCATAAAAAAATAGGCTTAGCAAGAGCATGACAAAAAGACATTAGAGCAAATTAAATGGTTCTTCTGATAAATATAATTACTGAGTAATAGCTGCTTATTTCTCATTGGAGCTAGCCAGTACTTTCTATTTGAAATATGTCACTTAGTCCATACATAGTCAATGCTTACAACACATGCTTTAGTGTTTTTAGTGCAAGTTTATTATTTATTTTCTGCCCCCACCAAACCTCAACATTCAAGATAGATGGTCACCTTTACTTAGTATAGTTCTACTAAAAGTTTCTCCTCAATTTGTCATTTAAAGCTAGTTTTTCTCTTCAGTGACACCTTTTGATTGCAAAATACAGAGATATCACAGAATGCTCTTTAATCTAATAGTCACTTGTGGAAGCTGTTGTTAAAAAAAAAAAAAAACATTTAAGACAACTTGTCGGAATCATCTGTACTGAATTGAATAATCGTAATGAATCCAGCTCAGTTTGATGCTTGTCGTCTTAACCTTGATTGCAAACTGGAGCTTAGAAAAGAAACCAAATTGATAATCACCCATGAATGAAGACGTCTGTAGTTACCCATCATTCCCAGGGAAAGTTTCCCCAAAAACAAAACTAAACATTGAACAAACAATATTTCCATTGTTGACATGAGTAAGCAGATTTATCTTTTTTTTCCTGCTAAATTATGTAACTTATCCTCTAAACTGCTGAGGGGATTAATGTTACATTTGCTTAGTGTTCCATCAACTGTTGGCAGATGGGACTCATATTTGACCAAGTGCATGCACTTCAAGGACATTCGTTTGCACCAGCTGTGGCTCATAAAAGAGGAACTAAAGTTGAGAAATGAGAGGAAAGCATATAAATGTTTAGAGTTTGGGACACATGGAAGGAAATGTACTGTATATTCTACCAGAGTTCAGACTGAATGTTGTAGCTGTTGTGAAGTTTAAGTGTTCGTTTCTTTTATCTGCTGGTTAAAGCTGATCATCTATTTTCAAAGTGTTCCCAGTGATCTTTTAATTATGGATGTGCCGTTTTTAGCCCAAAAAATTTTTAAAACCTGTGTTGTTTTCTGAGACATAGTTTCTGCAGAGTTTATAAAAAATTCACCACTGAGTTGTGGGTTTGACCGTTGATGAAGAGTAACCCCACCCCCTCTCCCTACCCATTGTTGATGAGAGCTCTCTGTTTACACTCTCTCCCACTAGCTTAGCACTTGCAACCCCAACCTAACATTATTGCTGCAACAAACATGGCAAGCAATATTAGAGCTATCCAGCCATACAATTTTAGAGCCAGATGCGTTCTTCTAGTTATCTCTTCTTGGCATTGCAACTCATGGAGGGATGGGGGGCTTTATTTTGTCAGCTCCTGATTCGCAAAGATTTGAACAAAAGAAAAAAAAATCAGAAATGCAAATTTTAATTTGAATTTTCTTTATATATGTCCTTCATCATCAGAAAAATGCCACTAGAAGATGTTAAAAACACTATTTCCATGGGAACAGGTCTGTAAAGCTAGAATAAAGAGAGTTCCCTTTTTTATTAGTGAATAGTTTAACCTTGTTTTTTAAGGACAAAGCCTATTTAAGTACTTCTTTAAAGGCTTTGTCCTTGTACCTCACCATAAAAAGAAACAAAACTGAACATTTATGATGCTGCTGTTATTTGCTTCTCTGCAACTAATTTGCATCAACCAAGGCGTCCGACTAAGCGCAGACACTTCAGATCACCTGACAATCTGGTGCAAACACAGGGGCTGTTGTGGATACTTATTTAATACATAACAGCTCAGTGTTGTCCTTATTTGCTTTCTAGTAATCGTGGTCTTTCTTCCCAAATCATTGATTTTTTTTTTGCTTTCTTTTGAAAGTCTGACTCTTATAGAACCTGTTTGATTACTATTTGGTCCTACTTGACCCTGAGACCAAATACGGCTTTGTATTTTCATTAGAAAATTGTTCCAAAATTGTTCCCTTCCTTTTATTCTTTTTTGTTTTCTTTGTCTTCGGATTGTGTATTCCATAAGCTTTGTACATCTAGCATGTTCTTTTCCTTTATATTCCTCAACATTTATGTATTTATGTGTAAGTACTATGAAGTACAAGTGAAGTTCACTAATTATTTCCTAAAAAAGATAAATAATTAAATACCTAAATAAGTTATCAAGCCTAAATTATAAGTATTTCTTAACCTTTGGTACATCATCACACTTACACATTTACTCTTGACAGCACAAGCTCACATTTTTTCATTCAAATTTTCCAAAAAAAACTTGGAGATGCCAAGGATTTTCGCTTGAGCACTCTAATTACTCATGAGAAAGATTCATAAAAATTTGGGGGAATACGAATATGACCTTAATACTCATTTTTTTAAGAAGTCTAACGACTCTTAGCTTTTATGACTTTCTCTCTGCTTCGTCAGTCTCAAGCTTGGACACAGCGGGCATGTGATGCGTGAACATGTGTTTCCGAGCCTGTTGTGAACGTAGCATCAGGAGACTAGTTTACCGCATTCCCCATTTAGCTTTTTGCATTTCTTTCCAAGCCAAATGGAGGGAAATCTAGAGAGATAGAGATGCTGTTTGGAGTTCATGGTTATGTGAGAAAAAGGAGGCTGATGTTGGAGCTACCAGGAAGGAAACCTAGAGGAAGACCACAAGATGGACATGAGGGTGTATGAGTCAGGAGAATGCAGAAGACAGGATAAACAGAGGCAAAGGATTTGCTGTGGCGACCCCTGAGGCGATGAGCTGAAAGCCATAGAAGATTTTTCTTCAATCAACGACATAAATGTTGCAGCCAAACATAAAGTGCTGCTTTTTATGGTGTGCTTTACTACCAGTGAAGTGATTTTTTTTATTATGTCCTGAAATGAAAAACATCTAAACAGAAACCTCTGCAGATTTACACCCAGACGCAAAAAAATGTCTACTGTCTAAATAACTGAAGTTCAGAAAAAATGTTTTACTGCAAAGATATTTTACGCATCTGTAAAATGTATAGAATTTCAGGAGGAGAGTACAGAGCTGTTAAAGGAGGTGTGAATGAAGGCAGAGCATGAAATAAACTCCATAAATCAAATTGTTTACTCCTCAAGACATATCTCATTTGTCAGTCGGCATCCATCACCTCATGTAAAACACGTCTGGACTTCATGATGAATCTCCTCATGTCTTAGGCAACAATAACCTTGCGTGAGCATGGTGGGAACAGTTGTGCATCCAGATGTTTAGAGCTGGGAGTGGGCGAGGAACAATGCTGTAAACGGCATCATTGTTGAATTAAATGTAGTGTTTACAGAACACTTCGGATGCCAAATGTATTGGCACTAAACGCATGTATTGATCAGGCTAGAAGCACCTTTGGTTATATTATGATACCTGAACTTTCTTTTCAATAAAGATTCTGTAAATTTATTGTTTTTGTTTTTGGCAATGACATAAAAATAACTTTTTTGTTTGTCTTTTTTAATGAATGTTTCACCATTCCTCTTATGTCTTGCCATTTGGTGTTTTGCATTTAATGTGCTGATGTTATAAGGTGAATTAATGCAGAAAGATGACAGTTTAGCAGCATAATATTCCTTTTTTTTATGTATACTTTATTTCTTTTCACTTCTTTGTCTTGTTTGGATGATTAGCATTCATAAGGCAGAAGTGAATATAGCATCAGAAACACATAGTTACACTCAAAAACATTATCCATAAAAACAGTTCACTTCTAGCCAAAGATCATAAATATTGAATAATCTTCAAACACACAACAAACCAGAATTTTCTGTGTATATCCCTCAACAATCAACATCATAAATGCAAAATCACGAGCCTCAATTTGAACCTTTGCAAGATTATCTGCTCTTGACTCTAAAAGCAAGACGTGTATCAACATTTCACATTTCTTTAAAAAATTATTTTTTAAGAATAATTTCATTTATATCATAATTTGTTGTTGACGATAAGATTCGTTGTCGATATTGGTTCATTTTGAACAATCCGATTTACTGACCTAAATTTGATCGAGTCCATCTCTAGCCAAAACCTCAACCAGCGTGACTCAGAGATAAATACTTGGGTACTGAACAGTGCAGGTGAATGTTTCCAGATTCCTTGTGTTTCTTGAATGATAATCATTGTAAGTGAAATATGTGTACAAACAAACAAGCAAACACGAATTACTGGCAAATCCACTCACATTCTAGTTTGGTAAAATTCAGCCCACTGTTGTTTGTCCACATCCAAATATTACAAAGGAAACATCATTAGAACATTCTACCATGCCATATGCCCACATGTCTTAGTAATATGAAAAGTGTTTCCACATATTGGACTGCAATGATGGTTTGAACACTTTTTGTTGCAATCACGTGTGCTGTCTCATGTGATGGTCATTTTTAGGTTATAGTAAAATAAACCTACTGTGCCTCAATCCTAATGGTATTTTCTAAAATCGATACCTGATTCATTTCAATTTGAAATGATTTCATAATGGTATAGGAAAATTTGATTAACAACTAGTCTCAGACAGATCGATCTGGTTGGATCGTTGGAATACAAATCAATTCATCAATTGATTAATTGGTACACCTCTCAAAAATAATGAATAATCTTATCAGGTTTCTTCTACTTAGCAATACTGAGTTGCCTAACAGAATATTCAATAGATTGTAAAGTGAGAATATAAAAATAAAATCTTGTAATGTCCCTTGTTTCAACTAATGACTGTGCTGTGTAATTACTCAGGGGAGTCTTCTCAGCTATTTTTCTTATGAAAAAATGGCTTAAAAATCAGATAGCTTCATTTCTATGATCTGATTATAATTGGAACGGGCGCTGCACTTTATAAGCTTTATAAAGCCAGTTTTTTTCCTTCTGTATTTTAAACTCAACACTTTGGTCAGACTGAGCGTTTCTCTACCTGTTGGAAGACAGAGATGTGGTTTTATTTGAATTTTAGTGAAACAACATTTGTAGAAGTAAACTTTACATTATTAGAGAATTTGAAATAGCAGCAAAAGAAATTGGGATGAACGGACCTCACAAGCACCATCCATCCATCCATCTTTAGAACCCACTGAATCCCTTATGGGGGTGACTGGGTTGCAGGAGCCAACCCAGCTACTGTTAAGTGAACATGAACAGGTCTTAAACACACACTTACAGAACATCCAAATTCCACACAGAATGGTCTCAGCTGGGATTTGAACCAGGGTATTCTCGCTAACCTCTGTGCAGCCTGTTCACAATACTCATAAGAAACAAACCTCTAATTTTTATTTTTCCTAAATTGGAGAAATGCATTACTCTACCTCCTAGCTTAAAATCCTCTCATTCATTTTGTTGTATAATTGTTGAATTATGTTTTTATCAAGAACATACTTTCAGTTCCGAGAGCACAGCCAATCACAAAAAATGACTGATTTAAAAAAAATGTTTAACTTTATGAATCCAGAAAGGCATTTAATGTAAAACATTTCCTTTGTGAGAATAGTCACTCAGAACTGCTGTTGTGTAAACCACGATTGGAACTAAATAAAAGCCGGACATAGATGCATCTCGTTGCAGTAAGAGGGCTGATCTCTCGTGCTCATGGGGTAATGTGATGTAGAGATGGCCCATAATTACTACAAAGCAAATAACTGCTAGCTGCACATCTATCTCCTTCTCTTCTGACATCTGGAAATTACCAAGTTGTTCTTATAAAAAGAAAGACTTTATGAAATTGCAGTTCACTGATAACACAGATGCATCCAGGACCAAATGAAATGAGCCAAAACTGAACTTTGCACAACAAGGCTGCTTATATCCCCTCTATCAAATATCTAATTATGTTTGTGAAGATTTTTCTAAAGCCACTTTCCTCCTAAGAGCAAAATCAATGACAGTCATGGCATTACACTGCTGTTAGCATTGACATTTACAGCCTCTCAAGTCTTTTATCATTTCGTCTGGGGAACTGACTGATGTACAAGACAGAGGGATCAAAATGAAAAAAAGGATGAATGGCCAGAAAATGGGCGATTGGAAAACACATGCAACAAAAAAAAGATTTGATTCTTACCTGGAATTCCAAGAAGAAAGAAGCAATTCAAGTAAAAAAAAAAAAAAAAAGAGGATGTTAGTAATAATCATAAACACATACACAAAAAGTATGTATTCAATAATGAAATGGTTTATAATTTTATTTTTTTCAATAGTTAGAGTTGTATTGGCAGAGAAATGTGATAACACCAATATAGCAAGAGATGGTGCTCAGTGTTGAGTTATCTTTTTGCTTGATGATCCCTCTTACACCATTTCTTTCTTTAATGCTTTGTCGGAAGCAGATACTTTCACTGACACAAACTCACATCAGCAACTGGCAGTGACTTCACACTTTTCAAATGTTCTTTAACGGATCACACACTCTCATCTAACAAAATATCGGTCTCCCCGGTGCAAACAACCGTCGAAACAGCCGAAAACCCTGGGGTGAATAATTCATGACAGTGACTGTAAAATGCTAGCACAGTCTATGTGTTGTTGCTTTCTATCATGACAGATTTTCAGGTTGTCCCATTATGTGGAAGTGAAAAAAATTGATATTTACATTGTGCAGCGACACAGCCATATTCTCCAGCCTGGACAGGGGGCTAATGGAGGTATGCGCGCAGCTTTTATTAGCTGTGAAATCCAGTGACATCAAATATTAAACACTTCATTATGGAGCACAACTTGTCTTGTTCTGCCGAATAGCCACTTAAACCTACATCAGCCGGGAGAAAATAAAGAGAAAGCGGATGCAGAATGACAACAATAATTACTGAAAATCTATTTTATGGGGTTTGGTTATCATGGGAAGACAAAGGAACGTGAGGTAACTGTGTGTGCTTACACAGTAGCATGCTATTTAATATGTACGGTATAATGGCTGCTTACTAATTTTGATTCCTTTTTATGAGAACAACAGTTGGGTTCTTGGCTGACAGAGAGCACACTTGGTTTAACAAACTGCCAAGTATTGAAGTCATACTTGTTTATTCTGACTTTTAAAAAGCTATTGAAAGTCAAAGTCCTATTAGCTGTCACACCCTAAGGTGTGTGAAATTTGTTGTCTGCATTTGACCCCTCCCCTGGGGGAGAGGTGAGCTGCAGACATGGCTGTGCTTGGTGGTTTAACCCCCCAACCCAACCCCTTAATGCTGAGCAGGGAGGCATTGGGTCCCATTTTTTAGAGTCTCTGGTATGACTTGGCCCTGGAGTCTCAGGGTGGATGCTGTACCACTAAGTCATTGGCTTTGTGCTGGCCAAACCTAGTGTAAAAAGTTGAATTTTTAAAAAACAAATCAGAAGAAATGTCTTGCTGAAAAAATATTTTCTTTAGGAGGCAAAAAGAAATTGATACAGCTATGGGTTGCTATTGCCTTAGTCACAACTAACCTTACGGGTGCACCCTGTCTGTGTAGCATTTGCACACAGTCAATAAGGAGCCAGTACGCTCCTTACCAGCGACTGGACTGTGGTGCGAAGTCACCGTATGACAGCATCATCCGTAAGTGCAACTGTCATTATCCTTACAAATAATTCATGATACACTTAGCACACTCATAACAATTATTTGTTCAGATTTTATGACATTCGTTAAGGTAGCTACACATGTCTAAAGGGAACAACCTGCAAGACACATCTGAACTCATTTTCCAATGGAGCCCTTTCCTGTCTACGACCTTCTAGAAACCCAGACAACCCAAAAAGGCGCAGCACCCATTTAGGTCAATCCCACATAAGGGTGCATGTGACTAAAGGCCTAAAACTTCAAACAGTGAGTCAAGAAAAAAATGTGGTGAGAACAGTTTTTGGAATCCATGTCCTGGATAAAATCCTTTAGAAAATCAATTTTGCAAGTTGTGCTATTTTTTTCTTTTGGGATTTTTTTGTTCTTCTAGTATTTGTCATGAAAGACTGTGGCGTCAAAATTAAGTCAGAAATTGCGAAAGCCTCTCTGTACTTGTAGCTACGTGGTTGGCTAGCCACATTAGCTGCGTTAACTGTGTTAGCTGCATCAGTTCCATTAACCACGCTAGTCGCATTAGCGTAACAGCAGTACAACACAGTGGCAGCAAGTAAAAAACAGACTGATACCGCTAACACAAACATTTCTGTGACTATGCTAACTCCCAACCTTGTTAGTAATGTAAAAAAACACACCACTACATGTTTACCGTGTTAGCATATTAACAATAATACCAAACCTTTTTTGCCACTAGTATGAGTGCCATTTACCTCTCAAAGTCACATCAGTAAGCACAACCAGAGTTAATACAACCAGAAATAATACAAATATAAGGCGCTCCGGATTATATGGAGTTTTTTTTTTTTTTTTAATTAAGGCTTTTAATGTAGAAAATGTGGAATAGTAGAAGATACTATCCCAGGCAACAGCAAATGTGGTAGCTTTAAAGTAGCAGCTATTGAGACAGCTAACAAGAAGTGGACTTGGACATTTGTTTTGTGGTTTTTGTGTTAGAATATGAACTAAAAAGGGCAGAAGGTAAGATGGTGAGGCTGACACCAGGATAAGAGAAGAAGCAGAATGGACAGACGGGCAAAGAAGAACAGGCCGTTGTCAGAGCTCCTGAATGAAAGCATCACCAATGACCTCTGAATGATTTATCCCTGGACATGTTTCTGTCTGTCAAAGCATCAAAAGCCATTAGCATCAGAGGGATGAAGTGAATGAGAAAACAGAGGAGCTGGTGCTCATCTGTCATACCTTAAAAGATGACCCTCAGGACAAAACGCGTTACCTCCCAATAAAAGCTCTCGTGCCCTATACCATGCAGACATTTCTCAGATTAGTGCGAGTCAGGAGTGTCCTTTTTTGTGTCACTTTTTGTCACATGAAAGAGCAAACCCAAGTTGTATGAGACTGAAATCAATCACTGTCTAGTGTGCTTTGGCGCCTTTTTATAAATTTTTTATCAAGTAGTCCAAGAAGAAGGGTTTTACTTAAACAACAAGCTCTTATTGTGACTCCCATCTGTGTTCAAAATTCACTGCATTGTCTCTGTAGCAGACAGTTATTTTTCTGCACCAGCAGGAGTTTTAACTCACTCATGAATAAAGGCAGCAAAGAATTACAAAGAGTTGTAAATTGCTACACCAACAGGGAGCTGGTATGAAATTACCATGCTTGTTTTATTCATTAATATACTTTATTAAAAATTATTTCAGTTCATTGCTCTGGCCCTTAGGCCCACAAAGCAGCAGCAGCAGCAAGGTGTGCCATAAAAGCTCCAGTAGCTTTGAAGGTAATGACTTAAAGCTTTTCTTAAAACTGGAAAAAAAAAAAAAAAGTGACAAAACAGCAGAGAGATTGTTGTGTAGTTTGTGTTTGTTTGAGAGAGAATTTAATGGCTTTATGCTGGCACATTTACATCAGCCAATTTTATTGCTAACAGATCATTAAAACAGTAATAGGATAACAGCCATTAAGCTCCAAGCCACGGCGGAAATGAAGCCACCAGCGAAAAAAGGCATTAATAATAATCAGTGGAGGAAAAAAGAGAAGTACACATGGGAAAAAAAAGAAAATAACAAAGTGTGGGGGGGGTGGGTGTTAAAAATGAGTCATGGCAGGACTCACAGGAAAGTGTCCTGCTGTCCAAGAATCCTGGGTGCGAACCAATCCCACTGCTGGGAGGGGAAAATGAATGGTAGGGATAAGCAGGAGGAGTAAATGTTTAGGATTCAATTAGCCTTGCCGCTCCTTGTTAGTTGGGGCCAGGACTGACAGCTGGAGGAGGAGACGGGGACACCAGCAGGCACGCACATCCTTACCCCCACTGTGGCGAGTGACATCTCAGCCACTTGGGGGATTATCAGGGGAACTGCAGACAATACATGCAGTGGCTTGTTTACAACTGCAACTATCACTGATTAAATTACTCTCTGCCAATATGGATGAACCTCTCCGCACTTGAAGACAAGTCCTGACAAATCTGAAATATCATAGCCACGAAAACAGTCACATCAAAGACATTTTACGGCTTAGGTTGTCAAATCATTTGTGTAGACCTCCAAAGACATGGCCTTGAATCAAAGGATGAAAACCAAATGTCAACTCTTAGAAGTTGTTTTTCTTTCCATCTCCATCTAAATCAAAAAGTTCGCTTCGCGTTTTATGTATTTGAAATGTTCAACATTTGAGTTTGGTGAGTAGGACTTAATTAGCTGTACGAAATGTGGATTTTAGGTCACTGTCAGAGTGAGATCCTGCTTTACTCAATGGCTAAACAGGAAATGAATAAAAAAGACTTGAGCTAAAAAGTCAGTTGATAAAATGTTGTAACCTCAATTAATAATTTGCACAAAGATAATAATGAACTCAAACAGGATCCATCCTCTGCCCTAACATTGCTTAAGAGCAAAAAGAAATGGGAATGATTGATTTTCTGCATGGCCCTGGATGTTCTGTGGATCTTGTCTGCAGACTGCCAACTCTAGGCATCAATACAGACGTGCCTTGCTTAGCCAATTGCACCCTTCAAAAGGCGGAAGGCGGAATAGGGAGCCTGTTTATGTCCAGGGGTCATCTTAGAAGAAGTTGCTTTCCTAGCTTACAGTCGATGAGAAGCTCTGTGCCTGCAAGATAAGAAGGGCTGATGTATGTCTACATAACATGTTCTGAAGAAAAGTGGGAAAACTGAGCTTGCACAAAAGCCAGTGTGGGTCTTAGTGAGCATTTTTCTCCAGTATAAAAAGAAAATAAAAGCTAAATTTTCCTCTTTGATAAGATGGATAACAGATCAAAGCATTCCCTCTAGGTGGGTGTAGTGCTTTTGTATGTTGACCTATTTATTCCCAAATTTTTCCCAGAAATAAAAATATTGAAATCATGTTTCATAAGTATCCCTTTGAAACAATCAATCATCATTTTCTGATATTTTCATGAAAATGTGTTGAAAAAGTGTGTTTTATATTCAGCCACAATTGTGACCAGTGGGATACTGTGTTGTATCAACCACTGTATAGACTGAATATAGGTTCATTTGACCAGTGCAGCGTGTTTCTGTGTCTTTGTGTGTGTGTGTGTGTATGCGTGCTTGTGAACTTTATGTCTGACTCCTTTCTATTGTCTTCTATGCATATTTTTTCTCCACTTTACAATTGTGTGCCACTTTGTGTTGGACTTTCACATACAATTCCAATAAAATAAGTTTATGTTTGTGGTCATAATGTGAGAAAATGTGGAGAAGTACAAGGGGTGTGAATACTTTTGAAAACCACTGTATGCATTTTCAGAAATGATAAACTTTGCTAAAGCGACGCAATCAGGCCTCTGTGTCGTCCATTCATTTATGATAACAATCACCTTGGGTACTATCCCTAATGTAACAGATAACAGTTCTGGATTAAAAATGAGATTACCATTATTTAAAAAAACAACACGCTAATCTGTCTTTATTAATCTTGATTAATGTAATAATTTGACAACCAGAGTTTTAGCATAAAATAGGTACATTTTCCACCAAACTCCAACTTCAAACACCAAACTCCAAGCTAAACTGTTTACCAATCAATGTTATCTGCTTTGACAATTAAATAATGTCAAAATGCTGATACAAATAATTCAAAATAAATTTAAGACACTATCGTATGTTGAAGACTTTTATTTTATTGCTCACGATAAAACACCAAGAGAAGGCATCCACACATTATAAATCTTAAAGAAAAAAAAATGTTACGTTCATTTAAATAGGACTGCTTTTATCAACCAGAAGACTTTTATGAACTGATGAAAATATTTTTGGATAAACTTCCAAAGGAGAAATTGGCTGCAAATGAGTCAATATTTAAAAGCCTCTAAAATACTGATAACCCCTAAAAATTGGTGAAACACCTTGTTTCTGGCTGGGCCGCTTTTGATGAGCTTATAAATCTTGAAAGCAGATGTGCATAAATGGATGGAAGCTTGTTTTTTTAGATAAAACCTTTTACTAATGAAATAATGTCAAACCTCATGAATAAAAAGATCAACACAATAGATGGAGGAAAAGTTGTATACTCTGTTAACTATTTTTGATCAATTTTATTTTATAACACTGGATTTGTTTCATCATTAGTCAGCTAAAGAACATATTGGAATTAATATTACTGGTACTCGCACTGTTGAAAAGCAAGAGGAAGTTGATATGTGTATACCCCTGTGCACGTTGGTGTTTCCAATTGTTCCTCTGAGATACTGGACATTTTATACTGGACCGCTAATAAAGCTCAGCAAGGTAGAAGCACCTTGCCTAATCAAGCATGTCACCGCAAACATTGCCAGCACTGTTTACATTTTCAATTAGGCTTTTCCCTTGCTCATCGCTTAGCGTCTCTGTCTGAGCATCTGGACCAATCACTTGTACAGGCTGCTATGCACACTTCCCAGCAGGTAATTATGGGACTGTCAGTGCCATGCCATTTCTGATGGGCATCCACCATTAATATTTATGGTGCTCTGAATCAACCCCACACTGAGCACTGTGACAGCAATCACCCCACTTTTTTAATATCCCCATCCAGATCAATTCTGATTAACATTTCAAGCGCTTGGTGGAGCCACACAGTCTGCTCAACGCTTCCTTTTACTCCAAAATGACTGGAGGCAAACAGAAAGAGACAGACGAGCAAAACACAGCCAACCTGGAGTCAAAGCAGTGATAAAATGTTTGTCATACAACAGTGAAGTAAAACTGATGTCTTGATCTTAAAGACCTACTTTGTTTTTGGGGCTGTAAGATTGCGGAAGAGCATGTAAACAGAGAGCTCTCTGCGATGCTCAACAGAAACTATGTCCTTGACAATGACAGGTTTTTGTTTTTTATTTTGGCAAAAAACTGCATCATTATAATTAAAAGACCACTGGGAATCATTTTAAAATAGATCGAAAAATGATCTAACCGAGACTTTTAATGGAGGAGAAAAAATGTGATTCGTAATTGCTTTGATTAAAAATATGAAGCCCCACTTTGAGTAAACCACTAATCAATTGGAAAAGCCTTCACATTCACACCAGCAGGAGAACCGCAGGTATAAAACTATAACAAAACCACCTGTGCTGGAATATTTTTTAGAGTTGATATCAGAAGGGACATTTTCCTGCATGAGGGTCTCCTGAAAGTTTTCACTCCGCTCTAGTGCTGCAGCCAGCGGTGCCATTTTTTTTTTTTTTTCTCTGAAAAAAAAAAAACAGTTTCTCTCCAAATCCAGAGGGAGTTTGTTTCTGTAGATCTAAATAATAATGCAGGATTGTAACGCTCTGAACAACTGAATGGGTGGGAAAGTGGCACATTGAGCGTCCAAGTGTGTGTGTCTAATGCGTCTCTGTTTTAGTTTTATTTTTTTATTTTTTGTGTGTGTGCGAACATGAGTGTGGGAAAAAGCCTCTCCTGGCCTTGAGGCGCCCCCACAGATGTTTATTTGTAGTGACAGGAAGGTTTGTTCGGTCTGGGCTCCTATTTATCACAGTGAGCTGATTGTACGGCTGTGTCTTGATCCCACAAAGAGAACACAATCAGCGCCATGACAGATATGCATGAGTAAGCAATGCGGTGCTACAAATCTACAGACATAATGTCTCAGCTTGGATAAGCAGCCTCTCATAAGTATAAGAAAAAAATAAGACACAGCTGAAGAAGCTCAGCAAACTTCATGGTTTAAGATAAATCTTTGCTGTTTGTTTTTTTTTTTTTTTTTCTTCTCTTCCTAATATGGACTGAAGAGTTCAGTCAAATATTAATTACTGTTTTTTGGACTGTAAGTCGCTCGAGAGCAGGGGTTGGCAACTTGCGGGTCCAGAGCCGCATGCGGTTCCTTAGCTTCCCCAAAATGTCTCCCTGGAGCTTTTTCAAAAAATGTATGAAAATAAAAAAAAAAAAGGGACGATATAACCTATTTTTATATGGTTTCAGGACAAACATGAACAACATTCCCAATGTTTTCCAATACTTTGAAAAGGTGCAAAGGTGCAAGGTGTAAAGATTGCTGCGCTTGTATTGTGTATGTGTGTTGCTGAGGAAAGAGAGGAACAGAGAATAGTGTTATACACTTGCACAAACTTTCGTGGTATTTGCAGAACATTAAAAAGGATAACATACAGAAATGTATTTGGGTTCACCTTTTGCGATCTCGCTGATATATGTCTGTGCTTTTTGCATGTTTTCTTCTTTATCCTGTGTTCTGTGCCATGATTGGCGGTTGACCTTGTCAATCAACCTCCTCCCTGCCGAGTCTCCTGTACGGAATGCACTCCGGACCCCTGCTACAGAGTGTGTCGCAGCAGCCCAAAGAAAGTATAATTAAGAAGAAGAAATTAGATATAAGTCGCACTTTGGGGAATAAGTGTAACTCTTCAATATTACTCTGCCAAACCTAGTGTAAAGCTCCGTTCACACCAAGCGTGATTCACGGGTCCAATTTCAAGTCCACTATCTCTTTTTTTGATGCACATTAAATTCGATGCTCAAAACTTGAACAATGTGTTTGTAAACTCCATTGTGTGTTGGAAGAACTAAAGTTTTTACCTCATCGAAACATGGAAGCATTAAATGTATGTTTCATTACAACAGTTGAGAGATCAGGTTTTTTATTTTGAGTTGTTCTACAAAAGCATTGGTAAACATGTTTTCAGCGGTAATGCTGTCTCTCTGTAACCCAATTTGATGTCTTGCAGTCCTGAATTAGTCTGAGGAGAAAATGAATAAAAACAAAAATGATAATGTGTCAGTGCAAATAAGAAAAAATATATATGTAAAGTTCAGGAGAACGATCAGATTCTTCTCTGTTTTTTTGGATGGTGCTTCTTCTGCAATGCTGTCAGTAGCAAATAGTGATACCCACAAAAAAAAAAAAAAAAAAAAAAACAATATATAAGCCAATATCTATTTTTTTTAAATCGCATATAAGCCTCACCTCTGCTCGAACTATGCAAAGAAAAAAAAACACAATCTATACTTCGAAAAATACGGCAGTAATAGAACTTAAACTATGAAAGAGATTTGAAAAAAAAAATGGATAGACTTTAACTGGCATTTTGGAAGAAAGAAAGGCAGTCAAACAGGCAGGAAGAAGCGAGAGACTCCTTTGGGGGACAAAATGCTCTTTGCAGCTCTAGTGAAAATAATGACTCACCAAATGGAGCACTTTAAGGAAATTCACACTCAACTCTCCTGGCTCTCTTCCTCTTCCATTCACCCCCTGTTCTGCTTCCCTCTTGCTCTTTGCTTCCTCTCTATATTGTCTCTTCGTCTCCCGTGAGGGTGGCACACAGGCCCCAAAAAGAACAAAGATGCTATAGCCTCAGCTAAAACAAATGCACAAACACACATACATATACAGTACAAGTACTCAGGTAACGCACACCTGTGAGACCCCTGTGTGAATCTTGACCTTTTCACATGAGTCATGTTGCCCATAAATATCAGGATTTGGGTTCCTTTTTTCAACAAATATCTTTGTGTGCCGTCCTCCGTCTTTGTCATAGGTGTGTGTCTGGAAATGTGCGTCTCTTTCTCTCTGCGTATCTTTGAGTTTCACTGCAGAGTTGACCTTTCCATTCCTATTCTGTCCCAGATTAAAACTGACACAGCCCTCTGCTATGAACCAAGATACACAAACGTACACCAGTGCCCACACACAAACACACACAGAAACCCACAGATAAAAGCGTAAGCAAATAGATTCAGATGCTGAAATGTGAATCTCCAAAATGTCACCCGTTAAAGTCTACCTTTAAAGCTTGATTTAAAAAACACCTTTTCACATTCTTCAATACCGCCAAACTGGGATTTGGGAGAAGATTGGATCATTTCTCACATTTTAGACAAGCGCTTAAAATCTGATTTTGACCCGAAAATGTAAAATTCTCCAAATGGTGCAAATGAAAGGAGAATGAAATTTGCAACAGCCTCCATTAAGACAAAAGAAAATCTAAATATCAGGTTAAATGATGCTTGCTCTAAAGAAAAGGAGCTTTGCTAAATATTACTATCCATCCAATCAAATGGGGTTTGAAAAAAAAAAAAGGCTTAAAAATAGAGAGGCTCAAAGTGAGTTATGCCAGTGAGTTTAACTCGCTCACCCACGAGGACAGAGATCTTTGTGGTAGTGGTGGTGTACATGTTTGTGTCTCAGTGGGAGACAGACCTGAGAATAACACTCCATTTCACTGATCGCTGAGCAGAATCTTGGCCACTGCCGCTGGGGGATAAGCTCACTTACTTGGTACGCCTGTGATATTCTGCCTGTTGTGTACATGCGCGCACAGATCTGTCTGTCCATCCACCTTTGGTTGTGCTGTATGATACCATTTTTTTCCATCCTTGTCTTAGAATTTCTAGTGCGGGGAAAGAATGTGATTGGCAGTCACCAATTGTGTAAGTTGTCCTACTTGAATAGATGAGTTTGGTCTGTAAGAATCCAGGAAACCACATTGTATGCTTCCTAAAGAATATATTTGTATGACGGTGGAAAAAGTATTTGGTCAAAAATTAAAGTTCATCTCAGTACTTTGTAATGTGACTCTGGTTGGCAATGTCAGAGGTGAAACATTCCTGTAGATCTCCAGGTTTGCACTGCTTCTATTCTGGTCCATTCATCCTTGCAGATCTCCACAAGAGCTGTGATGTTTTGGGACTATTGCTCAGTAACACAGACTTTCAATTCCCCAAACAGGATTTTCTAATGGACTGAGGCAGTTTAGACCACTACAGAAACTTGAAATGCTGTCTTTGTAGCCACTCCTTTGTTTCCCTGATGATGTGTTCATATCATTGTCATGTTTTCACTGATATAAAGGAGGTTTTAGCCAAAAAATGTTACCTTACATGGTTCCATTAGTCATGTCCTTAATATGGATCAGTCATCCTGTCCCTTTTGCAGAAAAGCAGCTCCAAAGAAGGATGTTTCCACCCCCATGGTTCGCGGTGGGTTCACAGTGCTCTTGCAATGCAACTCAGTATTCTTTCCCCTCCAAACCTGGTTAGTGGCGTTTATGCCAAGAAGTGCCATTTTGGTCTCATCCCACCAAATGACATTCTCCTATTCCTCTTCTGGATCATCCAGATGTTCTCTGGCACACTTTAGACAGGTCTGGTCTGGACAATGTTCCAGCAACATTCATGAGAATTAAAAAAAAAATGGTTTCTGTGACTATTTTGCTATATTTTCACATTTTTAAATGGTTGCACTTAGCTTACTTCCTGCTGCCGCTGCAAACTTTTCAAAAAGAGCAAATCTTCAGCAGTTCAGTGTCTTCTGATGTAACTGGTAGTTCTGCTTTGCTATGAGTTTATTTCTTTCGATGCTCATTTCACTTTTGCTAGAACTGTATTTCTCATTTTAGAATTAAAAGCAAGAACCCCCCCCCCGTCAATACATGAAGCCAGGCTCACAAATTTGAAGAAGTTCATGAAGACAGGAAGCTCAGATTAAAAAAAAAAAGAAAGAAAGGTAAAATAGTATGACTGATGAGAAGCTCTTCTAAACATTATGATTCATTCATCTGGAAGCTGCAGCAAGCACTTCCTTTGGGAAATAGAGGTCAAGAACATTAACTCCCCTGTTCTATAGGTAAGAACAGAGCTTCTGGAGAACTGTGAGTGCTAGACTGTCAGGAACACTTTATCTTTACCTGATATCCAGGATCTCTCTGGAATAAGTGACAGAACTGTCAGAACATGTCAAGAAAAAGAAAAATCATTTTTTTTCGCACTTATATTAATTAGGGTTAATTATGAATGATCAGATCTAGTCAATAACTATAATGTCTTAATTTTAATAAGGCACCACTCTAAATGCAATATACAGTAAGGTAGTAAATATACTTTTATCACTGTTCTTTATGCTTTTTTTTTTAGAGTTAATACATTTTTATTTAATTATTATGTTTTTTATTTACCTAATTGTATATAAAAATCTGGAGGTGAAACATATTTGTAATTATTTTTTTATCGGCTAATTAATCCTGATCTGTAATGAATCAATTTAATTATTTTATTTTTAATCTAACATAATAATTTCTGGGAAAAGCCTCATACTGATGTATTTTCATTTAAATTTGTGACATTGTGGTGAAGTAAAAGATCACAATATGGCTAAAAAAGGGGGTTTATGAAGTTTCTGCATTGTGTGTAATGAATTAACGTGATTAACGTGATAATTTGACATCCCTAATTTCATATACCAATTTTATACCATCAATAATAAAATAAGAATGTCCATCCATTAAGACAAATCAAATGCCTGATGAAGTGATTTTTTTTTTTTTTGTATTAAAACTCCCATCCCTTAGGGAAGCAGTGAGCTACAGAGACGCCACACCCAGAAACCATTTAGTGGTTCAACCCCCCAAATCCAGGATTAATGCCAAGTGTCAGGCAGAGATTCATTGGGTCCCATTTTTAGAGTCTTTCGTATTAGTCCGTGGATTTGAACTCACGACTTTCCAGTCTAAGGGCAGACACTCTACCACAAGGTCTGTAATGTAGTTATTAGGCAGCATAATTTAAAAAAAAGATAGATGGATGGACGAAAGACTATGTTGGATAAAACTTTGAGAACTTCTGTTTTCCCATTGATTCTGAAATCCTCTGCTGCAGTACAATCCGAGGAGCCAACAAACACCATGTCTTTTCCAGCAAGTTTGTCAAGTTTTATCTCCGATTTTTGTGTCACTATACACGAGAAGCATCACTTGTCAAGGCTTAAATCTAGGGCACCAGCTTCATGAACTTCAGGCAAAAAATTAGAAACGCTTCATACGAAGTCTTCAATCATTTTAGCCATGGAGATGTCATGGTCTCTATAGAATGTGCACCTGCAGGAGTTTAGGGGTGCATCATAAATCCAGGTGTCTCCTGTTACCAATGGCACGGGCTTGAGTTATCTTAA
Organism: Adrianichthys oophorus; assembly: GCA_036245035.1. Lineage (NCBI taxonomy): Eukaryota > Metazoa > Chordata > Actinopteri > Beloniformes > Adrianichthyidae > Adrianichthys > Adrianichthys oophorus. The sequence goes on from BSAI01000015.1 coordinate 16,318,638, forward strand.
AGCAAAATACACAATTAAATCGATGAGTGAGGCAGACTCCCCGGCTTCACGGGGGGAATCCAAGAGAGTCAGATAAGAAGTGTATGGATCCTGCTTTGTTCAGCTGGTTCCTGCTGCGGTGCTAAAGCTAGTTAGCCAGCTGTCTTCAGATATCATATTTTATTGCCAAGAAAACCAGCAGGAGCAGACGAAGGAGTAAGAAAACTTTCCTTCCCCATTTCTGTTGAAACTGAGTACTAAAAAGCATCTACGGCATTCATGGTCAAAGAATCCTTAAAGTCTTAGAAAGTTTCAAAAGCCTCAAAAGTAAAAGAATAATCATCTCAATGTTCTTTTCTGCCCCTTAATGAAGCTTAACTTCAGTGAGTCACATTCATTCCTGCTCCTCATATTGCATGGTCTTAATAATATTTCTTTCCTTGTTTCCTACACTTTGAACAGACTTTATTCATAACTTTAATGGTTACATCAAGTAACCATCTTTCCCTCTTTTTTTAAGCCCCTGCTCCAAAAATTCTTTAAAATAGTCTATTTTAGCTGTGCACTGCACACCCACCTACACAGCCTCCACCCTGTCTCCCTTTACGAGCTCATCCTCCATCTGCATCCAGAATTCTGCTCTGGTTTTACCCCCCAGCATCTATAGACTTCTGCAGGTCTATATATGCATTACATAGCTTCCACTGATCTTCATTCCTCTGGAGTCTAACACCAAGAAATGCTCCGCATTGAAATCACTTTGAAAACTTTGCACATTCAAGCCTTACTTTTATTTGTCCTGGTCATCTGTTATTGAAAATTCTACTAATGTACTTGCAAGTTCAATTGAGGAAAAAAATAGATTTTATGTTTTGATATTAAGTATCACATAATTTCACAACATCACGACCTGGTATGGGTAGCGACTATACAGTATGAATACTATTTGCTAAACACTTGTGCATTTTTAGTGTGTTCTTGAACACGCTTCAAATGCCTGCATTAGGATTAAACAAAGCCAGGCAGTTAGGGAAGCTTAGACTAAAGCCTCGTTTCCACTGAGCGTTACAGTACGGTCCCGTTTTTTTGAGTGTTTCCAGTAAAAAATGGACCCATTAGGCCGGACCGAACCAAACCCTTTTTTTGGACCCCCGTTAGATAGATCCATAAAAGAAATGGAAAGGACCAGTTAGGGCGAAGCTACTTGAAATCCGCTGATTGACCTCCATTGTTGTTAGCTTCACTTTTGCTGTAGTCACAATGCCATGACGCAAAGCGGTCTACACCCAGAGCAAAGTTACTTTTATCTCACTCACAAAAGTACATAAACCATAAAAAATATAGTAATCAAGGTTTAACAAGTTGCATACTCTTCAGGATTAGCTGATGCATGTGCCAGTTTTATTTCTTTTCTTTACAGTATTTTTTTTTTAATATTTTTATGACAGCAACCGTAGCTCACTGAGACACTCAAAGCATAAATGAAAGTGATTGAAAGACAGCCTTCTTTGCTATGTAGATTCTAAGTTCACTCCATCCTCACAGTCAGGAGAGGAGTTATTCATGGAAGTGTGAGATTAGAAACTTAAGAATAAATGTTGCATTGAGCTTCAGAAAGCAGCTCCTATTAAAGGGAACCTTTTAATTTGCTATTGTACATCAAATGTGTGTAATTGAACTTTTTAACAGTCACATGCATTTTAGGTGCTTTGATAAACTCCTAAGAAGCAGCAATTCATACACCTCTTGAAAAAGAGGTAATTTGCATTCATGATCTACTTTGTAAGGCAAAACCAGTTTGTCAAATTGGCTGAGGTCATTTCACCAAATTTAAAAAGGGAATTTGTAAAAGTCAATAACTGCACTTGAATGACCATTGAAGATTGAATGTGCAGTGACTCACGTCACATACCAAAATATTCTATTCAGCCTCTCAGCAAAAACTAGTCTAAAAGTAGTCTGGTTGAAAAACCACACATGGTTTCTGAAGGTTAATTATATCTACAATCCAACAGTGAGCGCATTTTTGATCATGTCATCAGATTTTATTCTTTATATTGATGCTCAATTAAAACTCAGCATTATGATGGTTTGCCACCATGTGAATGGGTAATTTGACATTTTAAATAAGACATACATTAGAAAGAGGTCAGTAGATGTACAGTACCTGCTAGTTTACTTACATTTTGCTGTTCAGCTGATTGCCGGTTATTAATGATTTATTTTAATGTAATATTCTAATTTATAGTGTCAATGTACTGTTTGGCGAACAAAAGTTTGTACGTTGCATGAAAAAAAACATGTTTGGTAGAAAAATACGTCAATTTCTTCTTTTCCTTTCAACTTTTGTCTTCAGGGGTCACCCCAGCGAATCAGCTTCCTCCATCTAACCCTGTCTTCTGCATTCTTCACCAGCTACCCTTCATGTGTTTACTCACTGCATCTATAAACCTCCTCGTTGGTCGTTTAAAAAAATAATATTTTCCCATGGTCAAGAGGACCAAGATCTCCTTTAAATTCTTCTTATTTTATGTTTTTACATATTTAAATGTTTTAGGATGCTGATAGTGTTTCTGTGGCTCCTTCTATGGAAATTTAAGGCTTGATTGGATTCAGCGACACCAGCGCGTCTCAGGAGCCGTTTTCAGGCCATTTTTGTTGATCATTATTTGAAATTTCCCTTTTTTCTGCTTGCAGTTGCAAATGCATTTCTTTTAGTCGATAATCTGTTTATGCATTTACATTTGGGTGAGTAGGTGGATAAGTCATGAAGGGCACTCCATTAGAAGAAACCATAATAATTAGTATTTACACCATTGCATCTGCAAGTGCATTAGGCTCTGCACGGTTCTCAGTGCTGAACTTTGCGTCACCTCCCATTTCCTATGTGACAGGTCTGCAGCCCTGTGTTGCTCAGTTTGACTTGTATAATTAGTTGGCCAAGTGATTTGGCAAATTGCCTTTTATTATTAGCAACAGTCCATCTCATTCAGAAATAAATACATTAACCA
>BSAI01000015.1:16321637-16341637 GCA_036245035.1 Adrianichthys oophorus
AAAAAAAAAAAAAAAAACAACAACAAAACTGTTGTTCTGTAGGAAATAGTTTCTGCAGAGCGGCAGGAGTTCATTAAGTTGTGGGTGAGACCATTGGGATTGAGTAAGCCCGCCACCCTTTCCTGACATCCATCTGTTTACCATCTCTCCCACTATCTTACAGCTCCTCACAACCCCAACATAACATTACTGGTGCAACAAAAATAGTGAGCAATATTGGAGCTATCCAGCCGTACAGTTTTGAGCTAGATGCAATCTCGGACAAGGAAATCGGATCAATTTGTATACAAGTGGATGCAACAGAATGGGATGGAGCAAGGAGTTTGTGGCTCGAAGCTTCCACGGTCACACCTGCAAGCTTTTAGGATTTTGGCGTCTGCTCCTGATTCACAATGATTTAAATAAAGAAATACACAGTGATGCAATCTTAATCTTAATTTTCTTTAGATATAAAAGCATGCTAAAAAAACACTAAAAATGTGATTTTCATCAGAGTGGGACTTTAACAAAATACTGATTCATTATACTGCACATTCTCCCACATTCAAAGTTCTGACACAGGATACTAGCCTCAGCTCTCCACCTACAGACTCACCAGGGTGGGTAAGCAGGTCAGGGGGATGGAAAGATAAAGCGATCCAAGTAGGGTTAAGAAAAGTATTATTCATTCAGACCGTGCTCTGAATAATTTATACCAAAAATGAGGAGCAGTTCTGGACTTATAATTGGGAAAAAAACTATTTTGTGGATCAGTTTTGTCTCTCACTGGCTAAAGGCTCTTTATACTTGCATTAAAATCGACAAATAAAGTCTTCCGGGTAGCTGAAACACTCTCTCTCTCTTTCTGTGCTGCATTCTAATTTACACATTCGTACACTGATGACCCCAGAGCTAAACTAAACCGAGCTTATCAAAACGGGTGCCTTGCCTTCCAGTTATCATTGGTGCTACATGCTGCACCACAGCTGGATTAGAGCCACATGCTTCAGCTGCTGCATCATGAGCACCAGCAGCAGATTCTGAGTGGCACAAAGAATCGGGCTGGGAGTCAGCCGGAGAGAAGAGTGCCGAGGCTGTAAGAGGAGCAGCAGAGACAGGAGAGAGGAACAACAAGGAGAGCTCCCCTCAGTCTGTTGTGGTTTGATAAGAGTTATTATTTCATTATCTCTCCTGGGCCTATTCCTGAGCTGCGCTGCACGCTCACACGCACAAAACGCACCTTTGGATTCACATACTAACACTTAGACAGGGAGAAGGAATACAGTTTGAAACATTTTAATGAAGGGGAAGTAAAATCATGGATGTGTTTACTCTAAAATATTGTAAAAAAAAAAAAAAAAATGACTTGGCAATTTTTTTTTTGGTTTGCTTTAAAATTCTGCAATCTCAATGGTGAAATAAAGACTAAAGTGGACAAAAAAAGCTGCAAAAATAATCTGTAAAAATAACAAATAACTTATTTGTTTTGGTCTCATATTTTCCTCATCATAAGGGGCACTTAAAAGTCTTAATGTTTTTCATAAATTGACAGTGCGCCTTATAATTTGGAGCACCTTATATATGGATTCAATTTGGTTGTGCTTACTGATGTTGAAGTGATTTTGAAAGGTACATGGCACTCTGTCAAAGTGTCAGTCTGTTTATTTTTTGTTTTTGTTTTTTTTACAAGTACAAAACAAATGTTGGGTGTTATTGTGTAATATGCTAGTGCGGCTAACATGTAGCAGTAATGGACTGTGTTTCTTTTTTAACGTGTTACTTCTAAGGGTGAGAGTTAGCGTAGTCACAGTGACATTTGTTTTTAGCAGTATCAGTTTTTTTTTTCATATTGCAAACAAGGTTGGGAGTTACAGGTATTGAGAATTCACTAACGTGGCTCACACTTCTTCAAAAGTTCTAGAATTACTATAAATGCAGTTAAATTTAAAGTTTAAAGCATTGAACTCTGTGAATATTTAAGCTCCTGCTGTTCAGGGTTTACTAGCCTGTGTGCTAAAACTGAAAACCTACTGTCTGAGGAAATAAACTTCGAAACAATTTGTTATATTTGTTTGTACAATTTTGTTATTTGAGACAAAATATGTCAGTGTAGATGCACCCTAAGGTAATGCAGACAATACAAATGCAGAAAAACACATTCCAAGTCTGACTTTTTGCTAAGATAATTGCTCAACTTTGACCAAGTCATTTGACCAAGCTAAGCAGACAAACTAATGTGGTCCTCAGATGTTAATGTTTCTCAAAGGTTAGCTAAGAGTTTTTTTGAGAGAGAAAAAAAAGTTTGGCCAACAATTCTGAAATGCAAAAACTCTGTTAAAGGTATTTTTTTAGGTGGGCTTCTCCTTGCAATGTCCAAGCAAACTGGCACCATGGGCAAATGTTTTATTTTACTACTCAAGCCTGTTTAGATAATGATTTCAGGGGGATTCTTTTCAGAGTGGATTGGACTACTTGATGTTAGCATCTGCAGCAGGATCTTTCTCCCCATTAGAGATTTATTTGTGCTGCTGAATGGCAGGATGCCAAGAAAAAGCTGCAGGCATCTTTTCCCAGAGGCTCCAAACCTCTACCACAGTCCAGTTGAGGAATGCACACCACACAAGCAAGTTGTGGTGGATGGTGGTTTTCATTTTACTCACATCCCAGTTCTTTTTCTTTAAGTTCACACTCAAGTTCAACTCAAGTCAAACCAGACTCAGTTTTGTTCAAGTACGGACTCATATAAAAAAGCCATGAGTGTGCACAGCAGAAAACGGTGAAAGCAAACAAACAAAACAACATCAATAATAAGTGATCATCAACACTTCCCTTAAATTGGGGTTTATGTTGCAGCTTGTAAACACAGTAAAGGTACTCCTCACCGGGCTGCTTCTGCTACTCACTAGGAGACACCAAACTTGTGAGGAAGTAAACAACACAGCAATTTTCAGCAGACTTGGCAGTTTTCCCCCAGTATACGCCTGAATGTGTTTGACCGAGTCACACAGACTCTTGTTGAAATCAAGGCTGGCATAAACATACACAATGGGTGCATTACTCTGGTCCTCAGTGTTTGAATGGAAATCAGAGCGCACTTATATGCACATGTATACATCCACTCAGCATCTTCGGGTTTGCAAGCTGATAAATGGTCGGTGGCGTAGAGCCACTGTGTCCGCAGATGAACAAGAGCATTATACAGTAATAGCTTTCTTTTATAAACTAATATCCACTTCACAACTCAGTAAAATGTTACCTGAGACTATGGGATAGAACCCTGCTGCACTCTGAATCCAATTCAAGCCGACAGTTCCATCTGTTATGTTTATCATTATTGGCACCACGACTATAGGGCTCTGGTAGACTCTGGCAGAATTAAATCCTAGTTGAAAGCTTGAGATGTCAAATTTTTGCAATTATTTCAGCCACTATGTTCTTTTATTGGGTGCGAAACTCAGAAAGTTGTGAAGCATTTCTTATGCCTGCCACAAGATTTAAAATAAAAAATGGCCTAAGGCAACTTTGAATTTTTTATTTAATTTTTTTTAATGTCTGTTACAAGTCTTTTTCTATTTAAATATAACATTTAAATTTGTAACTGGTCACAATTTTTGCCAAATCAAAGTTGGATTCTTCAGATTCATGCAAACAATTCAGAATCCGAGCTCTTTCAAGACATTTCTGAGACTTTTTTGCGAGTTACTCTAGTCCATCCATTCATCTTCACAACCCCTTGGGGTCATGGGGCTGCTGGAGGCGTAACCAGCTAATATTGGGTTTAAGTGGGGTACACACTGAACAGGTCACCAAGTCTGTGACAAAGCCCCACACTCACACACATCTAGGAACAAATTTAGAATTGTCAATTAATTTCTGAAGCATGTTTTGCGGAGTGCATGCACGACAAAAACACACAAACTCCACACAGAGAGGACCCAGCTGGGATTTGAACCAGAGCCTTTTCGCTGTGAGCTGAAGGACCTACTGTAACTGCTACACCACGAGTCCAGAGATATATTACTAAAAACTATTTTTTGTTTTATTGTTTCAAATAAAGCTTCAGCTTTCTTTTTGTAAACAAGAAAATAAAAGGAGATATAAATTGGGTAAATACAAATGTAAATTTCAATAAAACCATCCTTTCATACTTTCTCGTTCAGTTTGGATCAGACAACATTAATTGTCAGCAACTTTACATTGTTACAAATAAATGCAAAGTCTTATAGAATAAAACAGTTCATCATGTTGTCAGCAGAATCCTTTCAGGTAAAAAGCTGCAGAAAAATCTAAAATCTCTTTGTATCCCTATGATTGGAAATCCTTTACAATGATGAACCTGAATCATTTTTGTATCTCACTGGGGTTGAGAGGGGAGGTTTTCACCCACATTTTTGTCAGCAACGTTTCTCAGCAGACAAGGTTGTGCCATGGTTCAGCCAAAGACACAGATGGACTGAGTTTGCAAAGGTGAGTGGGCGCCTCTGAAGACTGGCTAGCTTTAATAACAGGAGAAGAGCAAAGTAGAGAGTAGGCTGCAAGCGTGAGACAATAATGGCTTTGACATTTTTGCAACCATTTTAATGTTGATTTACAAAGTGCCATGAAAAGCGACAAAGAAGCTTTTTTCTTTGGGGTGGGGTCATTGGAAATGCTCCGCTTAGATAACTGTTATGAGATGCTGAAAAAAAAAAGCAGAATTACTAAAACTTTTAAAGTTTTTTTTTTTTTTTTTCACTACTAATGCTACATACTTGGATTCTTTTTTTTCTCCCAAAAGCAGCTGTTCTTTCTCAGCACCGTTCTTTTAACCGGAGCAGGGATGAAGGAAGCAGAAATTAAGAGAAACTATTTTAAATATATGATTTATGCTTCCATGCTGACCTTTTATTACGCATGCCCCAATTTAACAAAAAGTCATTTTTTAAGTCATCATGTTTAAGGGTCAGTAAATAGCAGTGGCTTTCTTTTGTATGGGGGTGTAAGAATGCATGCAAGTTTTTTTTCTTTTTTCTTTTGCTGGCTTAATCCTCAGAAGGGGTTCAGGTCAGGATAAGTCTGCGAACCGCTGCTCCGCAGTAAGCCATCTCCTTCATTGTGTCCCTGGGGCAGGTGCAGCTGAGAGCCAGGGCAGCTGGTACTACTTGGCATGAGCCATGTGGCCATGTTCAGCCCTTCATACTTCATTAGAGTCTCCTGTTTGTTCCCTACCCTTTTCTCCATCCTGTTCTACTGCATTGAAACCTCAACCTTATTTTTCTCTACAGTCTCCTTTGGAACTTGGTGTCCCTCAGGAATGTCCAGCAGGGTCGAAAGTGTCTGTGTGCATGAGAGGACATGTTCACTCTCTGTGCTTACCCCATGCCTCAAAAATAGGCAGTAGTGCAGGCTCAGTTTTGTGAGCTGATAAACTTGAATTTACAGTTTCCCAAATTATTCATACCCCTGGGGTGTGAATATTTTCAGGAACCACTAGAAAGGCATGTTGAGCAAAATTTCTGGAAAATAACCGTTATAGACGTTAAAAAAATCATGGAAAAATACTCATGTCAAATCACTTAGATTTTGAAAAAATACATTTAAATGACCTTTTTTGGGTCAATGATGTACGGGCAATGATCACCTACGGTCAAGGCTATCTCAATGTTTTTGAATCAGTAATTACAATTTTGAAATTGGGCAAATTAATGTAAAAATAAAAAGCAATAAAATAAAACAAAACAAAAATCAAACCAAATCAAATTAAAACAAACTAAATTAAAATCAAAATAAAAAATAAAAGTCTGTCAGCTGACGGAACAAACTGAGATGCTCTTACTTTGAAACCACGGGTAATTTGTTTAGCTTGGCAAAAGCTAATGTTTGCGGCTTGGTAACTTTAAATTCTTTCATGCTGTGTTTTTTTTTTTTTTACATTTTGTTTACATTTAATTTTTGGTTTTATTCTCAAAATAAACTATATTTTGCTGTCAATGTCTTATATGTGAAAATTTAACAGCTTAGGTTCACAAAGTGTTACAGATAGAAAAAAAAAAAAAAAAAAGTTGCTCATGCATTTTTATCACATGGGACAAAGGAAAACATTCTCACGACAAAGTCTTACAACAACTTATAATAGTCCAGCTTCAGTAGTGGGTAAAAAAACTAAAGTTATGAGATCCATTAGTTTCTCTAAACTTTACCAAAACCACATCACATTAGACTGAAACAGGAAGACTGCCAGCGATAAAGAAGAGTCCCAACTTTTTTTGCTTCTCATGGTGCAGCTAACCCTGGGAAGAAGATAAAAAGTTTAACATTTAAACCAAAGAACACACTCCTCTTTGTGCCGCAGCCCCAGGAGTAAACCAGCTAAAATGAATAACATGACCACAAAATACAACGAAGAAAAGAAACAACCACATGGGAATGCAGGAAAAAAAATGTTTTTCTTACTATTCATGGGGACTTGTATCAGTTTACGATAAAATATGCCAAAAGTATGGGAAGTTATTATATAAAAGGGGTTCTATCGTGCAGCAGAATTTATGGCAGTTTTGTTAGTGCAATATATCCGTGATTGCTGCGTAAAGCAGAACAAGAGGGATCTACCCACAAGACTGAATGGAAAAGACAGAGGCAAGATTAGGAATGAGAGCAATAATGAAGAGGATAGAGAGCGGAGAGAAGGAGGGACAAACAAAACGGCAAACAGATTGAAAGTGTCAGTGCCCCACTTTACAGCAGATCAAGATTTCATGATGTGCAACTTTACTCTTGTTCTCTATTTACTTTTTTTTTCCATCCAGGCTTCACTTAAAAACAAATCTTTCATAAGACTGTCAGAGTTTTAGTCAAAACAGATTCTTTTTTCTTTTTTGCTGCACAAACGTCAACAGGTACTTTATTTTCAGCACTATAGGGCACATGGGATAATGAGGTGCACTATAAATAAATGGTCCATTTTTGAACTCATGTCATTTATAAGACACACCAAACTATAAAGTGAATTAAGCAAGACAAAAGAGTCAGAGATGAGTCGGTCAGACTTTAATAACTGCGTTCACACTGCTGTCCATGACAACAAACACTCCATAAATGGTTCTCCAACAAAACGAAGCTTCAGCTACATAGGCTACCAAGTTTGGTATTTCCACATGTGCAGAACCTACTGTCACCATTCTCAAGAATCCTGGTTAAAGCCCTAATACTCAGATCTGTAATGAAGGGGGAAAACTAATATTTAGACTGAACCACTATACTGGATCTGAGGTGACGTAGAGGCAAAGTACATCAACCAAATGCTTGTTTGTGAAAGATGCTGGTGTTTGTGAAGTGCTGAGTGCAGCCGGGGCTCTGCTGAGAACATCACTCACTTGAACCCTGAAGATCCACTCTTATAAACTCAACAGCAATCCATCCTCAGTCTTTCATTACTGTCTGCTCACAGATGCCTGTGGTGTTTCACACGCACCCACACACATGCAAAAGCACATGCAATTTACAATCAAGAGTAAGCAAAACCAGATGCTCACTCAGAAAGTTAAAAAAAAACCTGAATCCGTTTAAATCTGTTTTTTTTTTTTTGTAAAGTCATGCTTACTCAGCTGTCTACCCTCTATCTCTGTGGCAGTGGTGAAATGAAGCTCCACACTGACAGTGAATAATGAAATCATTTAAAGTTTATAAATCACTGTATTGTAAATATATTAGTAACAACCATCATTTTTGAATGTTCCGGTTTGAAGCAACATTACTTTATTTCATTTTTTCTTTCTAACTTCCTCCCTTAAGGCTTTCTTTGTAGATAAAGGTAAATAAAAAATAAGTGAGTTTGAAGGTACATTGCAGTAGAAGCTCTAAAATGAAGACCTTGTTTCTTTCTTTTTATTATTGCATTTATTCCACACTTGATATTTTACCAGCGTGTTATTGATGACACCTTTTGAAACCTTATTCCTTTTAAGGACGTTAATTGTGAATTTTATGTTTGAGTTCAGGACTTTGCTGAAATGTAATTTGTTTACAGGAAACATGGTCAAAGGTTCCATTTTTCAGTTCACCGTGTTTTTAAGTAACTTTTCCAACAGCTTTTACTCGCACCTTATTAAAATAACCTCATTTTGATTTGGAACATGTCTTTTTAAAGACATTCTGAAACCCATGCCAGAAAATCCTGGACTGTTATCAGCAGCAGCCAGATTTGTCTAAGTTTTGACTCGTAATTGTTTCTTAAGTAGAGCTTTGATGGCCTAATACTACAATATATTCATTAGAAAGTATTGTCTTTTTTTTTAAAACCAGGATTAAGAAAACTAAATTACTAGTTTTGTTACTTTCTTCACAGTGAACAGTGTAAAAAAAACTTAAAAATACTGCCCTACATCTATTAAATATTTAGTCATCTTATTACCAATTACAAGATGTTGAAAAAAGAGAAAAGAGTGATAGAATAATAGAACAGAATGCATGTCTAAGGGTTTTTTTGTTTTCATGTTTTAATTCAAATCAGAGCATCAGTGCATGAGTTTCCAAACAGCCATTAGCAAGGATGAACACATTCACTGTAACACTGCAGGTTTTTTTGTTTGTTTTCTTTTGTTTGCCTGTTTGTTTTTATTTATTTTTTTATTTATTTTATTTTTTATTTATTTATTTTTGGGGGGGATGGGGGGTGGGGGGGTTTCTGAAGTCAAACAACTTAAGTAGAATTCATGCAGTTGTCTCTTATCCCAGCTGGGGTTATGCCATAACGTGACTTTCTGTCAGACGAAACCTGGGTGGGTTAGGGAATAAGCCAATATGATTGGCTGAAAGCAGTGTCATACTTCATGGTAGCCAATTTGAGCCAATCCTGTTTTACACACCAGCCCGCATACAAAACAACAAAAGCCTTACCATGTGTTCAATATTAAAGGTTATATACAAGTTGTGAAAACTGTAAATCTCACTTTTGACATTCAGTAACTGTTTTATAGTAGCATCATTTTGTTGCAAACTCAGTTACTTTTTGTAACAAGTAGTGAGTAACTATAACTGATTACCTTTTTTTTTTTATAGTAACCTAACATTTCCAACACTGTATCCTCAATGTATATGTTCGAGGTATATTTGTTTAGATGGAAAATGTCAATAAAATTAGTCATCTCGAAAGGTTGGAAAATCTAGGATTTCATATTTGTTGTTCTTAACTTTTTTTTCCTTAAATTGCCTTTCTTTTTGACCAATTTTTTTCTAGCCTGAGTGTAGAACATCTAGATCTGATACATCAGTACATGTCTCTCACAATACCAGTTATTTTTAGTTTCCTAACCACCCTGGACTGCATGATTTAATATGAACGAAAGACTTTAATGGAGCTGCTTCTCTAAAGCCATCAGACTTCTGGTGTCCTCAATAACCCAGTCCAGCTCCCACCGTCCTCTAAAGCCTACATCCTCTCACCTCACAGCCTCTTTCAGATCCTACCAGGTTTTAAGAGGCAGACCTGGCCAAAGCAAAAAAAAAAAAAAAACATTGCTGCAGACTGAATTAAAATTCTTCCTCTCATGGATAGTGTAAGCAGAAGCGTGTCACTTATGCTGATTTAATGAGCACATTAAGTCTGTCATCACACTCTGCATAAAGCATCTGCGTGACCATCTGCATGTTGTTGATACAGAGCAGCATCCAACTTAATGCAAGCAAAAGGAAAGCCAACACAAAGGCCAAGATCCTTAAAGCAAACCAGGACTGAATTGTAGACATGAAGCTCAGTTTTTGTGTGAACAACTTGAAAAAGAGTTAGCTTCACAAGTCTTGTTAAAAATATATATTTCCCAGAGCTAAAAGGATCAAACACTTTCAAGTCCCACTCTGATCATCGTTAAATGTATTTTAAAATCATTCCCAGTTGTCTCGTAATAATGATTATGCTTTTTTTAGCCCAAACAAAAAAGAAAAAAACTGTTTCATTTTCTGGCACATAGTTTCCGCAGAGCAGCAGGAGTTCATTAGAAATTTACCCCAGTGTTGTGGATGGGACCATTAGCATGAAGTAAACCTTCCTACACTTCCCATCATCACTTTTGTTTATACTGTCTCCCGCCAGCTTACAGCTCCTCACAACCCTAACATAACATGGCGAGCAATCTTTGAGCTGTCAAGCCATACAGTTTTAAGCCAGATGCCACCTCATAAGAAAAACAAAGACGTAGATGACGTATTTGGACATCTACGAGTAAATGCATTGGAATGGAGCAGAGCAGGGAGCCCTAAGACCTGCTAATTGTAGAGCCTATATAACTCCTACAATGTTTTTTCGATGGCATTTTTTTTGGCTGCTCCTGATTTATAATGAATTGCATAAAGAAATACTCATGAACGCCACATTAAGCTTAATTTTCTTTATATATTTCTTTTGTCATGAAAAACGATTAAAAAGAACATGTTTAAAGAGTGGGTCTTTGATGAAAATAATGTGTGTTTTTCGCTGTTGAATGCCATATAAAAACAAAAAGAAAAAAAAATTCGGGAGAAGCATCCAAAAATGAACATGAAAACCGCAAGAACATTCGCATTTCATGACTTTCTGAAAGCGCATATCAAAGTTCATGTGAGATCAAAACATACACAAACAAAACAAGTGGGACAAGGGACCAAAGGGAAGAGTTAGCACAATAGTGTCTGGGCTAGCAGGCTTTAGCTGGCCCAGATCAATAGTTATTTACTCCCACCAACTGGCTTGGGACAACAAGAGAAAGAGAGGGGGAATATATATGAGTGTGAAAGAGAGATGCTGAACAACAAGGCAATCAATTTTAGCTGTAAAAATGGGTCCGGTGCTGCAAGGAAATGAGAACAGGTGAACCAAGAAGCAAGTAATAAATGTCAAACTATGTGTTCTTTTATAATCACTCCATCCATCTTGTTCAAGAAGTGCATATTCAGTACAGTCGGAGTGAGTAACCAGAAGAAAACCAATCAGGTGAAATCAGTTTTTTTGACCTCAGTGAAGCCCAGCTTTTCCAAAATGGTATGATTCTGGAGCAGGTCAGTGAGTGGTGAAGTGAGATCATCAAAAGGTGTGATTTGTGTCCAAAAAAACCCTTTTTTTCTTTTCAAGTATTGGAGAGTTCTGCAAATGGCAGGGTGTATTGGTGCCCTCAAACTCAGAAACGGATATGACTTGTGCACAGAGATAAGAGAGCCACTGCGAACAGAAAGCTGGAGCAAAGTAATGGAAAAAAAAGAGGGGAAGGAGATAAAGTGGGAGGGGTAACAGGATGGGCATAAATGGCACTCTCAGGAAACACAGGGGGAGAGGCAAGCTGTCTCGCTCTGTAAGTCGAATAGTTGTGAAGCTTGAACCGGCGTTGCTCCGTCCTGCCAGGATGTGACGGCTCCGACGGAGAGCGTGTGAGCAGACATTAGAGGTCACATCTCATCCTGCAATAGCAGCCCTGTAATTGAAACTGCGCTCAAATAATCCTCCTGCAGATCATCACAGAGTGTGTTACAACCAGGCACTAAGCCCTGCGCTGTACAGTACATTACAGCCCTTCATTACCATGAATAAATCACCTAACAAGATATGAAGTGCCACTCCATATCCAGTTTTAGTCAGTACAAGAAGAGCCAAGTGTACCCCATGGGATACAGAGGGAGAGCAGGGCAAAACGAGTGGGAGGGTGAAGGAAGAAAGAAGAAAAAAAAGAGAAGTTAGAGAGTCCAATCACTGTCAGTGAATATGAATTATACATGAGTTGTAGTTTTAATGCTATCTGTTCATTCCCCCACTTTGTCACTATTAAATATTCACAGCAACAACTTTGTAGGCCATTGTTAATTACTCATCAGAACAACAAAAGGTCTCAGACGGAAATTGCGATTGCCAACCTCCATTAAAAAGTGTAGGAAGCTCCCCGATAACACCATCAGATCCCACGGGTGGCAGCCCAGGCTCCATTCTCTGACAGAGACCGTCATTGTATGGGTGGTAGTAAAGTAATGATACATTTGATATGTTTTGTAGATATACTTTCACCTTATCAGGCCATCGGAGAAGGACAAGGTAGATCCAACTGTCAAAGTACCGCTTGTCTTTAAGACGTTTGCATGAGCACTATCCCGTGTGACCAATAATCAGACAATCATGGTGAGGTTTTTTTTTTCTTAGCATACAATAAAGATGGCAAACTTTAGTGAGTATCAGAGAGTAGCATATAGCATCAAACGCTGATTTAGTTAAGATGGAGGTTATAGGAATCATGCTGTGTTTTGGAACATCTGCAATTCATTTTTTCTGATAATTAAAGTGATGTACAGTAATCCAACCTTTTAAAACCAGAGCTTTAACTCCGATGTTAATACTTTTTGACAACGGTAACTATTCAACCGTTTACGCAATGAACATAACGATGGCATATTCAGATTAAACAATCAATAAAAGTCAGCTGATTTTGTTATGGAGAAAACGTAAAGCTTTACGCTTGTAAAGTTGCTGTTCTCTGCGTCAAAACCAGCTGACAAATGCGTTTCGGGCTTCCATGCTCAAATCGCATAGCTATGCAAGTTTCTACAACCTTTTTTAGGGTGGATATTGCAACTGAACGCATTCAGTACTATACAAGTGACATAGCATGGACGAGATTGATTGACATTGGTCTGAAGCCAATCAGGAAGCAGGACATAATGTGCTGTAAATTTAATATATATATATATACACGCAAAATCGCATAAAAAAGAAAAAAAATAACAGCTGTACTAAAGAAAAACATGGCATTGTCTAGGCTGGTGTAACGAAAAGGTCACCTCACAAAATTTTATTGATTGGTGAGGTAATTAGCATTCTTTATGCTGCCTGTGAAATTTCACCTTCATCATTATGTGTAATTATTTTTAGCTCTCACATTGTCAAAAACATACTTGCTGGATCAATATCTCTACAACCCAAACTACAGTACAATACCTACAAACATTATGCTTAGAAAGCAGTGCACACTTAGTTAGAATATTGGATTGAAGAACATGTTCAGTAAAATAAAAAAAGAGTAATATTTAATCACAAGTTGGGGTCATAGGCCACTACAGCTAGTTCTGATAAAAAATGAAAACTCTTAATGTGCTATTTTTATTCAAAAGAGTAAAGCCAAGCCTTTAGAAGGGCAGCAAAGGAGAACAGCGTAGTGGAAGGGTATCACAAATGAAAGGATCAAAGATATGTATTTCTAACTATATTTTTAGTATAATTGTTGTTAATAGGCTCAAGATTTCATTAAAAATATTGCTTGTGTTATTTTTGCATTGCTTAAAGTTGTTTTCTGCACACCAAAGTCAATTTCTCTTCTCTACCTTACTTTTACCTCCCTGTCGGCTGTAATGTTGTTCGCTAGTTCATTTTACTGTTCACTGAACAGACTTTGGTCGAGTAGCAACATTTAGTTTGTCAAATTGTCTGTTGCTAAATTTAGAGCGTCACCAAATAATTATCTTTACGGTAATGCAGTAAAAAAAAAAAAAAAAGAAAGGTCTCCTCTTTTTGCTTGAAGGTGACAGGAGGAGATTGCTTGCAGAAAGTAATCATAATTTTTTTGTAACATAGTTTTTTTTTTATTCAATAGCTTGGTTAAAAAAATTGAGTTTTTTTTTTTTAAGTTTGAAGTAACTGAGAAACCACATAATCAATAATACAAACGTTGTCAGCATGAAGGCTTTTCATTACGTTCCTAGGAGGCCTGACAAAATATTCATCATGTGTAAAAATATCAGATTGGGTCCATGGAGGAACAAGTGTAAGTGGTCGACCATACACTGAATAAAAATGGTATTGACTTAAGAGAAAACAAAGAGATCAAAAATAAGAATGTATCCCCATATATATGATACCATACTTACACATGTACCTGGAGTGACACTGTCTGTCAGTTCTGTTTTGTTTTCTTCCTCATTCTTGTGTTGTCTTTGTGCAGGTTAATTGTGGCTTCTCCTGGAGGCTCCGCCTTCTCTCTGATGGCTTTCTGTGGATTGGCACACAGCTGCCTGTACTTTAGGTTAATTTGTTTGAGCTGTTTTTAACTGGTTCTGTTTCTGCTCTTGTTTAGTTCTTTGGTCAAGCATGGTTTTTGCTGCCATCTAAAGAGGCGCCTTTTGTCAATTGAAATCTTTTTGTTTTTTTCATTCTGGCTCATCTTCTTGTCCTGCATCTTGGTCTTCCTGATACTCCCATGACATGGAGTTGTTTGACTCACTTATTTAGTCTAGTTAACTATTCTGCAGTAATATGTCTCTCTCCAATCATATCAGGATCTATTTTAAAAGTGTCTTTTATTATGGTTATACCATTTTTAGCCAAAATTGAAAATTTTGTTTCTGCAGAGCGGAAGTAGTTCATTGGAAATTTTCCTCTGATTGGCATGGAGCAACCCCGCCTCCTCTTCCCCTCACCGTTGCTGAGAGCTTGGAGCAGGGAGCTTGTGTCCCACTCAGTGTATGTTTATCACAAATATCTTTCATGGTTTTCTTTTTTTGTGCTGCTGATTCACAATAATTTAAATAAGGAAATACTCAGATATGTCCTCCATCATCAGAAAAATGTCACAAGAGCATGATGAAAACACCAAAAACATGATTTTCATTGAAGTGGGTCTTTAGGAAAGTTCATGAAAATATGTTAAAAATTCATAAACAATTGCTTTAAATAGGGAACATTTGATTTTTCAACACGTGGTTCAAAAAAATTGGAAAGGTTCCAACCAGGCGACGGGAGACCAAAGTGAGGGATTATGGGTGTATTGAGGGGCGGTGGCAGTACAGCGGGGGGCGGGAGGAGTTGGGGGAATAGATGGTGTAAACACGGCGGGCTACATGGATTGGGCTAATATCCAGTTTGTTCTCTCTCGCCTCGGCTCTACGGTAGCTGCAACGCAATTTCTTCCAATTGACCTCCCTGCCACCGACACAATCACTCTCCACCAGAGACGTAACGGCCCCAGAATACGGAGCAGCCAGCAGCGTCGGTCTGATCCTGGAGGAGCCGGCACTGAAAGCAGGAGGGGACTCAAACCAGGCGGAAATGAGATGAATTAGAGACTGAGAGGGAGGAGGCACTAGGAGATGAAAGAGTGAATTTATTCTGCAGTGTAGTGGCAGTGACAAAGCACGAGCATTTAGAGATCAGCTAAGGAGGAAATTAAAAGCATCACAGCCTGGCCTGGTAGTTTCTGTTCCTCTTCCCTATCTTTAACCTGTTGTCTGTCTGAATGCACGTGCAGCAGTAACTAAAATAAAACACTTGATAAAAGCAAGGTAATAAAAAAAACAGTAGAATTGTCTGCAAACCTATTGGAGACTGACAGACATATGAGAGGTGGAATAGAGGCGCATACAAATGCATCCAAGGAACAGCAAAAAACATCAGGGAATCGCTGTTAAGTCCAGAAACTAGATTTATGAGTGCAACAGCCCAGCCAAAGGGTAAAAAGCTTTATAACAGCAAAGGATTGCCAATAAAAGTGAGGTTGCAGCCCTCTAACAGCAGCACTCTCAACTAATAGGATTAGTAGAAGTCAAGAGCACGGCCATTTTAACTCCTTCTGCTGCTGAAATCTCTGACAAGCATCGCGACCACAGCAGGTACATCTGTGCTGCTGGTGCAAGTAAAAAAAATATATATATTAAAAGGGGTGAAGCGTTCAACCACACCTGCTGCAAACAGAGGCTGTTTGGTTTCATAGTGTCCATCTGGATTGGGTCCAGCTGCAAGATCAGCCAATAAATGAATAGTTCAAGATATGTAAAGAGATAGATAAAAATGAGTAATATGAGGAGAGGTGGATTGATGGCTTCTCGCTTATCTGTTATTCTCGCCCCATTCAACACAAAGTGCTGACTGCACCATGTTTCTCTCCGCAGACATTGCCCCCCCACTACTTGCATTTTCACCTTGCCTATGGCAAGTCGCAGGGCCGGTTCCTCTAGTTTTTTAAAATGTTAAATGAAATTAGTTCAATGCATCAGTGAGTTCATTTTTTTCCACTGAAAACCACATGGTAATTTGCTCTGCACATGAAAGGAAAGCAGCAGGGCACCTGAAGGTCGGCTGCATCTCGCTGCTCACCTCACACTTCCCTTTTTCAAACATGTGAGTAAAATTATTGATTTTTTTTCTTTGTGTGTGTGTGTGTGTGTGTGTGTGTGTGTGTGTGTGTGTCCACTTTTCCTGTGCTTTATCAACTTCTGCAGGCTTATTCCTGTGTTCTTTATCTCGCTCACTGTGTCCCCTTGTGCTGCTTGGCTGAATTTGATAGAAGCAGTGTGTTAGAGTCTCCATTAAACTCTGAAATCCAACACACACGGAGAGCATCCTTACTCCACTGGTTTATGAGAATATGAAAAAGGCTCTTAATATTTATTCATACACTGCTCATACGTGCATCGGCACATCCACATCTGCCTCCTCTGTTCCGAGCTAGCTTTGCATGCGGCGTGCTTTCTTTCTCACCCACAGACTCATTTCTGCACATTTCCCACTTTCCCTAACGGCTTATTGGATCTTCTAGTTCTTAGATCTGGCTTCAACTGTCTCTTTGTATCACAGAGGAAAAGAGGCTCCCCTTTCCCTCCCTTCCCCAGGAGGAAGAGTTCACAGCGCTGATGGCTCTCTGTTTTCCCCCCAGTCCGCTACAAACAAATCTGCTGCAGAAAATGGTAACCATCTCTGGCAAATGTACTGTGTGTGTGCAGAGTAAAGCAAAGGTTTAATTCAAATTTAAGGAGATGGCAACTTAATGTGTATAAATCCAGAGTATGGATTGAGGAAAAAAAAAAGGGATGGCAGGCAGCAGCTTCATGGGGACATCATACTGACTGTCTTAAAGATAAGCAGTAGAGACACAACACAAGATAATTCAATATTTCAATACGGTCTTTCCCGGTATCAACAAACAGCCCCGAAGCCAAAGATTGCACGCTCTGCTTTGGAGTTTGCTGCTGCAGGGGTCACGAGGTACTAAAAGATTCCTGACTGGAATAAAAGAAGCAAAACAAAAACATCAAATCTTTGCTCTGTTGTTACTTTTGTGTAGTTAAAGTGATTACTTTGCCGGAGATTCTTTTCTATAAGATGGAAAACCCCAAAGGGGGAAGATCTTCTGAATGCAAATGTGAAACACTAATACCATGTGTCATCAAATAGTACTTAAGCTTTATGGCTTGGTAAGCAATAAAAAAAGAAAGAAGATCTCTGATGATCATATATAATTCAATTTTAGTATCCGTTTCTGGATGACTATTTTATGTAGGATAGAAGAAGAACAACAGAAAAGTCAACAAGGAAAAAATGTGGTTAAAATTTTTCTAATCCATATGTGACTGATCTAAACAAACCGTGAAACTTTTTAGGCCCTCTTTTTTTTGGAGCTACTGGTTACTGGTTTGCAAAACGCATCTGTAAAAACACATTGGGACACAGGATTTGCTCTTTATTTACCCCACAGTGTTTCACAGGTATGACTCCACCCTCACACCAGTCGAAGCAGCTGCTACCATCATGTTAGTGCACCTGGAAAAGCAAATGTAGCAATAAAGTCCCATTAGTTCTCATCAACTGCATGTGAAATTTTGTTTTCTGCATTTGACCCATCTGCTGGGGGGACAGTGAGTGGCAGTCACAGAGGGGCCATTTGGGAACCTGTCCAACCTGTGCAATCTTAGCATTCTGTTTGTTCTACAGGTCACAAACTACTCACAACTACCCACCCTACCGAAGCCACAAATATAAAGCCACTTCCTTTAATTTTCAGTCTAAAATCTACTGTGCAGATAAAACATCGGGTTATTTAAGAATTTAACTCAATTTAAATGTATTTGTATCATACGTAATGTTATACAATACAAAAAGATGATGACCAGTGAATTTGATCTTTTTTTGTTAACATAGTTATCATTAATATTATTTAAATGCTAAGTAATATCTTCAGAGTTATTTAAGGAAAAACAGACAATCTGGAATGTATTCTTTTAGATTTTTTTAGGAAGTGAATTATTAAAGCAGTTTTGTCATAACACAATTTATTGCTTTAACATTTTTGAAAAATTTTCAGTATCAACTATCTAGCTCATGTATGTGCTAATGTGAGAGTGCACTTCTTAGGTGTATTTCTGACGTGTCAAACACAGCTTTTGTCTTGTGGTCGTTCCTCCAGGGGCAAAACATTCATGTTTTCTTTTGACTTACCCAGCTGCAGCCTCGAGTGGATCTCGTGTGTGTGTATAGGTGTGTAAATGAGTGCGTGTGTGTGTATAGGTGTGTAAATGAGTGCGTGTGTGTATATAGGTGTGTAAATGAGTGCGTGTGTGTGTATGTGTGTAAATGAGTGTGTGGGTGAGTAGGTGTGTAAATGAGTGTGTGTAGGTGTATGTATGTAGGTGTGTCCAGGTGTGTGAGTTTGTAAATAGATGTGGGTGTGTGTATTTGTGAATTGGACAGAGTTTGTGTGTGGTCTCTGAACTTTTTATGGTGTTCTTTTAGAATTCAAATGGTCAAAAATGACCCTCAAGACCGTCTTTGTAACCTATTGTTGTACAGCCCACATGTAAACATAAACAAAAACAAAGTATTACTTTTTTCTAATGATGGAGCTCCCTCAAGAAAAGTCATAACACTTCAATTTGGAAAAAGGCAGGTTAAGGTATTTTTTAAAAGCTAAACATGGTAGTGGGTCATTTTTTGTTCCCATCAGACAACGTAAGGATTAAGACTGAGTTTCAGTGCAAGAGGGCGCTGAGTCCTGTTTTTTGGAATCTTTGGAATGATCATACAGTGGATTTAAACTCAGAACCACCCAGGCTCAGGGCAGACACTATATCATTAGCACATTGAGGTGGTGATCTCTTTGTTTGCCAAGTAATTACAAAAAAGAAAAGTACAGTGCCAGCACTAACACCGTTTGGACTAGGCCATGCTCCTAAATACATTAACAGCAGGGTGCAAAAGAAGGGGTGTCATTCGCTTGGGTAACTTTTGATTTACACTAAAACAAAAATGTGTACTGCACTGAACCAAACTGTACTCTAGCTTCATGCAGACTCTGCAGTTTCCGTGCCAATGTGGTTCTGTTTTTCCTGTCAGTCTATAATGCGATGCCCAGACACTGTTCTGTTCCAAACAAGCAAAATTCACCACAACCAAGTCCCGTCCTCACTTCCCCATTGACTTTCATCTCACTCTTCATGAGGTTGACTTGGAAGCTGGCTTTATCCCCGGGATGCAGGCAGTTAGCCACTGTTCAAAGCTCTGGGCTTCCAAATGTCAGATCTGGGGCATGCAATGACATTCTGCGCTGGCTTTTAGTCCGCTCTCACACACTGACACTTTGTTCACTGTCACACTCTGCCAGGACGTGCTACGAAAACAGAATCAGGTCTGCTCGGTTGTTGCTCATCCAATCTGTGCGCAGCCACATTTGCAATAGAAAACCTTCCCTCACACGAGCTGATGTATACGTGAGAGGTTATACGCAGCTGCCCTTCTTTCTGTAAATTGCTCAGCTGGAAGAATCCTGTGTCAGCCACTGCTCAGTCGGAAGAGGAAGCGAACAGATCGACAGTGGCAGAAGGAAAGAAAGGAAAATCCCAGGTAAAGCACTGAATATGGAAAGAATTCAAGAGCAAGGCAGCATGAAAGAAGCATGGTGACATGAGGGGATATAAAAGACAAGAATGGAGTGAAAGCTTGGGAAATAGATGGAGTGACAGACAGGAAAAGAAAAAAGAAGGAGAAAGATGTACCAAAAATCAGAGAAACTGTCTTTGCTGGTCTGTTTGGCATTCCTCTCACTGTCCTGTTTATGTCGGGTCCAGCTTTTCAACCGAGCCGCTCAGCTACTCCAACATGTCTTACATTGTCTTTTGTATTTTGCTCCTACACTTCCTTCTACTTCCAGCTGCTTCATCTCACCGTCTTTGATTTCAGCCCAGAAGACCTTGTGTCACCGCTGAACAAAACTTTCGACACAAGGAAAGTTTCTGAATCCAAACCCGATCACAAGAACTCCTTTGTCTTTCCC